>CM022299.1:332216468-332729490 GCA_011799875.1 Thinopyrum elongatum | reverse complement strand
CCTCTCTGAAGTATATCACTTTTGGCGACAACAACAAAGGAAAGGTAATTGGGCTAGGTAAAATTGCTATATCCAAAGACAAGTCCATTTATGATGTTTTACTTGTTCAGTCTCTTGGATTCATCTATGTCTGTTGGCAAGCTATGTGATTTAGGCATGCTAGTTCTTTTCTCCATATCAAAATGCATTGTCTTTATGGCCTCTGATAATTCCTTCATCTTTGAGGGAATTAGAAAAGGTGATCTATATATTGTGGACTTCTCTAAGGGTCCCTCAGTCCAAACTTGTTTGCTTGCAAAAGAAACCGAAGGATGGTTGTGGCACCGAAGAATTGGTCATGCAGGTATGAGAAATTAGCAGACCCTAGTGAAGAAAAATCATCTCTGTGGATTCCTGATGTAAAATTCGACAAGAATCGCTCTGTGTTGCATGTGAGGCTGGTAAATTAGCCAAGAAGCTCATCATCAAAGACAATCATGACCACAACAAGGCCTGTGGAAATTCTTCATATGATTTATTCGGTCCTCAAAATTATGCGAGTTTCGGTGGTAGTCATTAGGTCTGGTTATTGTTGAGATTTCTCTCGATACATTGGGTATTCTTTCTCGAAGACAAAACCTGCAACAAAGATATCTTCAAAAGTTTCGCTAAGAAGGCCCAGAATGAATATGATGTGCGAATTAAGCATGTGAGTGACAATGGAACTGAGTTCAAAAATACTCATATTGCTGAATTCCTCTATGAACATGGTATTACTCATGAGTTCTCTGCTGCAATAACTCCCCAACAGAATGGAGTTGTTGAACAAAGAACAGAACTCTCATTGAAATGGCGAGAACAATGCTCAGTGAGTACAAAACTCCCATTCGCTCTGGGCTGATGCCACTAACACTGCTTGTCAAGTTATCAATCGTGTTTATCTTCACAAGTTCCTAAGAAAACTTCTTATGAGCTTATCACTGGCAAGAAATCGAATGTTTCTTATCTACGTGTTTTTGGTGCACCTTGACATTCTTGAATGAATCATTCTTCCAAGTTTGCACCTAAGGCACATGAAGGTTCTTCTCGGTTATGGCTCAAACTCACACATGTATCGTGTCTATAACTCTCACCACATGAAGGTTATGGAAACGGTAAATGTGCGGTTTGATGAATTAATGGCTCCAAAAGGAGCACCTACCAAATGTGATAGATGAACCACTGATATCGGATGCTATTCGGCAAATGGCTATTGGGAGCGTCAAGCCTGTTGAAGGAAATGCACCTGAGTCCTCTGATGATGATGCTCCTATGACTCGAAGCAGAACTCGTCAAGCCACCGCCGAAGCAAATGCTCCTCCGAATGGAAATGGCAATCAAAATCCAAATGCCAATCAAAATGGCAATCCTGAAGGGAATGATAATACAAATGCTGATGCTGATGAAAATGACAATAATCATCACGAAGAAAATGCTCATCCTCGAGTGGCTAACGAGTTGATCCTTCATTAATTCTTGATGAAATTGAGAATCCAGGTTATCGACCACAACTATTCACGCACTCGTTTGGCTAACTAATGTGGTAGTTTCTCCTTTGTTTCATTGGCAAAACCTACCAAGTATGAAGAAGCCATGAATGATCCAAATTGGATGAATGCCATGCAAGAGGAGTTGGTGCAATTCGAACTAAATGATGTGTGGGAAGGTTGACAACCGATTCCCAAGAAGCACAATATCATCGACACAAAATGGATTTTCCGCAATAAGCAAGATGAAAATGGCATTGTGGTGAGAAACAGGGCAGTCTTGTTGCTCAAGGGTACACACAGGTAGAAGGTATTGATTTCGGAGAAACATATGCTCCTGTTGCACGCCTTGAGGGAATTCGTACTCTTCTCGCTTATGCAATTACAATGATATCTTCACTACAGGAATCAGCTTCTTTGACGCAAAGGACCAGAAAGCGGACAGCAAACATGTCCGACAGAGTAAGCAACGGTAAACATGTTCTTTGCCGTCTGCTTTCTCAAAGCGAACGGCAAAGGATTTTGTCGTCGGTGGCGGACGGCAAAGAATGTGGACAGCAAGAACAGGCGTTAGCCATGTTAGGTGGCTAACGGGAGGCTTGCCATCTGCCATAGACGGAAAACATGCCCGGCCCTTTGCCGTCTGCTGTACGTAGCAGACGCGTCATGCCCTCCCGCTCTTTGCCGTCTGCCACGGACGCAAACCTCTCGAGCCTTTGCCGTCTACCACGGACAGCAAAGTGACCAAATGGGTCAGCTCCCAGGTTGCACAGGTTGCTACCATGTGGCCTCTTTGTCGTCTTGTGCAGACGGCAAAGTGCGTATTGTTCTTGTTTTTTCTGTTTTCTGTTTATTCCCTGCATTTCAAAACATATATATGATTATATAGTTTCAACCTCAAACATAGCCCACGTATCCAACATCTAGCAGTCCATCAATGCAACAGAAACACATAGGGTATTAAAAGATCCAATACATACATAGTTTCACGGAGTTCATCCATATATACATACATAGTTTCACATGTTCATCAATACAAATGAAAACTAAACTAAACACTAGCAGTCCATCAATGCTGCTTCCATGAAGTGAATCAAACTTGCAAAAATGGGAGTAAGAAAGTTAGAAGAAGAAGAAGACTAGAAGAGAAGAAGAAGAATAGAAAAAGAAGAAGAAGAGAAGAAGAAGACTAGAAAAGAGAAGAAGAAGAAGAAGACAGAAGAAGAAGAGACTAGAAGAAGAAGAGAAGAGAAGAAGATATTTTATTTTCTTCTTCTTTTCTCATTTCCTTCTTCTCTTCTATCTTTATCCTTCCTTCTATTTATTCTCTTCTTTATTCTTTCTTTTTCTTCTCTTTCTTTCATTCTTCTTTTCTCCTCTTCCTTGTTTTTTTTATTCTTATTTGTGTATTTTAGAGCTAACTTAGGTAATTATGCCATTTTTTAGCTAACTAAGCTTATTATGTCAATTTGGAGTAAACACAGGTAAGTATAGGTCATTTTTGTGCAACCTAGGTGATGATGCCATTGTTGAGCCATTAGGTAAGATAGCTCATTTTTTATCTAACTTAGGTAATTATGCCATTTTGGAGGAAAATAAGCTAAGTATATGACATTTATGAGAGAACCAAGGTTATTATGCCATTTTTGAAATGAATAAGCTAATTATGTCATAAATGAACTAAATAAGTAATTATGTCAGTTTGGAGGATAATAGCTAAGTACTCTTTTTGGGGAAAATAAGCTAAGTATGTGGCATAATAGGGCTAACAAGCATGTATGAAGCTAAGTATGCATTTGTTAAGCAAAACACTAGAGAAAACTTACCCATCACAACAAATGCGATCAGATCGCAACTAAGGTAACAATTGACAACGGCATAATGATACCATGCCTCATTATCAATGGCATATTTTCTAATCTTCTTGATCTTGAAGCGCATGCAACCATCTTCAAGCGATTGCATCCATCTTCATCTGTGATCATCGACGACATCGGCAACATACAACTCCAATTTCATCTTCTCTTCTTCAATCTTTTCATTTTTTCTTTCAAATACTTTTTTTTTTTTCAAATATTTAACTTCTCGACGAGAGGTCGGTTGCAATTTCCGGTTCACATACCTCCTCGATAAAAATATCTCTATGTCAACTTGATGTCCATAATTGTTATAAATGCGAAATGCAACAAATCTACCATTCTTAAGAAGTTGCTCCCCACTACTCCCTACTCTTTCACCATGCACACTGTCCACATCAGCGAGTGCCATGTCGTTGCAAGTTGTCCACATCATCAAATAGATCCCACACATAAAAACGATTTCTCCCTATCTCTGTTTGGCCAGGCACGGGCCACATAGCCGCGATGTGTGCATGAAACTGACAAATATCGACGCAGGAAATTAGTGCCAAGCGAGCATGCAACCAATTACTGTACAAACCAAGCGCATGCATGTCTACACTAATTCGTGCTGTGAAACTATTGCCTCAACCCATGCATGCAGTAATTATGGCCGAATTGGATCGTGTCTTCCCAATCTCACCCGTAACATTTATTTCGATTGTGTTATCATCTCCATCCTACTACTCTCCTTGCATTTCATCTTCTCCCTATTTTCTCTTTCTCTTCGTCTTCTGCGTCCAGCTCCACTCCCAAAAAGAAATCAACCCTGGTATGGATTCACTTCAAAAATAATACCAGCCATTGCAGATCGACAGAATTGAAACACCTCACCTTTAGGAGCGATGGTGGCGTTGATGGCGTGGTGTGCTGCAGGCCAATCCTTTGAGTCGTCGCCGCCACCAGAGACCCGGTGTTGTTGCAACCCAAGCCCCTGTAATCTTCATAGTTGAACCGAGCCCTGCACGTGTTGCCAATGAATCAAGCCCCATTAGGCTCTGCTGCCCCAAGCCATGCACCCGGCGTCGACCAGAGCTCCAGGTGGGCCAGACATACCACCGTCGGCGTCCTCCTCCATCATCTGTTGCACGAAAGGTGGGGCTCTCCTTCCTTCTATCTCTTAGATATGAGCAGAAAAATTGAGTTCGCTTCAGTTTGAAGATCTGTTTGTGTGTCTTAGGAACTACTATGAAGCCTTATTTTAGAAGAAAGCTTTGTACCATCTCCGGCCACCTCCTCCATGTCAGCAAGTCCGGTATTTCTTCTCACCTATAATCCTCTCTAACTCAAGCACTGCTGGCAAGCATGTGTCAAAATACGATGGATCGTGTTCATCTCCCCGATCTGGTTTGGTTTTGATTAGAAGCAGTAGATGGTGAAAAAATCATTTTCCTTTTATTGTTCTTCAAGGAATCCACAGATGAAACTAGCCATATACTACAGTAACTATAGTCGCATATATTCATGACTGGTTTGTAGAATCAGAGCAATGAAGACATAGTGTAGTTCATCATCCATATGTTTGCAAAGATGTGGGTGGTTAAGAAAGCCTAATTCTCTGCAGATATATGTCTCTGGATGTACAGAATGGAGACGGGAGACGGGCTGCTACACTACCCTTCATTTAAACTAAACCCATATTAACGACCTCTCCATTCCAATCCCACCCGTACCCCTTAATTCACCCCCTTTTACGCACAACTTGCCCACTCCACATATCATATAAACACCAACTCCCCAGCCAACATCCCGTCATCATCAACTGTCACCCCCCCCTATGCACTTAGTCATATGACCAGAGACAAAGTATTATTTGTCAACCCCAACTTAACATGCTTCTCCCTCTCTGAAGTATATCACTTTTGGCGACAACAACAAAGGAAAGGTAATTGGGCTAGGTAAAATTGCTATATCCAAAGACAAGTCCATTTATGATGTTTTACTTGTTCAGTCTCTTGGATTCATCTATGTCTGTTGGCAAGCTATGTGATTTAGGCATGCTAGTTCTTTTCTCCATATCAAAATGCATTGTCTTTATGGCCTCTGATAATTCCTTCATCTTTGAGGGAATTAGAAAAGGTGATCTATATATTGTGGACTTCTCTAAGGGTCCCTCAGTCCAAACTTGTTTGCTTGCAAAAGAAACCGAAGGATGGTTGTGGCACCGAAGAATTGGTCATGCAGGTATGAGAAATTAGCAGACCCTAGTGAAGAAAAATCATCTCTGTGGATTCCTGATGTAAAATTCGACAAGAATCGCTCTGTGTTGCATGTGAGGCTGGTAAATTAGCCAAGAAGCTCATCATCAAAGACAATCATGACCACAACAAGGCCTGTGGAAATTCTTCATATGATTTATTCGGTCCTCAAAATTATGCGAGTTTCGGTGGTAGTCATTAGGTCTGGTTATTGTTGAGATTTCTCTCGATAACATTGGGTATTCTTTCTCGAAGACAAAACCTGCAACAAAGATATCTTCAAAAGTTTCGCTAAGAAGGCCCAGAATGAATATGATGTGCGAATTAAGCATGTGAGTGACAATGGAACTGAGTTCAAAAATACTCATATTGCTGAATTCCTCTATGAACATGGTATTACTCATGAGTTCTCTGCTGCAACAACTCCCCAACAGAATGGAGTTGTTGAACAAAGAACAGAACTCTCATTGAAATGGCGAGAACAATGCTCAGTGAGTACAAAACTCCCATTCGCTCTGGGCTGATGCCACTAACACTGCTTGTCAAGTTATCAATCGTGTTTATCTTCACAAGTTCCTAAGAAAACTTCTTATGAGCTTATCACTGGCAAGAAATCGAATGTTTCTTATCTACGTGTTTTTGGTGCACCTTGACATTCTTGAATGAATCATTCTTCCAAGTTTGCACCTAAGGCACATGAAGGTTCTTCTCGGTTATGGCTCAAACTCACACATGTATCGTGTCTATAACTCTCACCACATGAAGGTTATGGAAACGGTAAATGTGCGGTTTGATGAATTAATGGCTCCAAAAGGAGCACCTACCAAATGTGATAGATGAACCACTGATATCGGATGCTATTCGGCAAATGGCTATTGGGAGCGTCAAGCCTGTTGAAGGAAATGCACCTGAGTCCTCTGATGATGATGCTCCTATGACTCGAAGCAGAACTCGTCAAGCCACCGCCGAAGCAAATGCTCCTCCGAATGGAAATGGCAATCAAAATCCAAATGCCAATCAAAATGGCAATCCTGAAGGGAATGATAATACAAATGCTGATGCTGATGAAAATGACAATAATCATCACGAAGAAAATGCTCATCCTCGAGTGGCTAACGAGTTGATCCTTCATTAATTCTTGATGAAATTGAGAATCCAGGTTATCGACCACAACTATTCACGCACTCGTTTGGCTAACTAATGTGGTAGTTTCTCCTTTGTTTCATTGGCAAAACTACCAAGTATGAAGAAGCCATGAATGATCCAAATTGGATGAATGCCATGCAAGAGGAGTTGGTGCAATTCGAACTAAATGATGTGTGGGAAGGTTGACAACCGATTCCCAAGAAGCACAATATCATCGACACAAAATGGATTTTCCGCAATAAGCAAGATGAAAATGGCATTGTGGTGAGAAACAGGGCAGTCTTGTTGCTCAAGGGTACACACAGGTAGAAGGTATTGATTTCGGAGAAACATATGCTCCTGTTGCACGCCTTGAGGGAATTCGTACTCTTCTCGCTTATGCAATTACAATGATATCTTCACTACAGGAATCAGCTTCTTTGACGCAAAGGACCAGAAAGCGGACAGCAAACATGTCCGACAGAGTAAGCAACGGTAAACATGTTCTTTGCCGTCTGCTTTCTCAAAGCGAACGGCAAAGGATTTTGTCGCGGTGGCGGACGGCAAAGAATGTGGACAGCAAGAACAGGCGTTAGCCATGTTAGGTGGCTAACGGGAGGCTTGCCATCTGCCATAGACGGAAAACATGCCCGGCCCTTTGCCGTCTGCTGTAGTAGCAGACGCGTCATGCCCTCCCGCTCTTTGCCGTCTGCCACGGACGGCAAACCTCTCGAGCCTTTGCCGTCTACCACGGCAGCAAAGTGACCAAATGGGTCAGCTCCCAGGTTGCACAGGTTGCTACCATGTGGCCTCTTTGTCGTCTTGTGCAGACGGCAAAGTGCGTATTGTTCTTGTTTTTTCTGTTTTCTGTTTATTCCCTGCATTTCAAAACATATATATGATTATATAGTTTCAACCTCAAACATAGCCCACGTATCCAACATCTAGCAGTCCATCAATGCAACAGAAACACATAGGGTATTAAAAGATCCAATACATACATAGTTTCACGGAGTTCATCCATATATACATACATAGTTTCACATGTTCATCAATACAAATGAAAACTATAAACTAAACACTAGCAGTCCATCAATGCTGCTTCCATGAAGTGAATCAAACTTGCAAAAATGGGAGTAAGAAAGTTAGAAGAAGAAGAAGACTAGAAGAGAAGAAGAAGAATAGAAAAAGAAGAAGAAGAGAAGAAGAAGACTAGAAAAAGAAGAAGAAGAAGAAGACAGAAGAAGAAGAGACTAGAAGAAGAAGAGAAGAGAAGAAGATATTTTATTTTCTTCTTCTTTTCTCATTTCCTTCTTCTCTTCTATCTTTATCCTTCCTTCTATTTATTCTCTTCTTTATTCTTTCTTTTTCTTCTCTTTCTTTCATTCTTCTTTTCTCCTCTTCCTTGTTTTTTTTATTCTTATTTGTGTATTTTAGAGCTAACTTAGGTAATTATGCCATTTTTTAGCTAACTAAGCTTATTATGTCAATTTGGAGTAAACAAGGTAAGTATAGGTCATTTTTGTGCACCTAGGTGATGATGCCATTGTTGAGCCATTAGGTAAGATAGCTCATTTTTTATCTAACTTAGGTAATTATGCCATTTTGGAGGAAAATAAGCTAAGTATATGACATTTATGAGAGAACCAAGGTTATTATGCCATTTTTGAAATGAATAAGCTAATTATGTCATAAATGAACTAAATAAGTAATTATGTCAGTTTGGAGGATAATAGCTAAGTACTCTTTTTGGGGAAAATAAGCTAAGTATGTGGCATAATAGGGCTAACAAGCATGTATGAAGCTAAGTATGCATTTGTTAAGCAAAACACTAGAGAAAACTTACCCATCACAACAAATGCGATCAGATCGCAACTAAGGTAACAATTGACAACGGCATAATGATACCATGCCTCATTATCAATGGCATATTTTCTAATCTTCTTGATCTTGAAGCGCATGCAACCATCTTCAAGCGATTGCATCCATCTTCATCTGTGATCATCGACGACATCGGCAACATACAACTCCAATTTCATCTTCTCTTCTTCAATCTTTTCATTTTTTCTTTCAAATACTTTTTTTTTTTTCAAATATTTAACTTCTCGACGAGAGGTCGGTTGCAATTTCCGGTTCACATACCTCCTCGATAAAAATATCTCTATGTCAACTTGATGTCCATAATTGTTATAAATGCGAAATGCAACAAATCTACCATTCTTAAGAAGTTGCTCCCCACTACTCCCTACTCTTTCACCATGCACACTGTCCACATCAGCGAGTGCCATGTCGTTGCAAGTTGTCCACATCATCAAATAGATCCCACACATAAAAACGATTTCTCCCTATCTCTGTTTGGCCAGGCACGGGCCACATAGCCGCGATGTGTGCATGAAACTGACAATATCGACGCAGGAAATTAGTGCCAAGCGAGCATGCAACCAATTACTGTACAAACCAAGCGCATGCATGTCTACACTAATTCGTGCTGTGAAACTATTGCCTCAACCCATGCATGCAGTAATTATGGCCGAATTGGATCGTGTCTTCCCAATCTCACCCGTAACATTTATTTCGATTGTGTTATCATCTCCATCCTACTACTCTCCTTGCATTTCATCTTCTCCCTATTTTCTCTTTCTCTTCGTCTTCTGCGTCCAGCTCCACTCCCAAAAAGAAATCAACCCTGGTATGGATTCACTTCAAAAAATATACCAGCCATTGCAGATCGACAGAATTGAAACACCTCACCTTTAGGAGCGATGGTGGCGTTGATGGCGTGGTGTGCTGCAGGCCAATCCTTTGAGTCGTCGCCGCCACCAGAGACCCGGTGTTGTTGCAACCCAAGCCCCTGTAATCTTCATAGTTGAACCGAGCCCTGCACGTGTTGCCAATGAATCAAGCCCCATTAGGCTCTGCTGCCCCAAGCCATGCACCCGGCGTCGACCAGAGGCTCCAGGTGGGCCAGACATACCACCGTCGGCGTCCTCCTCCATCATCTGTTGCACGAAAGGTGGGGCTCTCCTTCCTTCTATCTCTTAGATATGAGCAGAAAAATTGAGTTCGCTTCAGTTTGAAGATCTGTTTGTGTGTCTTAGGAACTACTATGAAGCCTTATTTAGAAGAAAGCTTTGTACCATCTCCGGCCACCTCCTCCATGTCAGCAAGTCCGGTATTTCTTCTCACCTATAATCCTCTCTAACTCAAGCACTGCTGGCAAGCATGTGTCAAAATACGATGGATCGTGTTCATCTCCCCGATCTGGTTTGGTTTTGATTAGAAGCAGTAGATGGTGAAAAAATCATTTTCCTTTTATTGTTCTTCAAGGAATCCACAGATGAAACTAGCCATATACTACAGTAACTATAGTCGCATATATTCATGACTGGTTTGTAGAATCAGAGCAATGAAGACATAGTGTAGTTCATCATCCATATGTTTGCAAAGATGTGGGTGGTTAAGAAAGCCTAATTCTCTGCAGATATATGTCTCTGGATGTACAGAATGGAGACGGGAGACGGGCTGCTACACTACCCTTCATTTAAACTAAACCCATATTAACGACCTCTCCATTCCAATCCCACCCGTACCCCTTAATTCACCCCCTTTTACGCACAACTTGCCCACTCCACATATCATATAAACACCAACTCCCCAGCCAACATCCCGTCATCATCAACTGTCACCCCCCCCTATGCACTTAGTCATATGACCAGAGACAAAGTATTATTTGTCAACCCCAACTTAACTGCTTCTCCTCTGAAGTATATCACTTTTGGCGACAACAACAAAGGAAAGGTAATTGGGCTAGGTAAAATTGCTATATCCAAAGACAAGTCCATTGATGATGTTTTACTTGTTCAGTCTCTTGGATTCAATCTCATGTCTGTTGGCAAGCTATGTGATTTAGGCATGCTAGTTCTTTTCTCCATATCAAAATGCATTGTCTTTATGGCCTCTGATAATTCCTTCATCTTTGAGGGAATTAGAAAAGGTGATCTATATATTGTGGACTTCTCTAAGGGTCCCTCAGTCCAAACTTGTTTGCTTGCAAAAGAAACCGAAGGATGGTTGTGGCACCGAAGACTTGGTCATGCAGGTATGAGAAATTAGCAGACCCTAGTGAAGAAAAATCATCTCTGTGGCATTCCTGATGTAAAATTCGACAAGAATCGCCTCTGTGTTGCATGTGAGGCTGGTAAATTAGCCAAGAAGCATCATTCATCAAAGACAATCATGACCACAACAAGGCCTGTGGAAATTCTTCATATGCATTTATTCGGTCCTCAAAATTATGCGAGTTTCGGTGGTAGTCATTATGGTCTGGTTATTGTTGATGATTTCTCTCGATACACTTGGGTATTCTTTCTCGAAGACAAAACCTGCAACAAAGATATCTTCAAAAGTTTCGCTAAGAAGGCCCAGAATGAATATGATGTGCGAATTAAGCATGTCAGAAGTGACAATGGAACTGAGTTCAAAAATACTCATATTGCTGAATTCCTCTATGAACATGGTATTACTCATGAGTTCTCTGCTGCATACACTCCCCAACAGAATGGAGTTGTTGAACAAAAGAACAGAACTCTCATTGAAATGGCGAGAACAATGCTCAGTGAGTACAAAACTCCCATTCGCTTCTGGGCTGATGCCACTAACACTGCTTGTCAAGTTATCAATCGTGTTTATCTTCACAAGTTCCTTAAGAAAACTTCTTATGAGCTTATCACTGGCAAGAAATCGAATGTTTCTTATCTACGTGTTTTTGGTGCACCTTGTTACATTCTTGATATGAATCATTCTTCCAAGTTTGCACCTAAGGCACATGAAGGTTTTCTTCTCGGTTATGGCTCAAACTCACACATGTATCGTGTCTATAACTCTCACCACATGAAGGTTATGGAAACGGTAAATGTGCGGTTTGATGAATCTAATGGCTCCCAAAAGGAGCACCTACCAAATGTGATAGATGAACCACTGATATCGGATGCTATTCGGCAAATGGCTATTGGGAGCGTCAAGCCTGTTGAAGGAAATGCACCTGAGTCCTCTGATGATGATGCTCCTATGACTCGAAGCAGAACTCGTCAAGCCACCGCCGAAGCAAATGCTCCTCCGAATGGAAATGGCAATCAAAATCCAAATGCCAATCAAAATGGCAATCCTGAAGGGAATGATAATACAAATGCTGATGCTGATGAAAATGACAATAATCATCACGAAGAAAATGCTCATCCTCGAGTGGCTAATCGAGTTGATCCTTCATTAATTCTTGATGAAATTGAGAATCCAGGTTATCGACCACAACTCATTCACGCACTCGTTTGGCTAACTAATGTGGTAGTTTCTCCTTTGTTTCATTGGCAAAACCTACCAAGTATGAAGAAGCCATGAATGATCCAAATTGGATGAATGCCATGCAAGAGGAGTTGGTGCAATTCGAACTAAATGATGTGTGGGAATTGGTTGACAAACCGATTCCCAAGAAGCACAATATCATCGACACAAAATGGATTTTCCGCAATAAGCAAGATGAAAATGGCATTGTGGTGAGAAACAGGGCACGTCTTGTTGCTCAAGGGTACACACAGGTAGAAGGTATTGATTTCGGAGAAACATATGCTCCTGTTGCACGCCTTGAGGCAATTCGTACTCTTCTCGCTTATGCAAATTACAATGATATCTTCACTACAGGAATCAGCTTCTTTGACGGCAAAGGACCAGAAAGCGGACAGCAAACATGTCCGACAGAGTAAGCAACGGTAAACATGTTCTTTGCCGTCTGCTTTCTCAAAGCGAACGGCAAAGGATTTTGTCGTCGGTGGCGGACGGCAAAGAATGTGGACAGCAAAGAACAGGCGTTAGCCATGTTAGGTGGCTAACGGGAGGCTTTGCCATCTGCCATAGACGGCAAACATGCCCGGCCCTTTGCCGTCTGCCTTGTGACGTCAGCAGACGCGTCATGCCCTCCCGCTCTTTGCCGTCTGCCACGGACGGCAAACCTCTCGAGCCTTTGCCGTCTACCACGGACAGCAAAGTGACCAAATGGGTCAGCTCCCAGGTTGCACAGGTTGCTACCATGTGGCCTCTTTGTCGTCTGTGGCAGACGGCAAAGTGCTTGTATTGTTTCTGTTTTTTCTGTTTTCTGTTATATCCCTGCATTTTCAAAACATATATATGATATATATAGTTTCAACCTCAAACATAGCCCACGTATCCAACATCTAGCAGTCCATCAATGCAACAGAACACATAGGGTATTAAAAGATCCAATACATACATAGTTTCACGGAGTTCATCCATATATACATACATAGTTTCACATTGTTCATCAATACAAATGAAAACTAGAACTAAACACTAGCAGTCCATCAATGCTGCTTCCATGAAGTGAATCAAACTTGCAAAAATGGGAGTAAGAAAGTTAGAAGAAGAAGAAGACTAGAAGAAGAAGAAGAAGACTAGAAAAAGAAGAAGAAGAAGAAGAAGAAGACTAGAAAAAGAAGAAGAAGAAGAAGACTAGAAGAAGAAGAAGACTAGAAGAAGAAGAAGAAGAAGAAGATATTTTATTCTTCTTCTTCTTTTCTCATCTTCCTTCTTCTCTTCTATCTTTTTATCCTTTTCCTTCTCATTCTCATTCTTCTTCTTTTATTCTTTCTTTTTCTTCTCTTTCTTCTTCTATTCTTTCTTTTTCTCCTCTTCCTTGTTTTTCTTCTTCTTATTCCTTATTTGTGTCATTTTAGAGCTAACTTAGGTAATTATGCCATTTTTTAGCTAACTAAGCTTATTATGTCAATTTGGAGTAAAACAAGGTAAGTATAGGTCATTTTTGTGCTAACCTAGGTGATGATGCCATTGTTGAGCCAACTTAGGTAAGTATAGCTCATTTTTTATCTAACTTAGGTAATTATGCCATTTTGGAGGAAAATAAGCTAAGTATATGACATTTATGAGAGAACCAAGGTTATTATGCCATTTTTGAAATGAATAAGCTAATTATGTCATAAATGAACTAAATAAGCTAATTATGTCAGTTTGGAGGATAATTAGCTAAGTACGTCTTTTTTGGGGAAAATAAGCTAAGTATGTGGCATAATAGGGCTAACAAGCATGTATGAAGCTAAGTATGCATTTGTTAAGCAAAACACTAGAGAAAACTTACCCTCATCACAACAAATGCGATCAAGATCGCAACTAAGGTAACAATTGATCCAACGGCATAATGATACCATGCCTCATTATCAATGGCATATTTTCTAATCTTCTTGATCTTGAAGCGCATTGCAACCATCTTCAAGCGCATTGCATCCATCTTCATCTTGTGATCATCGACGACATCGGCAACATACAACTCCAATTTCATCTTCTCTTCTTCAATTCTTTTCATTTTTTCTTTCAAATACTTGTTTTCTTTTTCAACTAAATTTAACTTCTCGACGAGAGGGTCGGTTGCAATTTCCGGTTCACATACCTCCTCGATAAAAATATCTCTATGTCAACTTGATGTCCATAATTGTTATAAATGCGAAATGCAACAAATCTACCATTCTTAAGAAGTTGCTCCCCACTACTCCCTACTCTTTCACCATGCACACTGTCCACATCAGCGATGTGCCATGTCGTTGCAAGTTGTCCACATCATCAAATAGATCCCACACATAAAAACGATTTCTCCCTATCTCTGTTTGGCCAGGCACGGGCCACATAGCCGCGATGTGTGCATGAAACTGACACATATCGACGCAGAGAATTAGTGCCAAGCGAGCATGCAACCAATTACTGTACAATCCAAGCGCATGCATGTCTACACTTAATTCGTTGCTGTGAATTACTATTGCCTCAACCCATGCATGCAGTTAATTATGGCCGAATTGGATCGTGTCTTCCCAATCTCACCCGTAACATTTATTTCCGATTGTGTTATCATCTCCATCCTACTACTCTCCTTGCATTTCATCTTCTCCCTATTTTCTCTTTCTCTTCGTCTTCTGCGTCCAGCTCCACTCCCAAAAAGAAATCAACCCCTTGGTATGGATTCACTTCAAAAATATATACCAGCCATTGCAGATCGACAGAATTGAAACACCTCACCTTTAGGAGCGATGGTGGCGTTGATGGCGTGGTGTCGCTGCAGGCCAATCCTTTTTGAGTCGTCGCCGCCACCAGAGACCCGCGTGTTGTTGCCAACCCAAGCCCCTGTAATCTTCATAGTTGAACCGAGCCCTGCACCGTGTTGCCAATGAATCAAGCCCCATTAGGCTCTGCTGCCCCAAGCCATGCACCCCGGCGTCGACCAGAGCTCCAGGTGGGCCAGACATACCACCGTCGGCGTCCTCCTCCATCATCTGTTGCACGAAAGGTGGGGCTCTCCTTCCTATCTATCTCCTTAGATATGAGCAGAAAAATTGAGTTCGCTTCAGTTTGAAGATCTGTTTGTGTGTCTTAGGAACTACTATGAAGCCTTATTTTTAGAAGAAAGCTTTGTACCATCTCCGGCCACCTCCTCCATGTCAGCAAGTCCGGTATTTCTCTCTCACCTATAATCCTCTCTAACTCAAGCACTGCTGGCAAGCATGTGTCAAAATACGATGGATCGTGTTCATCTCCCCGATCTGGTTTGGTTTTGATTAGAAGCAGTAGATGGTGAAAAAATCATTTTCCTTTTATTGTTCTTCAAGGAATCCACAGATGAAACTAGCCATATACTACATGTAACTATAGTCTGCATATATCTCATGACTGGTTTGTAGAATCAGAGCATATGACGACATAGTGTAGTTCATCATCAATATGTTTTTTTCCTGGCAGTATTATTTCAGTGGTTTTTATTAGAAGCAGTAGATGGTGAAAAAATCATTTTTGTTTTTATCGTTCTTGAAGGAATAAACAGATGAAACTTACCATGTACTACCTACAACTATAGTCTGCGTCTCTCTCACACGCATATTAGTACGAATCATATTGATATTTTTATTGCTTCCTTTGATTGATTTCTAGAATCAGAGCATATGACGTAGTGTAGTTCATCATCAGTATGTTCTTTCCTGCCACTATTATTTCAGTTACATGAAATCGATCTAATACTCGAGTGGTACCATTATGCATGTGACTGACATTGTGGTTCTTCTATTGCAGGTGTTCAAAACAGAATGTTTTGTTTGATCGCTGATAGGCATTCAGACACACATGCATTGCATCCAAAAGAATGAGGCAAGGAGCTCTAATTATCCGATGTGTTTTTTGTTTGGAGATAGATGGTGGAATAGTAACTGATGTTCAGTTTCAAGCATGTGCATGTACAACTACAATCAAATAATCTTCTGTCAGGCTAAGCACTTAGGACATTTTTTTCTTCAAACCTGTAGCATCTCTTGATATGTGGTTACCGTATCACTACATGATTGTTCTGGTTTAATGACACTCATAGGCTAAAAGGTTTGTCCTTGCTGAGAGTATCAAATATGACCCATTCTGATCATCATTTGGTTTAATTGTTCTATGTCTAGCAGCCTATTGAAAAAGGTGTGACAAAATGGAGTGTATATGTTGTCCTACTCAGGACCTATGCCATTTTGTACACCTTTGGTTATTCTCTCAAAAATGTATCATGGTGGACATGTTGCAACCTAATACCCATTTGGGTGCATTACATTTGAAGACTCATGAATTAAGATGAAATTTCTTTGTTTTCTTACTCTGATGCACTTCTAATAGACTATCAAATTATTCTATTCCGTGTTAGCAATGCATGCCAATTAAGGAAATGTGGAGAGATACTATGATAGTACACAAATTGTCTTGAATTTTCTTAGGAATCTAGCTCATATCATTCCATAAAGGTTAAAAACATCAATTTAGTAATGCAAATTCCATTAAAGGTTCTCATACACTATTTCTCATTACAAAATTTATTCATATACAGTGTTATAAATTCCCGCAGCAACGCGCGGGTATCATCTAGTAGTTATAAAAGAGAATATACCACATCTGAATCATAAACCGGGCGAGGGCCGATGGGGACGTATATCAAGACCATGGCACTATGTATAACAAACAATCATACAAAGTAAGAAAATTATACAAGTAACTATATAAATCATACAATCATACAAGTAACTATATAAATCAAGTACAACATAAAAAAATTGAATACCTGACATGAACTAACAATATATATATATGTATATAATACAAATTGAATACCTGACATGAACTAATAATAATCTTGATCGTCGGGTTCAATAAATGCTCTGAGATCAATAAATGCATCATCATCATCACTATCATGAACGACGTGCTCATCGGGTTCAGCGGCATCAACATGTGGAAGGCCACCTTTATGTAATCGGTCAAGCATTGACAAGTCATCCACAGCAGTAACCTCTTCTTGTTCCGGCTCAGGGGTGAAGTCGGATTCACTGTCACTGTCTACTTCAATGTTCTGGGGTGAAGTAGAGCGTTTCTTGAAGTGTTTTTTGGAAAGATGTGTTTCTTGGAAGAATTCACCTTCATATGTGTCTGGGTTAATGCGAGGTTCATAATCCACTTCATTGGGGGGAGGTGGTCTAACACGTGGCGGCACTTCATAAACGACATCCCAACCATTCAGATTTGGATCAGTTTGGCAGGCCCACGATAGATAGAAAACTTGGGTCGCCTGTTGAGCCGTAATATAGACATCGGGAACATCTAAATGGGTGCTTTGTTTGATTTCAACTAGCCCTATATGTTCATGAGTCCTTCTAGTCTCCTTCGGCTGGAACCAATAATATTTGAAGACTACGACGTTCGGTGGGTTTTCACCATAGAATAGAAGTTCATAAATTGCTTCAACTCTCCCATAATACTCGGTACCCCCATCGCCGATAGCAGAGACACAACAATTTGTAGACTTTCGGTCAGCCATAGATAGCTCTTTGCCATAGGTATGAAAGCGATACCCGTTGATGTTGTATTTGTCAAATGAACGGACCTTATAGTCAAAACCATTAGTGACTTGTCTCAATTCGGTGTTCATAGACTCTGAATTAGCCTACAAGTTTAATACGAAAGGATTGCTGCATTAGCCGCAAATTAGACGAAGAAATGAGAATGGTTTAATGGAAATTACCGTTTGTTTGAACCAAGAGATGAAACCGGGAAAGCCGCCTCCTAGCTTTGCTAGAAGCTCATACTCTTTGATGGATTCCTTTTCGATCTCCACTCCATCCAAGAATTTGGTGACGTATCGACTGTATCAAATATCTGGGACTAAGAGTATTTCAAAGGAATTAGAAGTTGCGAAACAATGTACCGCGATAACTTACTCGATGTACGGCCGCACTTCTGTTAGGTTGTTGAAGATATACAACCAAATGGTCCGCCATTCTTCGACATCCAACAATATTGGTTTCGAAGCATCGGTTGGTGCGAGATTCCCTTTGAATAGGTTGAGGTTGGATCCACCTTTTTTGGGGTCGCCAGCATTGTATCAAGGCTTCGGATTATGCAAACGACGATTTTTGGCTTCGTAGTGTGCTGTCACGAAGTTTGCTGCCTCCTCAGTAATGAATGCCTCGGCCATCGATGCTTCAATTCTACGTTTATTTTTACATTTTGCTCGGAGCGTCTTCTGCATCCTCTCAGTTGCGTAGCACCAACGATTTTGCACAGGCCCCCCCAATCTTGCCTCGGTCGGGAGATGCAAAATCAAGTGTTGCATTGGATTAAAGAAGCCCGGCAGAAAGATCTTCTCTAGATTCGCTGCATACCCATCGGGGAACATCAACTGCATTTTCACGCACAAGATAATTTCCCTCATAGCTGGCCTTCCAAGATTGAACCATGCCTTTGGCTTCGTCCAGTTCTGCTTTCCTTTCGGTTCTTGCATGTTTTGTAACGGTCTATCACATAGCGCCTCTTGATCGACTCTAGCCTTAGTATTATCCTTTGACTTCCCCTCTATGCCGAACAATGTACCAAATAGGGCCTCGGCGATATTCTTTTCAGTGTGCATCACGTCGATGTTGTGTGGGCAAAGGAGGTCTTTGAAGTAAGGCAAATCCCACAAGCATGTCTTGTGAGTCCAGGCATGTTCCGAATTATACCCCTTGAAATACCCTGGACGCTCTGGATCTGGCTCGAGAGCGTTTAACTGATCCAGGGTCTCTTGGCCTGTCAACGCAGGTGGTGCAGAGTTTTTGACAACTCTACCTTTGATGAAGTTCTTCTTGTCTTTCCTGAACTTATGGCAAGGATCCAGGAACTATCTATGCAAGTCAAAGCAAGAAAAATTGTGACCCGCCTGCAGCCAACGAAACTCAAGAGTTGCCTTGCATGTGGGGCACGGGAACCTTCCATGCACACACCTGCCAATGAATAGCGCATACGCCGGCAAGTCATGCATTGAGTACATGCACCAGACACGCATTATGAAGTTCTGTTTGCTAGCGGCGTCGTATGTTTTGAACCCATTATCCCAAGCTTCTTGCAATTCATCCTTGAGCGGCTACATGTACACATTCCTATTGTTCCCCCGATAGTTGGGCCCTGGAATTATCAACGTCAGGAAAATGTTCTTTCTTTGCATAATCTATCCGGGGGGAGATTGAGTGGAATGACAAATACAGGCCAACAACTGTATTGGGTTGCCGTCAGACCAAACACACTGAACCCATCCGTGTTGATGGTGACTCGAGGATGCCTTGGATCTGCCATTTTTCGCTCATGTAATGCATCGAAGCGCTTCCACGCATAACCATCTGATGTGTGTACCATCATTAGATTCCCATATGCATCTAGTTCAGTTCTTTTGCCCATTTTTTGCCATGTCATCTGTCTTGCCATCTCTTCGACCATGAAAAGACGTTGAAGTCTTGGTACGATTGGCAAATACCAACGAACATTAACGGGGATTTTGGTCTGCGTCTTCTCACCCATACCGTTGTCTACCACAACATACCTGGAAGACTTGCAAATGGGACAATAGTTCAAGTCCGCATACTCAAGCCTAAATAAGGCACATCCTTTCTCACAGGCATGTATCTTCTCATAGGGCATCTTAAGTGCACGGAGGATTTTGTCCAACTGGTACAGGTTTGCAGGCATTACATGGCCTTTGGGTAGAAAGCGTCCAAATACTGTCATCATCACGTCGTAGCATTCTCTGCCCAAGTTGAATTGAGCCTTCAAAGCCATTACTTGTGAGATGGCATCCAGCTGACAAAGCTCAGTGTGCTCGTGGAGAGGACGTTTTGAAGACTCTAACATTTCATTGAAGGCCTTTGCAGATTCCTCCATCTCTTCGTCCGAATCCCGAGCATCATCAAAGTCTTGCACCATGTCTTGCATCCCGGTAGCATGCTCGTCGGTGCGACGACAAACCACCTCAGCTCTGGCACATTGGGCAGACTCACCATGAAATGTCCACACCGTATAACCGGGCGTAAAACCACTCTTCTGCAGGTGTTTGCCCATTTCATCCTCTATCCTCTTTTCCCAATTGTCTCACCGGACACAAGGGCACCAGGTTTTCCTCTGGCCATTTGCAAATGCGGCTTTCACAAACCCCTTGGTTTTCGTTAACCATTCATTGGTCATCTCTTTCTGACTAGTGTGACCGGTGTACATCCACACACGATCACTCATCTTGGCTTGCCTAGATACTAGACACACAAGAAACACATATATAATTCACCATGAATATATTCATCAATAAATCTAGTTTGTCAATTTTATTACGTCCATGCAACCTACACTCTAATAGGTAAAGATAGGTCCTAATCCCACCCGAGTATGTGTAGATTGGGTTCATTTTCCCATGCTCTGCTCTAGATCCAACGCAAAATTTTGGCAGCACCTCCCCGCTATTCTCTTGATACACGTCTCTGCAATAAACAGAGAGGATGTGTACCCGGAGAACAATAGGGAGGCACTGACGAAATTTATGCGTCGGATCCGGAGCAGAGCATATGGGAAAACGAACCCAATCTACACATACTCGGGTTGTCCATGGATAACGTTGGACAATTCGAAAGAATCACGGTTATAAATACGCAAAGGCATGCATATTTATAACTGTAACCCTTTCGAACGGGAGACGCATACTGGTCACGCATACTGATGATTGAAGACACCTATAGCTAGCAAGTTTCATCGGCACGAAGACTGGAACAGAGCAAATAATTAAGGGGGGAGGAGGAGATGTCATTTGTGCTCACCCACGAACGCAGGGGCGGAGCTCGTCAAATGCACGGGGAGGTCGTCGAACACCAGACCCTCGCAGTGACGAAACACTACACATTTAAATCCACACGATCAACAATAATATGATGTTTTTTATAACAAAATCGGAAAATATATGACCTAACTCATAATTTACAAAACTATGACCCCGTCGGCCTCTGGAAGGCCGAAGAGCACCTTTTTGGTCAACAGGAGGCCGAAGACGTGTCGGGGGTCGGGGGTGAGTGGCGTCGGAGGCTGGTACTTATGGTTGCTCCACCGGCAAACTACCCACAATGAATCAGTTCCTCCTCCTCTTCTTTTCTTCTCCTCCTCCTCCTCTTCTTCTTCTTCTTCTTCTTCCTTTCTTTTCCTTTTTCATCTTCTTCTACTTCTTCTTCTTTTCTTCTTCTTTCTTTTCCTTTTCCCTCTTCTTCTACTTATTTTCTCTTCTTTTCTTGTTCTTTTTTTTCCTCCTCCTCTTCTTTTCTTCTCCTCCTCCTCTTCTTCTTTTCTCCTCCTCCTCTTCTTCTTCTTCTTCCTTTCTTTTCCTTTTTCATCTTCTTCTACTTCTTCTTCTTCTACTTATTCTACATTTTCTATTTTTATATATCCTACTAATTCTACTAATTCTAAAAAAACAAAGAACAAAATAAAAAATAGAGAAGATAATAAAAAAACACCGGAGCCGGGGCCGCGGGGCGCCGAGGTGGGCGGGCGGTGGGCCGGGGTGGTACGTGGGGGCGGCGGTCGGGGGTCAGTGCGGCGTCGGGGCGGAGGGGCGCCAGGGCCGCGGGGTGCCGGTGTGGTCGAGCGGCGGGACGGGGCGGTCGGGCGTGGGGGCGCTGGGTGGCGCGGCGGCAGCGGACGGGGGTCGGTGGGGCGAAGGGGCGGAGGGGCGTTGGGGCCACGGGACGCCGGGGTGGTCGGGCAGCGGGGCGGTGGGGCGTGGGGGCAGAGGGGCGGAGGGGTGGGCGGGCGGCGGGGCGAGGCGGTGCGGCGTGGGCGGCGGCGGCGGTGCGGGATCGGGTGCGATGGGTGAGAGAGAGAGAGAGAGAGAGAGAGAGAGAGAGGGGTAGGTGGGGGCGGCCGTTAGAGCCAGTAGGGTCAGACCTCTTTGCCGTCTGCTAGCAGACGGCAAAGAGGTTGGGGGTGGGCCGTTACAGCTCTGGCCTCCACTGGACCCCACCCACCTCTTTACCGTCTGCTAGCGGATGGTAAAGATCCTTTGTCGTCCGCTAGCAGACGGCAAAAACCAGGCTAACGGCAAATTGCATCTTTGCCATCAGCTAGTTCTTTGTCGTCCACTTTTTGTGAGCTGACGGCAAAGACCTACTTTGTCGTCCGCAAGCTGACGGCAAAGAACTGACAGACAACAAATCCTCTGATTCCAGTAGTGCTTGCTTTATCAAATGGATGTGAAAAGTGCCTTTCTCAATGGTGAAATTGACGAGGAAGTCTATGTTAGACAGCCACCTGGCTTTGAACACCCTGAGTTTCCTAACAAATTTTTCAGGTTGAAGAAAGCTTTATATGGGCTGAAGCAAGCCCCTCGAGCTTGGTATGACACGTTGAAGAAGTTTTTGCTCAACAAAGGGTTCAAGCCAGGATCCACTGATGCCACACTTTTCACTCGTGTTGTTGATAATGATCTATTCGTATGTTAAATCTATGTGGATGATATTATCTTCGGTTGTACTAACAATGCTTGCAGCTTAGAATTCGGGAAAATGATGTCCGATAAATATCAAATGTCTATGATGGGTGAACTCAAGTTCTTTCTCGGACTGCAAATTCATCAACAGGCAAATGGCATTTTCATTTCTCAGGAGAAATATCTGAAAGAATGCCTGAAGAAGTTCAAAATGCAAGATTCTAAAATGAAGGGCTATAAAACTCCTATGCCCACGAATGGTATATGCACTCAGTTGAGGATTCTGCTAGACCGCACAGTATGGCCGATGAAGAAGAGGTATTCATGGGAACAACTGATGAATCCAAAGCTCCAAATGTCAAGGGCCCGACGGTAGGCCCGTCATGCAGCAAAAGAAAAAGGTCTGAACCAAATGAAAACGAGCAAGAAGCAGATGCACCAAAGAAAAAGAAAGGAGGCAACCTTTCACAAATTCAGCTCAGTATATATCTCATGACAAATACAACACTGTTCCAGGAGAAAATTCAACAGCAAAAAGAAGACGTCTGCAAAAGATTCGATGTCACTGGGTACGCAAGTGGTTCAACTACAAAATGGTTCATCCTCGATATGCCAAGAACTTTGCCTTCCATCCTCCTTGGGGTGACTATCATGAAATTGGAATCATCCGTGCAAGTGATCCCAAGGAGAGGCCTCCGCCACCTCCTGATGCTGATGAGTCATCTCTCAAAACACCTGACTCTTATCCAGATGAAAAGGCCAAGCGCCTAAAGAATGCTGAAAAGAGAGCCAAGAAAATTGAAAAGGAAAGAGCTAGAGAAGAAGAAAATCATCGTCTTATCAAATCAGACATCGAAAAGAAAAAGGCCGAAGGAAAATCAGAAGGGCGTTCAAAGTACAAACATGATCCCAGATCTGCTGCTTTCAAGAAAAAGAGCACGCTGAAGAGAAGGCCAGCTAAACCAGTTGAGCGTGATGCTGAAAGTGATTCCTCCGATCAAGATGATCCTCCACTCACAAGAGAACAACTCTCTCCGAACAAGTGAACGTCACTACTTCTACCATACTGCCTGATCTTCGAGCTCGTGTTGTCCCAATAGCACCTTCGAAGAAGAACCCATTGAAGAGAAAAACGCCTCCTGCCACTGTCACAATGGTTGATCAAGTAAATACAACTCCTCATCTTGATGCAATAGATCTGCAAGATTTGGTAGTTGATGCCCTAGTAGGCACAGCTAAGCCAGGAGCGAAGATCCCGAAGCAAAAGGTGAAGAAAATCACGGCTCCCTCTGCCGAGCAAACTGCTCCGCAAGCAAATACGGTGAAAGAAAAGGCTGCTCAATTTGCTCCGAAGTTGACTCAACCGTTGGTGTCTAAGCCTTCGACCGAGAAAAATATAGTACAGACTGCTCTGGTTGCACAGACTGATGATCAATCTGCGGCACCTCATTACTTTGACCAAGTGTTCATAATGGAGCAGCTTGACAGATTTGTGGAGAACCTGTTTGATGGAGAAGTGGCATATTTGCCCATTCCCTCTGAAGTAATTGCTCAAGCTACTAATCTGGTTTGAGACATGAGAGATGATTCTGTTGAGATCAATGACCTCACTGCCCAGCTCAATGAGCTTGACAACCGTATGAAGGCTACGAAATCCAAATTTGTCATCTAGCAACTTGAAGAATCATATGTGGATGTCAATCGAGCTTTGACTATCCTCCGGAACAAAAGATTAGGATTTCATTCTGACCTAGATCAGATTGTTTGCAAGGTCTGCTTCAATCATCAAGCTCAGGCCACCAGGTATAACGATCTTTTCAAAGGACATATTGATCCATCTGCTCAGCCGAAGCAGAAGAAGAAGAAGAAGAAGAAGAAGAAGAAGAAGAAGAAGAAGAAGAAGAAGAAGAAGAAGAAGAAGAAGAAGAAAATTGCGAAGAAAAATGTTCCTCCTCCTCCTCCTTCGAAAGAAAAGTCTCCAGAAGCCATGCCACAGAAGGAAAATTCTCTGGAGCATGCTATTCCCTCGCTAGCTCATGAACCATCTACAGATGCTCCAACTACGCCAAGGCCAACTGAACTAGTGCCTTTGGCCTCCCCTGTTCATGAAGCAAATCCTTCTCAGCCAATTGTTTCCGAAGAAGGTGAAATTCCTCAGTCTGCACTTCAAACATCTCCAGCTCATGTTGAACCACATGATTCAGTTTCTCCCTCTGCACCTCAACTGTCTACTGAAGAAAATCCTCATCGGTCACCAGTGGCGGATAAAGATTCGGTGCTTGATAAAGGTTATGTGCCTGATAAAGTGTCTGGTCCCTCTCCACTGTGAATTTCCCTCAACACAACGAAAAGAACTTCAGATGTTGGTCCTTCTGCAGTAAAGTTTGTTTCTGCTCATCATTCAGATTCCATAATTTATGGCGATGAAGTGATTCCCATTGAAGATGAGCTCAAATATCCTTATCCTCATGAACAATTGCCGTTATTCTCTATCGGCGTTGGTGTCAAGGGGCCACTTTTCAATCGGAACACACATCCTCAGTTCTTTCAAGAGAGTATGTACAGCAAACCTCGCACATCTGAATCTCCTCGGTTCTGGACTCAAGAACAGGCTATATTTTATTCTCGAATTCTTTATGACAGCCGCAAGATTTTTCCTCATGAGTTCTCGGATATCGCTGCAATGAAGAACATTGGCTGCTTCAATCAAGTATTGCAAGATATTGAAGATTTTGGCCTCACGCATGTCTTTGCATTTCAGCATCAGTGGAACAGAGAGATTATACTTCAATTCTATGCCACACTGTATATCTCTGGTGATGAAGCTGATAGCACCAAGTGGATCTTGGAACGGATGAATGAAGGGAAACGTATAAAATGCTCTGCAATTGACTTTGTCTCCCACTTTCATTTCCCTCGGTTCGAGCATGGCACGACTAAAATTTGAGTTCACAACATTGATGCAATTTTCGATGAAGATTTCCGCTGCACCATGGATCAAGAGAAGATTCGGGACTACAGGTCCTCCCTTGCCCGAGCATTTGACCTTTGATAATCAAACTCTATATCATCTGCTCACTTATACCATCTGTCCTCTGGCTGGGATGAATTCTGACAATGCTATATCTGATGTTCTTCGGAACACCATCCATGCCATCTCCCAAGGATACATCTTCGATGTCGAAGACATGTTTCTGCGCATACTGAAGGATTCTGCACAGCACCCGAAAACTATCAAAGTCTTTGGGCCTTGGATTCAGAAAGTGGTTGACTATGCTATGCACACCGAATATTTGGCCAAAGTCAGTCACAAAAGCTTCATTCCTCATGTGCGCGATACGCTGCATGTCATGGAAGATTTTTCTTCGGGCAAAGTACCAGTGTCAAGCCCTCCAGATTATCATAACACATTCAATGGGCCACGGCTACCTCAGCATGATCGACAACCAAATACACAACCTCCTTCACATCTTGAAGTGAGTTTGCGCACTCAACAGCTGTTGTTGCAGCATATGGCTGAGGATCGCCGAGAAAAAGAACATCTGGCTGCTGAATTAAATGCCATCAACAACCGTGGGAAATTTGTGCACATGATCACAGCTGAAAACAAGAAGCTTCTATGGAAATTGCTTCAGAAGTTCTTCTCCAAGTAACAATTGAGCAACTCAGACCTTAAAGAGCTTTATGAGTATATTGATCAAGGTTTCTCTGCTGAAGATTTTCAAGATCGTATCACTCCGCCTCTACCAGCTCGTGAACCAACAACAGATTTACTTCGATTTCAACTGCACAAGTTGCTCGATGAATCAGAAGCCACCTCGCCTACTGAGAAGCCTGCTGAAGAAAATGTGTTGTCCCGCAAGAATCAACAAGCTGATCCCAATGTGCCTTCATCTTCTCAGCCCCAAGCCAGTCTTGAAGGAACATCTGCTGCTGCTGACGATGAAGATTTACCGGCCACTTTCGAATCAGAAACATCTTCGGGCGGTTCTTCTGGCGATGCCTCAGAGTGAATCAAGTTCACTTCTTTTGCACTCATGTTCTTCGTCACCTTTTTTACACTAGTTGACAAAAAGGGGGGGGAATTACATCGAGTTTTGATAGATTTGCTCTGATGGATTTGATCTCAGTGTTTATTTGGTCTGTGTTCTGAGCTCTATGCCTTAAAGACTATTTGTGCTCTGATGTAAAACTAAAACTTCTGTGATGTAATGTTAATAACCCCACCTGCTGCACTATTTCTCTCGAAGCATTTGTTTTGCAGGTGGAATTATTATTAGAAGTTATGAATGATTGCACTATATACTCAATGGATTACACATCATCAGCGCAAATCATTACCTTGAATGATTGAAAAATCCTCCACATACTTAAATGAAATGCAAGGAATTTTATTTCATATCATTGACCCTACATACATCTAGAGGGAGTATATTTCATCGTCGAGTCAAGTAACGCAAGTTCACTCTTGTTCGATTTACATTTCACTTACCTATCTTCACTTCGATGATTATCTGTTTTGTCAACAACCATCCAAAAAGGGGGAGATTGTTGGTGCAATGATAGGCCCCTTATGTTTTGGAGTTTGTTGACATAAACAGTATGGGACTTATGCATTTGCTAGTGCACACAGAGTAACAGGTCCCTGAGATGTTAAGGAGTTTGATGCAAACGATGAAGATAATCTCCCTGTGTTGCAGGGAAGGTTATCACCGAAGATGAAGCTAACAAGAGTGACCCCTAAAAATTGTTGAAGATCAAACAATTGGTTCGGTGTCTGTTCGAAGAAGATGACTGCGTTCGAGGAAGAATGAAGACGAAATGAAGACGTAGCATTTATTTCGTTGTTCTTCTTCTTTCCTTGAGTCATAGGACCACCGAACTATTAAGAGGGGTGTAGCGTTTGAAGCTTTGATTCTCTGATGCTAAACCCAAATCCTATGAAAGCTGTGAGAGAAATATCTTTGTGTTCTGGGCAAATACTTTCCAGCAAGTGTCGGTGTAGTAAACAGGGGGGTGTTCACTACCCCTGGACACGCACCGGCAAGTCGCAGCCTCCAGGCGGGAAGGACATGGCAGAGGAGGAATCCACCCAAGAGTACATTCGAAGCCCGGTTCCCGGCAAGGTCTACTTGCCGGGAATGGGTCCACGCAACACCGGCAAGGCAGAGCTGGCAAGACAAGACTCCAGGAGGATCGACCAGAAGATCAAGTCTACTACTGCCGGCGAGATCTGGGCCGGCAAGCTCAGGACTCGACAAGACTAAAGATAAGGCCCCGGCAAGGTTCTTGCCGGGATGACCAGCTGAACCCGGCAAGGCTTGCCGGGGGACAGCTAGACTGGAGACAAGGCCCCGGCAAGGTTCTTGCCGGGATGACCAGCTGAACCCGGCAAGGCTTGCCGGGGGACAGCTAGACTGGAGACAAGGCCCCGGCAAGGTTCTTGCCGGGATGACCAGCTGAGCCCGGCAAGGTTATGCCACTATGCTGCTGCTCCAGTGCGGCCGCCAGCATGGCACTCTGGACCCTTCTCCAGGCATGCGTGGCAGAGCACTGTGCCAAGCGGCGCTGATAGGATGGCCCCTTTTCCCATCCCCAAGAAGCTAAGGGACACCTAGACAGAGCATTTAATGCGCTTGTCCTGACCCGTCAGTGATAAGCATGTAAATGTTGTAGCAGAGTACTTGCCGCGGCAAGGTACTTGCCCCGGCAAGTCATTGGCTGCGGCAAGGTATTGGCTACGGCAAGATAGCAGCTGCGGCAAGGTACTTGCCCCGGCAAGTTACCTTGCGCGGCAAGCTATTGGTTGCGGCAAGCTATCAAGTGCGGCAAGATCTTGTCGCGGCAAGCGTTACTGTACCACTGTGCTACTGTGCTGCTGCTCCAGTGCCTCTGCCAGCGTGGCGCTCTGGGTCCTTCCAAGCGTGTGTGGCAGGGCACTGTGTAGACGGCGGTGCTCTGTAGCTAGCGGTGCAGGAGCAGGTGGGATAGGCTTTTCCCACGTCCAAGACGTCCGGGTACATGTATCTGGACAGCTAAGGCATGGGCATTTAATGCCCTTGTCCCCTGCCGTCAGTGGTAGGTAGGACATGTCATCCTAGTAATAATGGCCTTACTGTAGCGACTTTCCACCTCTACCTTTACTGTTTGCCACCTGTTGGTGACCCCTTTGTGCGTATAAAAGGAGGCCCATAGGCAACATGGAGGGGGGGGAGGAACTGGGAGATGGAGAACTCCAGTATTGTACGCAGCTACTCTGTACTGTAGCGCTCCTGGAGCTAGAACAATCATCCAGATAATACACCAAAAAGCAGGAGTAGGGTTTTACGCATCCGTGCGGCCCGAACCTGGGTAAAATCTCTCTCGTGCACTGTCGTGTTCTTCGCTAGATTTGCTCTTCGTGCGACCGTCTCTCCCTGCCGAACGTAAAGGGGTCCTTCCCTGGGTCCCATAGGTGATCGCGGATTCGTCCCCGACATCTTTGGTGCGCCAGGTAGGGGTGAGGGGCTGCGCGAACCTGATCTGGCGATCAGCGCGGCAGTTTCTTCATCATCTTCACCGCCATAGCGTCCAAGAAGAAGGGCCTGAACCTTCGCAAAAAGCTAAGTTTTAAAGCTTTAATTACTTTCTGCTGTTGAGTCTTATCCTGGACGATATTTTTGTGCGTAACCTGTGCGCGAAGGAGCGCTCCTGAAGCATTCTGCGCTCCTGGTTGTTTTGGGTCCGCCCAACAATACAGATGCAGCTGCAATTGTTTCTAAAGCGTTAAGCTCCCGAAGAGGCGGCGTTCTCGATAGGCTGCTGAACAGGACCCGATCCTAAGCGCCATCGACCGGAACGTGCGCATTCGGGGAGTATTCCGGCAAGCGTGGGGGGCTCACTGTGCAAAAATGCAGTCGTTTAAGGAGAAGGACTTAGCGAGTTTTATTCTAAGGTTCCTGCGTAAACCCGTATGCTGAGGAGCCTTCCCGGGGCTAGTCGCGCTCCTAGTTGCCTCGAGTCTGCTCTGCAACCTGAGCAGCTGCGCCAGAGCCGGGAAGGTAAACCTTTTCGGGAGGCGGCGTTCCCGGCAAGCTGCTAAGGATCCTTTCCTCAAAGCGCTGCTGACTGGATCGTGCGCACCGGAAAGTGTTCCGGCAAGCAAGGGAATATTCAGCAGGAGTCAAGATTGCAGCGAATCCGACATTAACCAGAATCTAATCAACTTGTTGTGCTCAAACGCTGTTGTGGCATTTCATGCCCAATCAGTGTTGCAGGAACACGCATGGAAGGCGAGCTCGGGGGCTGGCAGCGCCCCAGAGAGTAACCCCCTGAAGAGCCTCCCCGGCAACAAGCTTGCCGGAAGCTGGCGTTGAGAACATCAAGGTTCTCCGCCAGAGTCAAGAGCCTCCCCGGCAACAAGCTTACCGGAAGCTGGCGTTGAGAACGTCAAGGTTCTCCGCCAGAGTCAAGAGCCTTCCCGGCAACCCCTTGCCGGAAGCTGGCGTCGAGAACGTCAAAGTTCTCCGCCAAAGTTAAGAGCCTCCCTTGCCGGGGGCTCCGACAACCACTCTTTGAGCAAGAAACAAGCTCGGGGGCTAGCGGCGCCCTAGCAGAAAAAGCTAAGTTGCACAGATTTTTCGGCAATTGCATTCATTTTACTGTCCTCACTCGCTTCTTACACCTACACGCGAAGGAGCCTTCCCGGGGCTAGTTGCGCTCCTAGTCGCCTCGAGTCCGCTCGGCGATGTGAGCAGCTGCACCAGAACCGGGAAGGTAAACCTTTCCGGGAGGCGGCGTTCCCGGTGAGCTGCTGAGGACCCGATCCCCAAGCGCCGCTGCCTGGAGCGTGCGCACCGGAAAGCTTTCCAGCAAGCGTGGGTCGTCTTGATTGATTCCTCGTTCTCGTATATCGACCTGCACGCGAAAAGACCTTGCCGTGGTTAGTCCGCGCTCTGGTTTCGCCTCGAGTCCGCTCGGCAAACTTAGCAGCTGCGTTCTGGCCCGGCAAGTCGCCTTGCCGGCGGCGGCGTTTCCAGCAGGTTGCTAAAGACCCGCACCTAGCGCTCGCGGCAAGCGTGCGCACCGGCAGGGTTTCCAGACAGCGTAGGGTACAAGATATGTGCAAGGACGGAATCAATCAAGGGGGAAGCATGCATTCATTTAGCATGAAGGAATATCTCTTGTGCCATAAAGCTTGGCCTAATCAAGGTAAATTGTTTCTTTATGCGTGCCATTGCAGCAACAGGGTTGCGACCTCCAGGCGGGAGGAACGGCAGGGAACAGATCTACATGTTGCCGGTGTGCGTCGTTGGGCCTAGCCCGGACAACCACTGTGCACGCCTGTCCGGCCCAGGCCCGGGGGCTCCTGTCGGTGTAATAAACAGGGGGGTGTTCACTACCCCTGGACACGCACCGGCAAGTCGCAGCCTCCAGGCGGGAAGGACATGGCAGAGGAGGAATCCACCCAAGAGTACATTCGAAGCCCGGTTCCCGGCAAGGTCTACTTGCCGGGAATGGGTCCACGCAACGCCGGCAAGGCAGAGCTGGCAAGACAAGACTCCAGGCGGATCGACCAGAAGATCAAGTCTACTACTGCCGGCGAGATCAGGGCCGGCAAGCTCAGGACTCGACAAGACTAAAGATAAGGCCCCGGCAAGGTTCTTGCCGGGATGACCAGCTGAACCCGGCAAGGCTTGCCGGGGGACAGCTAGACTGGAGACAAGGCCCCGGCAAGGTTCTTGCCGGGATGACCAGCTGAACCCGGCAAGGCTTGCCGGGGGACAGCTAGACTGGAGACAAGGCCCCGGCAAGGTTCTTGCCGGGATGACCAGCTGAGCCCGGCAAGGTTATGCCACTATGCTGCTGCTCCAGTGCGGCCGCCAGCATGGCACTCTGGACCCTTCTCCAGGCATGCGTGGCAGAGCACTGTGCCAAGCGGCGCTGATAGGATGGCCCCTTTTCCCATCCCCAAGAAGCTAAGGGACACCTAGAGAGAGCATTTAATGCGCTTGTCCTAACCCGTCAGTGATAAGCATGTAAATGTTGTAGCAGAGTACTTGCCGCGGCAAGGTACTTGCCCCGGCAAGTCATTGGCTGCGGCAAGGTATTGGCTACGGCAAGATAGCAGCTGCGGCAAGGTACTTACCCCGGCAAGTTACCTTGCGCGGCAAGCTATTGGTTGCGGCAAGCTATCAAGTGCGGCAAGATATTGTCGCGGCAAGCGTTACTGTACCACTGTGCTACTGTGCTGCTGCTCCAGTGCCTCTGCCAGCGTGGCGCTCTGGGTCCTTCCAAGCGTGTGTGGCAGGGCACTGTGTAGACGGCGGTGCTCTGTAGCTAGCGGTGCAGGAGCAGGTGGGATAGGCTTTTCCCACGTCCAAGACGTCCGGGTACATGTATCTGGACAGCTAAGGCATGGGCATTTAATGCCCTTGTCCCCTGCCGTCAGTGGTAGGTAGGACATGTCATCCTAGTAATAATGGCCTTACTGTAGTGACTTTCCACCTCTACCTTTACTGTTTGCCACCTGTTGGTGACCCCTTTGTGCGTATAAAAGGAGGCCCATAGGCAACATGGAGGGGGGGAAGGAACTGGGAGATGGAGAACTCCAGTATTGTACGCAGCTACTCTGTACTGTAGCGCTCCTAGAGCTAGAACAATCATCCAGTTAATACACCAAAAAGCAGGAGTAGGGTTTTACACATCCGTGCGGCCCGAACCTGGGTAAAATCTCTCTCGTGTGCTGTCGTGTTCTTCGCTAGATTTGCTCTTCGTGCGACCGTCTCTCCCTGCCGAACGTAAAGGGGTCCTTCCCTGGGTCCCATAGGTGATCGCGGATTCGTCCCCGACAGCAAGAGACTATGATCTTCTTTGCTGCGAGAGATTTGTCTCGGACCGAGGAGTTAGCATTACTTGTTCCTCAAGTAATGTTACCGTTGCTCCAAAATCCGACCGTTGCAAACATGCCAATTGGCCATTGGCTGGACCTCATGTCCAAAATGGTCATTTCCCATCTGGGAAGGTTGCGGCTATAAATAGCCACCCCACGCCGGCTTTGTCCGGTGGCTGCTCCATTTGATTCTGAGAAGATTATTGAGCAACCCACTCTCTGAGCGATTTGAGTTTAAAATCCACCGATAGAAAAACCCTAGAGCCAAAGAATTAGATAGTGGTTCAACATTACTGGAATCTAAGTTTAGTACGCTCCGCCTATTACTCTTGAGAGCTGCAAACTCTCTAGACGGTCAAGTGTCAATTTATTCAGAGACCAAGAGTGATTGTGGTTCTCGAAGAAGAAGTCTGTAAAGGTTCGAAGATCGCCTTCAAGTATCTACCACGAGTAATCAGCATTGGTTGATAAATCGATTGTCGAGGAGAATAGGGTGAAGAGAGTTTATCTTCTGTGTTAAGGCACAGCCCCTCCAAGCAGACGTAGTCCTTGTGCAGAAGGATGAACTGGTCGAACAAATACCTTGTCGCCATCGAGCATCTTCGGTTATCTCGGTCATCCATGTTTACCTTCGATGCATTTTTATTCGTGTGATTTGTATCAATGCATGACTTAGTTTCTTTTTGGTACTCTGTTCTAGTTCACTGTATTTTGTTTTTTCATTCGTTCCCCTGCTGGGTTCTGAGAGTCTTGAGTTTTCTAAAGAAAATTTAAAACTCCCATTCACCCCCCCCCCCCTCTAGTAGACATACTTCGTTCCTACACTCCTGCCTACATCTACTACTACTATTACTCCACACATCGACCGCTATCCAACATGCATCTAGTGTATTAAGTTCATGAAAAATGGAGTAATGCTTTAAGTAAGATGACATGATGTAGACAAGATAAACTCACATATGAAATAAATCCCATCTTCTTTCACTTAATAGCAAGGATACATGCGTGTCATGTCTCTTTCTGTCACTGAGATTGAGCACCGCAACATCGAACCCATCAAAAAGCACCTCTTCCCATGGTAAGATAAATCAATCTAGTTAGCCAAACCAAACCAATAAATTGGAGAAGAAATACGAGGCTATAACAATCATGCATAAAAGAATTCAGAGAGTGTCGGTGCAACAGACCCTAAGTCCATTGCACAGACTGTGCACAGGCCAGAGACAAGATTACAAGACCAAGATTAGACCAAACAAGGAGGATCAACTCCTTTGAAGGATCCAAGTGCAAGTAGAGAAGGCCAAGGTGAGCCAGAGGAGCAAGGCATCGCTAAGGGAAGGACCTACCTTGCCGGGCAGGCGAGCCTGGCAGGGTTGGGTTTTGCCCCGGAAACAAGTTCCCAGATCGTCCCGGCAGGCCTGCCGGGGCTGGCGGAGGCAAGCCACTCCACCGCTCCACCTCACAAGCGACACAAGTCAGTAATCGAAGCGGTGTCAAGCTCCAAGGTGACTAAGTGGCTGCTTTCTGCCACATGGCAGCCACTTCCTACAGCAAACACCTCCATATGACACCCGTCCTGAGACGTGTCAAGCGAGCAGGCGCGAAGCTGGCAAGACGACTCGGCAGGGCCTGCCGGGCGAGCTGTGATGTGACACTAAGCGACGCATTTAATGCGCTCTGTCAGCCTGCAGAGTTAGATATGATAGCACTGTTAGCTATCTAATCAGTACGCAATGACTGATTTGCCACTGTGGTGACCCCTTAGTCTAAAAAGGAGGCCCATGGCGATCTTAGAAAGGGTTGGACCCTCACATATCCATACGCGCGTAGCCACTCTCGCCCCCAGAGCGACCTTGCCGGGCGAGTGTGCTACATTCACCACCATTATCCACCATCAATCCACCAAAGCAGGAGTAGGGTTTTACGCCTCACGGTGGCCCAAACCTGGGTAATGACTGCCCGTGTGATCTCTACCGTGCTGCGCGACGCTTCTCCGCTCTTTGTGCAACATGCCCATCCCCCCACCGAACCAAAAGGGGCTCATGGCCCCATAGGTGGCCGTGGTTTCCCACGACATCTTTGGCGCGCCAGGTAGGGGGATCACTTGCGCGAAACCGAGAGCGTACGCCGCGCGTCATCTTCATCGACATTTTTGTTGTCGATGGCGTCATCGACTATGGCGCCCAAGAGGAAGCCCGGAGCTGCAAATCACCCGTCCACCTCGAAGGCTCCGCTGCCCGCGACCACCAACGTCGCGGGGAACGCGGGGGCTCGCGAGGGTGTGGATGCTGCGTGGGACGTGGTCGGCGCAGGCGGCGCTGCCACCACCTCCCCCACGGCTGAAGCAGGAATGGGAGGTACCGGGGAAGGACAGCATCAGCAACATCCCGACGGCCATGCTCCACGAGGTATGGATGGAGGGATCATTCCGCTTGAACCCCTTCTCCTCGCCAACGGGCACAGCCGCAGTGATGATGCTCGCTCTGGGGCGAATCGCAACCCTCCGGCCGCCCCTGCTGCAGGCGCGACCGCAGGGCACACGCCACCCCCGGGGCGGGCTGACCCAGCTACTGTGCCCAACGAAGCCGCTGGCCCTCAGGCGCCTCCACCGCGTCACCATGTCGTCCAAACGACTGGTTCATAGCAGCAAGGGCGCGGCGCAGTCGCCACCGGCAACGTCAGGAGCCGAGCGACACTACGATCTACATCGTCATCACCTATGCCAAGCACTGCCTCCGAGGCCATGGCGCGGGCCCAACTGTTGTTGAGATTTCCATTGCTGGCAGACCAGATGGATGAGTGGTGAGCCACCATCCAAAGTTTGATTGGTTTTTCCGAGGCGGAAGGATCACAGCGGGCCGGGCCGCCACGGCCTTCCCAGGCAGCAACGACGGCTCGTGCGGCTGGTCGTGTGGAAGGGGCCACCCTCACGGTGCAATCCCCACCACGGCAAGCCTCCCAGGAGCCGCAAAACCAAGTACCTGATGATGTCTCGATGGCCTCATTGGACCCTCAAGCGCATCAAGGCTGACAGCGTGCCCCGGAGGGCAGGCGAAGGGAAGGCGCGCGCGTCATCGACGAGCGGCGCTGCGACGACCCCCGCCGGTCCAATGGGTGCGGTGGCCCCGACATCGACGAGCCCGCGCTCGGAGATAGCGGGTACCTGCCTTTCGAGGTGGGATGCCCTGCCTTCACCCGTGAGCTGCGGCAAGTCCGTTGGCCGTCCACTCGCACGTTCAAGCCAGAGATATCCGAGAAGTATGATGGGAGACTAAACCCGGCAGAGTTCTTGAGCATCTACACCATCGATGTTCAAGTTGCCGGGGGAAGAGATGAGAAGGTGTTCGCCAACTACTTCCCTTTGGCCCTTAAGTCAAATGTGAGGTCTTGGCTGATGCACCTACCGGAGAACTCCATTTCGACCTGGGCTGACCTGTGCCACGAGCTCATTGGCGCCTTCACAGGCGGCCATCAAGAACCAGGGCGGCCCAGCGACCTGCAGCTTCTCCAGTAGAAAGAAGGAGAAACTCTGCGGAAGTACTTGCAGAGATTTAGTCGAGTCCACAGAAATATCCCAGATATCCACCCAGCTGCCGTGATAGCTGCCTTCTAATCCAACGTGCGCAACCGCAGGATACATTCCAAGATGAACGTTCAGTTGCCCAAGACTATGAAGGAGCTCTACACTTTGGTGGACAAGTGTGCTCCGGTGGAGGAGGGGAGGAAACTTCCTGGAGAGGAAGATTGCGTCAACATCGACTCAGAAGATGACGACGAAAGCATCAGTAAGAAGAAGAAGAACAAGAAGCACAACAAGAAGTGCAAGGATAAGACAGTGATGACTATTAAGGGGTCAGGCACGCCTAGTACCGGCAAGAAGGCCAAGGCTAAAGCCCCCGGCAAGGAGGCTTCCACATGCGCTGACTGCCGGGAGGCGGCGGCTGCCGAGAAAGCTGGGAAAAGTGATGGGCCGTACTGTAAGATTCATCGGACCAAGGGCCATGATCTCTAGGAGTGTCATCAGGTTGAGCAGCTCGTCAAGAGGCAGAAGGCTGAGTATGAGAAGCGCGATAAGGAAAAAGGTCAGAATGGCACTGGCGGGAAGGGCCAGGGTGGTGAAGCAAATCGCCCCGGCAAGGCTCCTCGGAACCAAGGGAAACCCGGCAAGGGCCGAGAGAAGGAGGATTGCAGTAATGAGAGTGATGAAGGGAATGAAGAGGAAACCAGCGAGCAGGAGTTCCAGAAAGCCACTGACGTCCTATGCATTGACGGGGGTGCATCTTTGCACTCCTCTCACCGCCAACTTAAACAGTGGGCGCGTGAAGTCATTGCCGTGGAGCCAGCAGTAGATTCTTGGAAGCCGCTCAAGTGGTCACGCTCGCCCATCATCTTTGATGAAGATGACCATCCCGACCGCATAACTGCGGTAGGGTGCTTGCCGTTGTTGGTCTCACCAAAAAGTCGCAACCTCAAGGTCACAAAGATGCTGGTTGACGGCAGGGCCAGGTTGAATCTGATTTCCCCAAAGGTTATCAGCAAACTCCAGATAGCAGAGGAAGAACTTAAGGCCACAGGCACGTTTCAAGGAGTCAATCCCGGCAGGAGCCGTCCTAAGGGAAAGGTTGCGTTGCCAGTGACATTTGGAGGAGAGTTGAACTACAGGACTGAGAAAGTTGTGTTTGATGTGGTTGACCTCCCCCTGCCGTACAACGGGATCCTTGGGCGCCCAGCCCTTGCCAAATTCATGGCAGCATCCCACTATGCCTACAACACCTTGAAGATGCCAGGGCCGATGGGCGTCATTTTCGTCCCGTCAGACAAGAAAGACGCAATTATTTGCATAGATAAGATGTATCGGGATGCGATCGCGGCAGAGGTCACGGAAGCCACAGTTCCCGCCAAGGAAAAGCGTAGCAGGGGCACTGGCAAGGAATCAGGGAAGCGTACCCCTGTGGAATGTGCCACGCCCATTGATGACATGCCAGAGAGTTCCAACAGCAAGAGATCCAAGGCTGCTCCACCCCAAGTGAAAAAGGTCGCGGCAGGGCTGGCTGGCGCTGATGGTACTTTCACTATCAGCGCCACCCTTGATGACGAATAGGAAAGCGCTTGTTGCTTTCCTGTGGGCAAATATCGATGTGTTTGCCTGGCAACCATCTGATATCCCCGGTGTTCCCAGGGAGGTAATCGAGCACCACCTTGTTGTCTGCCCACATGCCAGGCCCGTCAAGCAGAAGGTTCAGAAGTAGGCCTTGGAGCGGCAGCAGTTTATTGCCGAGGAAATCAAGAAACTTGAAGCAGCTGGTTTGGTCAAAGGAGTACTGCATCCAACATGGTTAGCAAACCCAGTGGTTGTGCGCAAGGCTAATGGAAAATGGAGGCTTTGCATAGATTTCACGGATCTGAACAAGGAATGCCCAAAGGACCCATTTCCCTTGCCGCGCATCGACCAGATCGTGGATTCTACTTCAGGATGTGAGTTGCTCTCTTTTCTGGATGCATACTCTGGATACCATCAGATTTTTATGTCCAAGGAAGACGAAGAAAAGACCTCATTCATCACCCCATGCGGCACGTACTGCTTTGTGCGCATGCCTTTCGGGTTAAAGAGTGTCGGGTCCACTTTTGCAAGAGCAGTCCAAATTGGCTTTGAACCACAGTTGCACAGGAACATTGAAGCCTATATGGATGATATTGTGGTCAAGACCAAGGACAGATCAACCCTCATCTAGGATTTAGAAGAGACATTTGCTAATCTGCGCAAGATCAACTTGAAACTGAATCCGGAGAAGTGCGTGTTTGGCATTCCCTCCGGCAAGCTACTTGGTTTCTTTGTGTCCCACCGTGGGATAGAGGCCAACCCCGATAAGATCAAGGCTATTGAGCAGATACAAGCACCCAAGACAGTTAAGGATGTGAGGCGTTTGACAGGATGCGTTGCCGCGCTTAGCAGATTCATCTCCAAGTCTGTCGAGCGCGCCTTGCCGTTCTTCAAGATTTTGAAGAAGGCAGGACCCATGAAGTGGACCCCGGAAGCAGATGCAGCGCTGCAGGATTTGAAGGCCTACTTGTCTTCTGTGCCTACTTTGGTCGCACCCAAACCACAAGAGCCCTTACTGCTATATCTGGCATCAACTAATCAAGTGGTTAGTGCGGCCCTAGTAGCGCAGCAGGAAGTGGAAGAAGCAGCCGCCTCAGCAAGTGTCCCGCCCGGGGAAGAGGAAGAGAGTGGACCGGCAAGGCCAGATACAAATCAGGACAAAGAGGAGCACGGCAACGGAAGCAACCCCAAGGACACGGCAAAGAAGAAGGTGGTGCAGCGCCCAGTATACTTTGTCAGCTCCCTGTTGCAGGGGGCTAGATCCAGGTATTCTGGCATGCAAAAATTGATCTTTGGCCTTGTCTTGGCCTCAAGGAAACTGCGCCACTACTTCCAAGCCCATGAGATCACGGTTGTCACCCGCTTCCCATTGCAAAGGATACTTTGAAACCTAGAGGCCACCGGCAGGATAGTGGAGTGGGCATTGGAGTTATCCAGCTTTGGCCTGAAGTTTGAAAGCACATCAACAATCCAGAGTAGGGCATTGGCAGAGTTTATTGCAGAATGGACGCCAACCCCTGATGAAGAAGTACAGGAAACAGTTATCCCCGGCAAGGAAGTGCCCCAAGAATGGATCATGTATTTCGATGGTGCCTTCTCCCTACAAGGTGCAGGGGTTGGCGTGCTTCTTGTGGCTCCCACTGGAGACCACCTGAGGTACGTCGTCCAGATGCACTTTCCCCGGGAGGAGGCGACCAACAATACATCAGAATATGACGGGCTTCTTGCCGGGCTCAGGATTGCTACAGAGTTGGGAATCAAGAAGCTGATCATTCGAGGAGATTCACAACTAGTGGTGAGACAAGTCAACAAGGATTACCAAAGCCCATTGATGGAGGCATACGTCAAGGAAGTGAGAAGATTGGAGGAGTGCTTTGACGGGTTGCAAACAGAGCACGTACCCCGTGCGAAAAACAGCATTGCTGATCACCTGTCGAAGTGCGCTGCACAAAAGCTTCCTGTGGAACCAGGAACTTTTGTTCTCCATCTTACTCATCCCTCCATATCCCCGACAACAATGGCCCGAAAGAGGAGGAAATTGGACTCCGGTAAGCCTCTTCCGGTAGAGCCTTTCGGGGCTCCTGGCAGGGACCCTGCCGGAAACAACTCCCCTTCGATTGCCAGGCTGCAGCCTCCTGCCGGGCCATCGGTGCTCGCAAACAAGGGATGCGCCCCCACGAATGAGGAGGTGCCGCTAGTCCTCATTGCCGAGCCTCAGGCTCCAACTTGGGCAAGGCACATAGTCCATTTCCTCCAAACCGGAGAACTTCCCGAAGAGCAAGAAGAAGTTGAAAGAGTAGCCCAGAGGGCCAGTATGTATCAGTTTGTCGATGACACACTATACAGAAGAAGGCCCAATGGTGTGAAATTGAAGTGCATTTGCTGGGAAGGAGGAAAGGAACTGCTGGCAGAGATACACAAAGGCATGTGCGGCTCCCACATTGGATCAAGGGCTTTGGTTGGGAAAGCATTCCGGCAAGGATTCTATTGGCCCACAGCCCTCCAAGATGAGGTTGAGCTCGTCACCAAGTGTGAAACCTATCAGTTCCATTCAAAAATATCCATCTGCCTGCCCAAGCACTCCAGACAATCCTTTTGTCATGGCTGTTTTTGGTCTGGGGGCTCGATATCCTCGGCCCTTTCCCCCGAGCTGCCGGGGGCTTTGAATTCTTGTTCGTTGCAATCGACAAGTTTACAAAGTGGCCGGAAGTAGATGCCGTGAGAAAGGTGACTGCTCAGTCAGCTATCAAGTTCTTGAAAGGATTGGTGCGTCGCTTCGGGGTCCCTGCCCGGATCATCACCGACAACGGCACCCAGTTCACGAGCCGCGCCTTCATGCAATATGTTCATGCCCTCGGAAGCAAGATCTCATTTGCATCTGTCACACATCCCAAAAGCAATGGACAAGCTGAGAGGGCGAATGCTGAAGTGCTATGAGGACTCAAGACAAGGATGTTTGATAAGCTGCGGAAGCACGGCAGGCAATGGATCAATGAGCTGCCGGTGATTCTTTGGTCCCTCAGAACAACACCAAATCGAGCTAACGGGCAGACTCCCTTCTCCCTAGTCTATGGGGCAGAAGCAGTTATCCCCACGGAACTCATTTATGGGTCACCTCAAGTGCTTGCCTACGATGAAGTAGCGCAGGAATAGCACATGCTTGACGACGCCGTGCTTCTCGAGGTGAACCGTCTCCGGGCTGCTACGCATGCTGCACGCTATCAGCAAGCCCTGCGGCGCTATCATAGCCGCAGGGTTCATGCCTGGTGTTTTGAGGAAGGCGACCTTGTCCTTAGGCGCGTTCAGTCCGCCAAGGGTACAAACAAGCTATCGCCGAAGTGGGAAGGCCCTTACCGGGTAGTACAAGTCACCAGATCTGGCGCAGTCCGTCTGGAGACCGGAGATGGCATTCAATTGCAAAACTCATGGAATATTGATCATCTCCGCAAGTTCTATCCGTAAGGCGCGGCTGTCGGGCCCTGCCCGGCAGCCACCCTTTTGTACAGGCCTTGCCTCAGTTGCATGTAACCCCTTGTACAAAGCCAGGCGCAGACCCTGAGCAACAGAGAAATAAATGAAGCGCTGGGGGGCCCCGACAAGTTGCATGCATGCATAAGCATCCCATAAGCATTGCATGATTCATGTAGATAGGTTGCATGATCATGTAGATAGGTTGCATCTGGCATCATCTTCATTTGCATAAACTGCAGGCTCCTATCGTGGACATAGTCCTGGGAAGAAGATGCGAAGATAAGCCAGCACTGCAGTCTCCAGCAAGCCAAACAGATAAGTTCCATCTCTTATCCATACATGTTCCGTGAGTAGGACTTGTGCATATGAAAACCTTGCCGCCTCGGAAACAAAGGTGCTCCCATCTACTGACACGAATGCTACTTCGGTCAGGATGGTTGTAGTGGCTTTTGGCTGAAAGGGGTTGGCGGGGGGCTGGTCTCTCCCAATAGGTTCTACGCCCAACAGGCTCAGCCTCATGGCAGCAGTCCTATGGGGTGCCGGCAAGGTAGCTTACCGGGATCTACTTGTTTACATGAAAGTATGGAGGCGTTTCACCTTTGCATGGATATCGTACATGCACAAGTGCCCGTCAAAGCTTATCTTTTTCATTAATATACTGATCAACAAGTACAAATCTCACGGAACATAAACATGGATGCAAGAGATTACATTATTTGAACTAAAATTTGGCAAGTGCCTACAGATTTAAGACTGAAAAAAGATAAGTGCCCCGTAATGCCCTTTCTTGTCCCTCTCCTCCTAGGCACGATGGTAGAAGGCGAAGAGGGCAAAAGGAGTGCCTGGACAGAAGCCCAGCCTGACCCTATGGGGCTCCAGGAGAGGATGCCCGGCGGGGGCGGGAGGACATGGACGACGACGTCGATGGAGAGCATGGCGGAGGCAACTCGTTGACCGCCACCACCAAGGCCAGCAGGGCACGGCAGGGCTAATGGAGCTGCAGCCCGAGAGGAAGCCTGCCAGGGTCCAGCTGGAGGACTGCTGGAGGAGCCAGGGGGCACCATCACCACCTCTGCATCCAACTTCCCGGCAAACCACCTTGCCAGGGAGAAAACACAGGTGCAGATGATGGTGCTGCTGCCTGATGAAGATGGTGCGGGCGACGTTCAGCCGGAGTCGGAGTCGTCGCCCTCCCGGTCGCTGCCGTCATCATCGCCTTCACTGTCCTCCTCATCGCTTTCGCTCGAGGAGGAGCTTTCGCCATCGGTCGAGCTCTCCGCGCAGCACCCTAAGCGAGCTCCCGAGCGCCCAAAGACCTTGACGGAAAGCAGGCCGCTCTCCATTAATTTAAACTGGAGAACATGCCCCTCCGACAAGCTATGGGCTCGAGCAAAGGTCTTCCAGCCGCGGCGGAGGTACATAACATGAGGAGCAGGGAAGTCAACATCCACCCGCATGCCGCCATTCCCACAGCCCCTCATGTGCAACCTCAGCGCACGCGGCTGTTCGAGCTCCATCACCCTTGCAAATGGAGTAGGGAGGCGGAGGCGGCCGCGCAGAGGCTTATACAGCCTGATGACGAACTCCAAGGGTTGATCTCCGACGTGGCCTTCCCTCGGAGGAGGAGCATCCAGTGCGGGCGCAATTGAGGCACCGCCCCGGCCTCCTCGGCCGCGTATACCACGAAGACGTCGCCCACGCCCCCTTTCGCCTCCTCTCACAGCGGGTTCCGTCCCCACATCATCGAGAGGAGGGGGAGACGCTGTCGAGCAGAAGTTCTCGTCGCCACCACCGGAGTACCACCACGCCCTCGCCCCCTCACCATGGCAAGCAAGGGAAGCTTTGAGGAAAGGGAGAAGGAAGGTGTGTGAGCAGACACACTACTCCTACCCCCTTTTATAGGAGAACGAGGCAGGGGGCTGGCCTCTCATTCAGCAGGCGACCGCCTTGCTCCTCCAATGCGGTTCCCCTGCACCTCCAATGGCTCGGGGAATCAGAGCCGCCCCTCTACACCACTCGGTGATGCCTGGCTTTCTGCCATGGCGCCCATTCCCGCGCCCTCCGCGTCCACCACCTACCCTGCGCAATGCATGCGGTACACGTGGCGGAGGCGCTCCGGGGCAAGAGGCAAGTGGGATGGCAGTTTCCTACCATGTGATCGTGGGGCGTTGGCCGCCCACAGATCGTGGTTCAGTTTCTCCCATAAACATTTCGCACGACGCGCGGGAAAACCGGAAACTGACCCGAGCTCAAGATAATAAAGAAGCGAAGAAGATCTCAAAGGGTGGAGCCACCCTAACATTTCTGCCTGTGCACTGGTTAGGGCCTACCCCGACGACGCCCAGTGGTGCGTCCGTGCCAGGCCCAGGGGCTCCTGTCGGTGCAACAGACCCTGGGTCCATTGCACAGACTGTGCACAGGCCAGAGACAAGATTACAAGACCAAGATCAGACCAAACAAGGAGGATCAACTCCTTTGAAGGATCCAAGTGCAAGTCGAGAAGGCCAAGGTGAGCCAGAGGAGCAGGGCATCGCTAAGGGAAGGACCTACCTTGCCGGGCAGGCGAGCCAGGTAGGGTTGGGTTTTGCCCCGGAAGCAAGCTCCCAGATCGTCCCAGCAGGCCTGCCGGGGCTAGCGGAGGCAAGCCACTCCACCGCTCCACCTCACAAGCGACGCAAGTCAGTAATCGAAGCGGTGTCAAGCTCCAAGGTGACTAAGTGGCTGCTTTCTGCCACATGGCAGCCACTTCCTATAGCAAACACCTCCATATGACACCTGTCCTGACACGTGTCAAGCGAGCAGGCGCGAAGCTAGCAAGACGGCTCGGCAGGGCCTGCCGGGCGAGCTGTGATGTGACACTGAGCGGCGCATTTAATGCACTCTATCAGCCTGCAGAGTTAGATATGATAGCACTGTTAGCTATCTAATCAGTACACAATGACTGATTTGCCACTGTGGTGACCCCTTAGTCTATAAAAGGAGGCCCATGGCGACCGTAGAAAGGGTTGGACCCTCACATATCCATACGCGCGTAGCCACTCTTGCCCCCAGAGCGACTTTGCCGGGCGAGTGTGCTACATTCACCACCATTATCCACCATCAATCCACCAAAGCAGGAGTAGGGTTTTACGCCTCACGGTGGCCCGAACCTGGGTAAAGACTGCCCGTGTGATCTCTGCCGTGCTGCGCGACGCTTCTCCGCTCTTTGTGCAACGTGCCCATCCCCCCGCCGAACCAAAAGGGGCTCATGGCCCCATAGGTGGCCGTGGTTTCCCACGACAGAGAGAACTCAAATAATATTCATGGATAGATCTGATCATAAACTCACAATTCATCGGATCCCAACAAACACACCGCAAAAAAGAGTTACATCAAATAGATCTCCATGAACATCAAGGAGAACATTGTATTGAAGATCAAAAAGAGAGAAGAAGCCATCTTGCTATTAACTACGAACCCGTAGGTCTGTGGTAAACTACTCACGCATCATCGGAGGGGCAATAAGGATGATGAAGAACCCCTCCGTGATCGTTACCCCCTCCGGCAGAGTGCCGGAAAAGGCCTCTAGATTGGATCTCGTGGTTCTAGAACTTGCGGCGACGGAAAAAGTGTTTCGTCGACTCCCCTGAGGGTTTTGGGATTTTAGAGTATTTATAGAGGCGGAGGTAGGCCAAACGATGCCAGTGGGCCCCACTACCCACCAGGGCACGTCGGGGGCCTCTGGCGCGTTCTGGTGCCTAGTGGGCCCCCTTCCATCTTCTGGTTCCCTCTCAAAGCTTCCAGGGTCTCTTATCGCCAGAAAAAAAATCTCCAAAATGTTTCGTGGCATTTGGACTTCGTTTGGTACAGATATTCGGCAAAGTAAAAAAAACAAGAAAAAACAGCAACTCGCACTGGGCACTAAGTTAATAGGTTGTCCCAAAAAATGATATAAAGTTGCTAGTAAATGTATTTGAAACATCCAAGATTGATAATATAATAGCATGGAACAATAAAAATTTATAGATATGTTGGAGACATATCAGCATCCCCAAGCTTAATTCTTGCTCGTCCTCGAGTAGGTAAATGATAAAAACAGAATTTTTTATGAGGAATGCTACCTATCATATTCATAATATACTCTTTTCTTTGTAGCATGGACATTTGGACTTTGAATGATTCAAGGCAATAGTCTATAATTTGACATAGAAACATCAATACTCAAGCATATCAACAAGCAACTATGTCTTTCAAAATATCAACGCTAAAGAAAGTTATCCCTAGCCCATTATGCTCAATCATTGATCTATTCATGAAACACACTCAAATATTAACTAAATACAATACGCAAGTATGACAATAGTGCTCCCTAGTTGGTGCTTTATAAGAGAAGTTGGAGACTCAAATTTAAAATAAAAATACCATAAAAGTAAATAGATAGGCCCTTCGCAGAGGGAAGCAGAGATTTGTAGAGGTGCCAGAGCTCAAAGCTTAAATTGAGAGATAAAAATATTTTGGGAGGCATGCTTTTCCTGTCAACGAAAACGACCGAGAATTCCCAATATCTTCCATGCTAGATAAATCATAGGTGGTTCCCAAACACAAAGTAAATTTTATTTCCTTTCCACCATTCTCACATAATCCATTGCTAGCAGTATCCACAGGTGCCTTCCATACCAACACTTTCCAAGGAATTTATTATTGACAACATATAAATAATATATTTTTTCATTTCGAGACTGGGCATCCCAATTACCTGCCACACTCTCATGCAATGACAAGTGAATAAAGACTCGTCATTAGAATAACATACCTAGCATGGAAAATATTGGCCACCCCCTGCTGCTTCATGAGCGATACGGGCACACAAAATGGAAATTAATTTTGAACATTAGAGTTGGCACATACAAATTTACTTGGAACGGCATGGAAATACCGCATATAGGTAGGTATGGTGGACTCATTTGGCACAACTTTGGTTTAAGGAGTTGGATGCACAAGCAGTATTTCCCTTTGTACAAGTGAAGGCTAGCAAATAGATTGGGAAGCGACCAACCAAAAAAATGAAAACGGTCATAAACGAGCATTGAACATAATTAACACTGAATAATGCACCACAAGTAGGATATAACTTTGTTGTATAACTATTGACTTTGCGTGCATGCATAGGAAATCACAAACCTTAACACCAATATTCTTACTAAAGCATAATTACTCACCAACATGACTCACATATCACTATCTCCATATTGCAAAGCTATTGCAAGGAATCAAGTTTATAATATCCAATGATCTTCATGAAAGTTTTTATTATATCCCTCTTGAATATCTATCACTTTGGGACCAAATTCATATCTCGTGCAAATTACCATTACTATTCTTTAACTCTCAAAAAGATCTAAGTGAAGCACGAGAGCATAATTCTTTCTTCAAAAAATTTCAACTCTCAAAATAATATAAGTGAAGTATGATAGCATATTTATTTAAAATTTCTGAACTCTGAAAATAATATAAGTGAAGCATGAGAAGTTATTTCTTTAAAATATAACCACCGCCGTGCTCAAAAAGATATAAGTGAAGTACTAGAGCAACTGCCTAGCTCAAAAGATTTAAGTGAAGCACATAGAGTATTCTAGCAAATCATGATATGCGTGTGGCTCTCTCAAACAAGTGTGTCCAGCAAGGATAATTGTGACAAACTAAAAAGTAAAACAAGCAAAGACTCATATAATACAAGACGCTCCAGGCAAAACTCATGATATGTGACGAATAAAAATATAGCTCCAAGTAAAATTACCGATGGTCGTTAGAAGAAAGAGGGGATGCCTTCCGGGGCATCCCCAAGCTTAGTTGCTTGGGAGTCCTTGAATATTACCTTGGGGTGCCTCGAGCATCCCCAAGCTTAGGCTCTTGTAACTCATTATTCCTTCATCCATCGTGATCTCACCCAAAACTTGAAAACTTCAATCACACAAAACTTAACAAAACCTTTGTGAGACCCGTTAGTATAAGAAAACAAATCACTACTTTAAGTGTTGTTGCAAACCCATTCATATTTTGTTATTGCATTATACCTACTGTATTCCAACTTTACCAAGGCTTATACCCCCCAATACAATCCATAGATTCATCAAAATAAGCACACAATGCAATGAAAAATGAATATGTCAAAAACAGAACAGTCTGTAGAAAACTGAATTAAGTTCATACTTCTGTAACTCCAAAAGTTTTGAAACATTAGGAACACGTAGGCAATTTGTATATCAATAACGTGCAAAAAAAATCAGAATTTTTCCACGTTCCAGCAAATTTAACAGTTCTGCTACTGGACGCAAAAGTTTGTGTTAATGCACAGAATCAAATCAACTATCACCCAAACTATCCTAAAGGCTTTACCTGGCATAAACACTAATTAAAACATTAAAACACAACCATAATAGTAGCATAATTGTATATTTATTGAAAAACAAAAAGGAAAACAAAAAATTAAAAGATAACTATTGGGTTGCCTCCCAACTAGCGTTATTGTTTTATGCCCCTAGCTAGGCATAATGCATAGATTCAAGTGTTGTCATCTTTGGTTTTGATAATCTTTGTAGGAGTTTTCTCAAACCCCGGGGGTTCTTTACGCTTCCCATTATTCTCAGGGAGTGAAGCCATTTAAGATCTAGAATATCCAATTGCTTATTACATAAAGTAATCAAAGTATTCATGTGACTGAGGTTTCCACTAATATTTTTAAGGGGTTCATTAGACTTGTGCAATTGAACCATATTTTTCTGCATATCACCTAATTTATCTAGTATTTGAACCCCTCTTGAGTAAAAGCAAATCCTTTCAGTGATGGTGGAACTCCCATTATTCCCTCTACTATTTCATAGGCAGTATTGACATCACATTCAATAAAATTCCCTTTTGCAGCAAAATCCAAAAGCTGTCTATCGGGCATGGTTAATCCCATGTAAAAATTACAGAGCAAAATTTTCACGTCCCCTTTTATAGTGCAAACACAGTAAGATTCCATTACTCTATACCAAGCATCTTTCAAATTTTCTCCTTGTTTCTGTTTGAAGTATAGAACTTCAAAATCTGGTGACAAAGGAGGGATAGTTATGCTAGTCATAGCGATGAAGCAAGAGAGCAAACAAAAAGTTTCGTGGCATTTGGACTTCGTTTGGTACTGATATTCTGCAAAGTAAAAAAAAGCAAAAAAACAACAACTCGCATTGGGCACTAAGTTAATAGGTTAGTCCCAAAAAAATGATATAAATTTGCAAGTAAATGTTTATAAAACATCCAAGATTGATAATATAATAGCATGGAACAATAAAAATTTATAGATACGTGGGAGACGTATCACACTTCACCGTCCAAAACTAATCACTGCCGGAGAATTACAGGAGACGATTGGAACCACTCGGGGCTTCTAATTATGAGGATTAGAGAAACTGGAACTAGCTCTAATTATCTCAATTAGAACTAGTAGTATTGGGCTAGAGGAGGCACCTAAAACTTGTATGAAGAAAAGGGCCAAGACATCCACTATATATAGGTTACAGGGGGAGAGGGGCTGCTACCAAGGAGGGAAGGAATCCCTCCTTGGGGGTGACGGCCAAGGGTGAAGGAGAAACCGTTCCCCACTCCAATTCGGCCTCCCCTTAGGAAGGGGGGGCGCCACCTCCACTTGAGCCTTTGTGGCCCTAGTTGCCCACCACTAGGCCTTTTATGGTACGTTGATATTTAATTAATTATAAAAGCCCTCTAAAAATTACTTGTGCCTTTTATATATAATTTAACATCACCAAAAACATTTTCCACCTATATATTAATTATCGGGAATACCCTGTATTGCCCAGTAAACTCCAAAACGCTTCCGGTTCCTCTCAGAACTATTCTGAATATTAATAAAAATATGTCATAAATAAATCTTCGATATTCTCGTCCTACTAATGCTTAGCATATCGTGATTATCTTAAGCTTGTGACCCTGTAGGTTCGGTAAATCATAGACATGAACGAAACCCCTTCGTTCAATGACCGACAGCGGAATCGTGGACGTCCATATCGATCCCTATGATTACATGAATGGTATTCGGATGAACCTTTGGTTATCATATGATGTCCCCTTTGCTTCGCGCTACTTTACAAAAACCCGGGGTGAGATATATCGGTATCCTCTTGAGTCATACACATGCTCACTATACCGGTCTCCTCGTTACCGGTTTTTTTTCTTTCTCGTGGTCGTGTTCCGGCATCCCCATGACTAAGTTACCTGTGTCTGGTGTAGGATCAAAAGTATGTCTAGAGGGGGGTGATTAGACTACTTGACCAAATAAAAACTTATCCCTTTCCCAATTTTAGTGGTAGGCAAGTTTTAGAAATTCTACCAAGTCAAGTACACCCTACACATGCAAGTCTAAGAGTTGTGCAATGGAAAGTAAAGACTTTGCATATGAATGTAAAGGAGGGATTGGAGATTTCAAACGTAATGAAGACATGAATATTTTTGGCGTGGTTCCGATAGGTGGTGCTATCATACGTCCATGTTGATGGAGACTTCAACCCACGAAGGGTAATGGTTGTGCGAGTCCACAGAGGGCTCCACCCACGAAGGGTCCACGAAGAAGCAACCTTGCCTATTCCACCATGGCCAATGCCCACGAAGGACTAGCCTCACTCAGGTAGATCTTCACGAAGGAGGCGATCTCCTTGCCCTTACAAACTCCTTGGTTCAACTCCACATCTTGGAGGCTCCCAAGGTACACCTAACCAATCAAGGAGACACCACTCTCCAAAATGTAATAGATGGTGTTGTTGATGATGAACTCCATGCTCTTGTGCTTCAAATGATAGTCTCCCCAACACTCAAACACTCTATCATAGATTTGGCTTTGGTGGATGAGAGGAATGAATGGAAAGCAACTTGATAAAGGCTAGAAATCAAGGTTCAAATGGTTGGATTGGTATCTCTTGATCTCAACACATGAGTAGGTGGTTCTCTTCCCAGAAAATGAGTAGTGGAAGTTGTGTTTCGTTCTGATGGCTCTCTCTGAAAGTAAGTGGTGGTGGAGGGGTATAAATAGGCAGCAACAAAAATCCAACCGTTACAAGCCTTTGACCCAACTCGGTGACACCGACATGAAAATCTCAGTGAGACCGACTAGTGTAAAAGACTTGACCGTTAGGCTTTTCGATGAGACCGAACAGAACATCTCGGTGAGACTAAAGTGCAATGGCTAAGGCAAGATCTTCTTTAGGAAATTCTGATCGGTTCATCTCGGTGATTCCAAAATGAAGCAACTTCATCACAAAAACTTGGTCAGGCCATCTCGATGAGACCGAGATCCATTTTGGTTGTACCGAAGTGTTAGGGTTTGGCATGTGGCAGTATATGGGATCCTCTCGGTGGGTCCGGGTGGGACCAAGTTGTACTTTATGGTTTTGGATAGGAATGAAGAGGAGAAGTAGTTGAGGGTTTTGGAGCAATTGAGTCATGATCAAAACCTCATCCTCTTTTAATAGTATTGGCTTTTCCTATGGACTCAATGTGATCTTGGATCACTTAACCAAAAGTGTAGAGTCTTGGGGCTTTGCCAATCTTTGTCCTTAGCATTTTCAGGGGTCCATATTCATTAGTCCTGCCATGCTAATCATTGATCTTCTCTGAGAACTATTATCAATAAGCATTAGATCAATGACTTATATGTTGTTATTAATTACCAAAACCACCCGGGGATAGTTGCACTTTCATCTGGCCAGACAATGATGGGTAATGTCACACCAAGAGGGACCTAAGAATATCTCTCCATCGTCGGAGGAGCAAATTCCACTCTCTAGCTATCGTGTCCCTTGTCAAACTTTCTGATGAACTTGTAAGTTGTCATTATGATCACCAAGTTACTTATGACTTTTGAGCAACCCCATGTGACGCCCCCAGCTCAATCGTGCACTAATCATACACGCAAATGCACACGATCAAGCCTAAGGACTCACGGGAAGATATCACAACACAACTCTAAAACATAAATAAAGTCATACAAGCTTTATATTACAAGCCAGGGGCCTCGAGGCCTCGAATACATAAGCTTGCGTACAAGCGTTAGCGGAAGCATCAGATATCTGAGTACAGATATAAAAGAAAGCACAGAAAGGCCTTTAGAAAGGCGAGGCAAAGTAAAACACTACGATCGAAAGGCGTAGGCCTCCTGCCTGGGACCCTCCGATCCTACTCCTGGTCGTCAGTCAACTCGTAGTAGTATCCATCCTCTGGGTAGTAGTAGTAGTCGATCGACGGGGCATCTGTCTCAAGGGGCACCATCCTCTGGTCGCGACAAACTGATATGGGGAGAAAAGGAAAACAAAGCAACCGTGAGTACTTAGAAGTACTCAGCAAGCAAGGATCTACACTACATATGCAACATTTTCAAAGGGAGGCTGTATATGTGGACTGGGCTGCAGAAATGCCAGAATAGAGAGAAGGCCTAGTCCTATCGAAGACTAGCATCTTCAGAGGTCTTGCAGCATTAGAAGAGTGTAGACAGTACCATATAATGTAGCAGTATCATTAAGTCTCAACCTCACCCAGAGATCCTTTCTCAACTCCCTGCGAGAAAGCAATCCCAGAGCCATACAGTCATCAACCTCGTCCTGAGATCCCTTCTCGACTCCCTGCGAGAAGCAATCCCAGAGCCATAGCATCCAAGTAACCAGTTCTAATTGTATCAATCAGGATACAACTCTGAGTGTCCGTTACCATAGGACAGGCTATCGATAGAAGTTTTCTTCCCTGCAGGGGTGCACCAACTTACCCAACACGCTTGATTAACTCCGGCCGGACACACTTTCCTGGGTCATGCCCGGCCTCGGCCAAACGACACACCGCAACCCTACCTACAGCTCAGCAGAGAGGTCCCCGCCGGTCTACATCCTAAGCGCAAGGGGGTCTTGGCCATCGCCCCTCGCCCTCCGGGTCGTTGCGCACATGGCTCAGATCCAAGCACCACCCCTGTCGGGAATGGTGCCAATCACTCCATGCCGCACTGCTGAACTGGACATCTGACAGAGCTTTCGGCTGATGCATATGATGCAGAACGCCCATACTATGCCCACGTGATGGTTAGTGCTATCAGACCAGAGGCCTGCTCGGATCAAATATCCAAATCGCTAGTACCTTGGGTTTGCGGTAACGAGCAGAGACTCACGAAAGATGTGACCCCGTCGCCCCGTCTCGAGGACTTGCTGCAAGGGTTAAGAATGCCCGGCCGCGCCTCGTATTCATCACTCGGGCACCATACAGGCACCCGTCTCCACAACACTCGCCTCTAAGGTGCTCGTGGGTACCCCTCAGGGTCGACCCGCCTATCCAAGTAACAGTGTAAAATCCAAGTATCCGGGTGTCCATAACATCAGGGGAATCCGAGGTATCACCCTCGTTGGATTCCTACTCGATGTCTCCGTCAAGGTGAACTCGGAGGAATCACCCTCACTGGGTTCACACTTGAGGTGTTGTACGACGGCGTCGTTACCGGAAGTGGTGAAGGAGGAATCACCCTCGATGACCATGACTGAATAGCTACTCTACAGAGTTAACATCCGTAGTGCTACAAGAGGTTTCACCCTTGGCACTCGATAGTAACGCTGCAGTGTCGTTACAACTAAGGGGGGTGATGTGCGGTGCCGGGGCCTGGTCTTCAATCCCTTTGATCAGGTCTTCTTGATAATCCAGCGGGGCAGTCGGGATAAGTGGGGTCACTGATAGGTCTCTACCCAGCCTATACTAAGCAATTTAGGATATGCAGGTAATTATCAACAGCAGGTTACAATAAACAGGCTATGCATTAGAATAGGTAAAGCAGCAGCAGCAATTCTAATGCAAGCATGAGAAATAGAATGGGCGATATCGGGATGATCAAAGGGGGGGGCTTGCCTGGTTGCTCGGCGGCAAGGGCAAGGTTGTCAATACTGTCTTCGGGCTCCGGAGCTGCGTCGGCCTCGGGGACGACGTCGGTGTCGGGGGCTACCGAGAGAGAAGAGGGGGAGGAAACAGTAAATACTAAGCAAACAAGTGCATGACATGTCAATAAGCGGAGCTAGCGGTGTTCTATCGTAGTGCTAGGTAATACCGACGATAGAGAAAAACATCCGGGAAAGTATTCCCGGTGTCCGGCATTTTGGACAGACGAAAAGAGGGGAACGGATGCATGTTCGCTATGCTAGGGACGTGCGACGGGCAAACGGACCGTGTATTCGGATTCGTCTCGTCGTTCTGAGCAACTTTCATGTACAAAGTTTTTCCATCAGAGTTACGGATTATTTTATATTAATTTCTAAAGTTTTAAAACAATTTCTAGAATTTAATTAATTATTTAAATTAGAATTATCCGAAACAGTGTTTGCTGACGTCAGTATGATGTCAGGACCAGTGGGTCCCACCTGTCATAGACTGTTGGCTAATTAGTGGTTAACTAATTAATTAATACTTAATTAAACTAATTAACTAAATTAGATTAACCTAATCAGGATTAATTAACTTAATTAATTAATTAATTAACGAATTATTTTTAATAATTATTTTTATTTTTAATTTAAAAAAATGTTTCGGGGCCGTGGGCCCCATGTGTCATTGGGCCAGGGGGGCCGGGCCCATACGCCAGTGGCCCAGAGGGGCTAGCGGGCGACGGGCGACGGGCGAGCGCCCGAACGGCCGCAGGGCGCGGCGGGCACGCGTGCGCGTGCCCGAGGGCCGAGCGGGCACGGCGAGCAGGGGGTGGCTGGCCGGAGCGGCGACGGCCAGCGGCGTGGTGGCGGCTGCGGGTGGACGCGGAGCAGGGGCGAACGGCGCGGGGCGCGCGCGCGGGCGAGCGACGGCCGACGCGAGCGCGGCCGTGGCGAGGCTGGGAGTAGGAGGGGGCGGGGAGCGCGCTGGGAAGGGCCGCGGTGCGCGAGCGAGCGCGTCGGGCGTGGCCGGCGCTGCACGGGCGCGGCCGGCGTGTGGCCACGGCAGGGTGAGGCGCGGGGTGCGGTGGCTGCATCGGGGCAAAGGGGGGGAAGAGGAGGAGGGGCGGCGGCTCACCCCGTTGCAGGGGAACACCGGCGAGGCTCAGTGGAGCCGCGGGTGATGAGGGGGTCGAGGACGGCGCGGTGATGAGGATGAGGCGGCGCGGGATTCCGACGAGGTGGCGGGGCGGTGTGGCGACGCGGCGTCGGGGCGATGTCGGAACGCGCGGCGCCGGGCATCGAGGGCGTCGGGGGCGAGGAGGCCGTCGGGGAGGAGGAGGAGGACGAGGCAGAGGTGGCCAGCGGCGTTGGTGGCGGGCGATGGCGGTGCTGGGGAGGGGCGCCGGCGTCGGGGGCGCGGGGCCGCGCCCGATCCCTCCTGGATCGGGGGGGGAAGTGGGCAACGAGGGGTGGGAGTGGGGGTGGACTAGGGTTCGGGGGGGATATGGGGGGGAGTGGGTGGGCCGGCCTGCTGGGCTGTAGCCCAGTTGGGCCAGGGGGGTTTCTCTTTTTCCTTTTCTTTTTCTTTTATTTTATTAATTCTTATATCTCTGTTTAGTAAATAGTTAGGCCACCAAATGATTTTTATAAAACATGGCAATTGTTCCAATAAATACTAGGCATCCTCTACTACTACCAAAAATTAGTTTGGAGTTAAATGGATCTCACACAATTTTTATAATAATTAAAATGCATTAATCCTTGCTGTTTTGACAATGTTAGAGCCACCTAATTATTTTATTTATTGTTGGTTTCAATTTTAGAATAGTCTCTGTAATATTTGTTATTTATCAAACATTTTAGTTTCTATGTTGCACAACTTTTATATTTCACTTTCATTTAAATTTGGATTTTGACTTAGGAGTTGAAATGCAATATAATGCTAATGATGATCATGCACTGTTAAACATGATGACATGGCATAATCAAAAGGGTGATTACTGCAGTTAACCACTGGGGGTGTTACAAATCTCCTCCACTAACAAGAATTCTCGTCCCGAGAATTAAGAGGTAGAAGGAAAAAGTTCGGGGTATTCCGCACGAAGATTATCCTCGCGTTCCCAAGTGGCTTCATCTTCAGTATGATTTGACCACTGCACTTTGAGGAACTTGGTAACCTTCTGACGGGTCCGACGTTCAGCTTCATCGAGAATGCGGATCGGATGCTCCTTATAAGAAAGATCATTATGCAATTCGAGCATTTCGTGATCCACAGCTCGGTGCGGAGATTCCTTGAAGCATTTACGAAGTTGCGACACATGGAAGACATCATGGATATGAGAGAATTGCGGCGGCAACTCCAATTTATACGCCACCTGACCACGTCTTGCAATTATGCGGAAAGGACCAATGTAGCGTGGAGCTAGCTTGCCCTTGATTCCAAAACGGTGAGTGCCTTTCATCGGGGTGACTCGCAGATAAGCCTGATCACTAGGTTGATAAGTCAAACCCCATCGTTTGCGATCATAGTTGCTCTTCTGGCGGTCCTGGGCCGCCTTGAGATTTTCCCGGACAATACGGACTTGTTCTTCGGCTTGTTGAATAATATCCGGACCCACGAGCGGTCGTTCCCTAGTTTCTGACCAATTCAGAGGGGTTCGACACTTACGTCCATAGTGTACTTTGAAGGGGGCCATTTTCAAACTGGCTTGATAGCTGTTGTTATAAGAGAACTCGGCATACGAGAGAGATTCTTCCCACTTCTTACCGAAAGAAATAACACAAGCTCGAAGCATGTCTTCAAGCACTTGATTGACTCGTTCGACTTGGCCTTGGGATTGGGGGTGATAAGCTGAACTCCAGGTAATATGAGTTCCCATAGCTGTTTGGAAACTTTCCCAGAATTTGGAAGTGAAAATGCCGCCACGGTCCGAACTAATCTCCTTCGGAATACCGTGGAGTGAAACAATTCTGGAGATATACAACTCTGCTAACTGACTAGCAGTGATCATCTCTTTGATAGGCAGAAAGTGTGCAACTTTAGAGAGTTGGTCGATGACGACAAGAATAGCATCGTGACCCTTCTGTGACCTGGGAAGTCCTGTAACGAAATCCATCTGAACCTTATCCCATTTCCATAGAGGAATAGGAAGTGGTTGCAAAATTCCAGCTGGTTTCTGATGTTCTGCTTTAACGCGACGACACACATCACATTCAGCTACATATCGAGCAATATCCTGCTTCAATTTAGACCACCAGTACCTTTGAGGGAGATCACGATACATCTTGGTGCTACCCGGATGAATAGACAGCGGGGTATCATGTGCCTCCTTCATGACTTTGTCAGTAATGAGTTCGAAGCGAGGTACCACAATGCGGTTTCTGAAATACAAGGTTCCATCTTCAGACAGCGAGAAATCCCTGTACTTTACAAGGTGAAGGTCTTTCTTCATCAGATCAATTTCAGCATCTTTAGCTTGCGCATCCTTAACAGCTTTCTCAAGATCTGGTTGTATCACAAGGTTATTAAGAGAACCCTGTGGGATAATATGGAGATTCAGCTTGCGCAGTTCTTCAAAAAGACAAGGTTGAGCTCGCCTAACCATGAGGTTGTCGCAATAGGACTTGCGGCTTAAGGCATCAGCCATCACGTTAGCCTTGCCAGGGGTATAGGAAATGCCCAAATCATAGTCCGCAATGGCCTCCATCCATCTTTGCTGACGAAGGTTTAGAGATGGTTGAGTGAACAAGTACTTCAGACTTTTATGATCCGTGTAGTTCTCACAACGATTACCGAGAAGGTAATGTCGCCACAACTGCAATGCATAGATCACAGCAGCTAGTTCTAGATCATGTACCGGATAATTCTCTTCATGTGGGCGTAGCTGACGAGAGCCATAGGCAATCACTTTACGCTCTTGCATTAGGACACAGCCTAATCCTTCACGGGATGCATCACAATAAATCACAAAGTCTTTGCGGGTATCTGGAGGAGATAGTACTGGGGTAGATGTCAGCTTGTCTTTGAGTGTCTAGAAACTTTCCTGACATTTTTCTGTCTTCAAATTTAACGCCCTTGTGAAGCAGATCAGTCAAAGGCTTAGCAATCTTAGAAAAATTCTCAACAAACCGACAGCAATAGCTTGCAAGGCCAAGAAAATTTCTCACTTGCTTGACGTTCTTTGGAGGAGTCCAGTCCAGAATAGCCTGAACTCATTCTGGGTTAACGGCAATGCCATCTTTGGAAATGACATGACCGAGATATGTCACTTCAGATAACCAGAACTCGCATTTGGAGTATTTGGCATACAACTGGTGTTCTCGGAGCCTTTCCAGTACAAGACGGAGGTGTTCAGCATGTTCTTCCTTATTCTTCGAATATACCAGAATATCATCTAGATAAACCACGACGAACTTGTCGAGGTAATCCATAAAAATATAATTCATCACGCGGGAGAATGTGGCTGGAGCATTTGTTAAGCCAAATGACATGACAGTGTACTCGTAGGAGCCATAACAAGTAACAAATGCAGTCTTCGGAATATCCTCTTCACGAACACGGATCTGATGGTATCCCAATCTCAAATCAAGCTTAGAGAATACTGAGGAACCGGCAAGTTGATCATACAAATCATTGATCCGAGGAAGCGGATATTTATTCTGGATTGTAGCTTGGTTAATGGGCCGATAAACCTGAACCAATCGGTTAGTTCCATCCTTCTTCTTAACGAAGAGTGAAGGTGCTCCCCAAGCGGAGGAACTGGGGCGGATGAAGCCCTTCTTAAGTGACATGTCGATTTCCTCCTTAAGTTCAAGAAGGTGGTGCGGAGGCATTTTATAAGGACGCTTCGCAATAGGAGTTGTGCCAGGTTTCAAGTCGATGACGAACTCAACAGCTCTAGCAGGGGGTATTCCTGGAAGTTCTTCTTGAAAGACATCTTGAAAATCATGAACAACTGGAACGTTCTCGATGCCTTCAAGAGGTGAAGCCTTCAATGCATTTAGAACATATATCTGGCTCTCAGCATCTTGAGCTATTCGGGCTGAGTATCTGACTGCCTGGCCCGAAGAATGGGTAAGTTGGACTTTTTTAGCGGCACAGTCAATCAAAGCATTATGGGCGGTCAACCAGTCCATACCGAGAATGATGTCTATGTCGGAAGGTCCAAGAGCAATAAGGGAAGCAGAGAACATCAACCCTTCAATTCTGATCTGATTGTTGTGACTTACCATTTTGGTTTGCCACCGGGAACGTGGAGTGATGATTTCCAAAGGAGTGGGTAATGAGCTCATAGCTAACCCATGCAATTGTGCAAATTGCTGGGACACGAAGGAATGTGATGCACCTGAATCAAAAAGAACAGAAGCTGGCACTGAATTCACAGAGAGTGTTCCCAGCACGATAGTTGGTTCCTTCTGAGCCTTTTCAGCATTGACGTGATTGGCATGGCCAAGTACAACAGTAGATGGTATGACATTACGGTTTCTGAGTCGGCGGTTTCGACAATTCTTCTTACGATCATTAGGAGGACGTGGCGCCACTTGAGGGGAAGCCATAGCATTAGGCGGTCCATCATGAACCGTAAGCTGTCTTGGCGGTGGAGGCAGACGAGGTGCAACATAAGACGGCCTTGGTGTTGGAGCAGGTCGGTGATGAACATTGTGCGGGATCCACACTCGACGCTTCTGAATAGGCTGACCCGAGGATGAGCCAGCTTCATGAGTGCTCTTGAGCGACTCCTGGTACTCAGTCAGAGTTGTTTCAATCTGGAAAGATTTGCTGACAAGCGTTGCGAAGTCTGCAAAATCAAGGACAGCAAGTGCAAGTTTTATATCAGTACGTAGTCCTTCACGGAATTTCTCCTGCTTGCGAGTGTCGGTGTCGACGTCATCCGCAGCATAGCGGGATAATTCAAGAAATTTCCTCTGATATTCATCCACCGTCATTATGCCCTGAGAGAGTTTGCGGAACTCCTGCTTCTTCTGGTCCATCAGACCTTGAGGAATGTACCATGCACGAAAAGCTGACTGAAATTCCTGCCAAGTGGTCACAGTCTCTGCAGGTAACATACCCTTGTGGCTTTCCCACCATTGAGCAGCTGGGCCCTTCAGGTGGAATGTCGCAAAGGTGACGTAACTGTCAGGGGCAACATTAGCTGACTCCATCTCAAACAGGATGTCACAAAGCCAATCATCAGCACCCATAGGATTGGTGGAGTTGCGGAAAACGGACGGATTGAGGGGCACAAATTCTGGCAGCGAGATCAGTCCAGGCTCCTGGCGAGCCTCGTTGCGTTCCAAACGTCTTACCAGACTCTCGTTGAGCCGACGGTTCAATTCAAACTGTTGCATCATTGCGGCAATATAGGGTGGAGGTGGAGGATCGTCAGCCATCCTGCCAAATCAACAGGGGCAGTTTAGCAAGAAAAACTGCATGTGTATGGAATGATTCATGAAGTAACACGCACAACAGAAGGAAGTGTAATAGATACATCATATTTGCACCAGACATTCGAATCCACTCATAGCCTCGGTTAGTATCCGGCATTACGACAGTAGAAAAGGGAGGGCTAGACATCTAGGCGGCGCGCAGGCACGCGGTAGGGAAGTACACAACGAGACATAGCAAAGGCTACATCAACGTCGGAGAAAACTATTGGAGCGAGGAATCTGCAAGTGACAACACAGGGTGCCCTCGCTAAGAGGATCCTGCAAGCAGAACCTGGCCCACAATCTTGGAGCAAGGGGGGATATTTTCAGAACACCGGGTGGATGTGATCACGAGAACCTCATGTTGGAGTTAGTAAAATTTTAACCCGAGTAGAAGAGAGATCAGAGTCCCAGAGTAAAGGTCGAGGAGTAAAAGATCCTAATACCACCCAATTGGCGATGTGGGCCCGTAAGCCACACAGCCAAGTTAGTAAATTAGTTTTGGACCACTAGACTCAACTTCGGCCAAGGAGTTGGAAAGGGGGATTCCTACAGGCAGTCGGCTCTGATACCAACTTGTGACGCCCCCAGCTCAATCGTGCACTAATCATACACGCAAATGCACACGACCAAGCCTAAGGACTCACGGGAAGATATCACAACACAACTCTAAAACATAAATAAAGTCATACAAGCTTTATATTACAAGCCAGGGGCCTCGAGGGCTCGAATACATAAGCTTGCGTACAAGCGTCAGCGGAAGCATCAGATATCTGAGTACAGATATAAAAGAAAGCACAGAAAGGCCTTTAGAAAGGCGAGGCAAAGTAAAACACTACGATCGAAAGGCGTAGGCCTCCTGCCTGGGACCCTCCGATCCTACTCCTGGTCGTCAGTCAACTCATAGTAGTATCCATCCTCTGGGTAGTAGTAGTAGTCGATCGACGGGGCATCTGTCTCAAGGGGCATCGTCCTCTGGTCGTGACAAACTGATATGGGGAGAAAAGGAAAACAAAGCAACCGTGAGTACTCAGAAGTACTCAGCAAGCAAGGATCTACACTACATATGCAACATTTTCAAAGGGAGGCTGTATATGTGGACTGGGCTGCAGAAATGCCAGAATAGAGAGAAGGCCTAGTCCTATCGAAGACTAGCATCTTCAGAGGTCTTGCAGCATTAGAAGAGTGTAGACAGTACCATATAATGTAGCAGTATCATTAAGTCTCAACCTCACCCAGAGATCCTTTCTCGACTCCCTGCGAGAAAGCAATCCCAGAGCCATACAGTCATCAACCTCGTCCTGAGATCCCTTCTCGACTCTCTGCGAGAAGCAATCCCAGAGCCATAGCATCCAAGTAACCAGTTCTAATTGTATCAATCAGGATACAACTCCGAGTGTCCGTTACCGTAGGACAGGCTATCGATAGAAGTTTTCTTCCCTGCAGGGGTGCACCAACTTACCCAACACGCTCGATTAACTCCGGCCGGACACACTTTCCTAGGTCATGCCCGGCCTCGGCCAAACGACACACCGCAACCCTACCTACAGCTCAGCAGAGAGGTCCCCGCCGGTCTACATCCTAAGCGCAAGGGGGTCTTGGCCATCGCCCCTCGCCCTCCGGGTCGTTGCGCACATGGCTCAGATCCAAGCACCACCCGTGTCGGGAATGGCGCCAATCACTCCATGCCGCACTGCTGAACTGGACATCTGACAGAGCTTTCGGCTGATGCATATGATGCAAAACACCCATACTATGCCCACGTGATGGTTAGTGCTATCAGACCAGAGGCCTGCTCGGATCAAATATCCAAATTGCTAGTACCTTGGGCTTGCGGTAACGAGCAGAGACTCATGAAAGATGTGACCCCGTCGCCCCGTCTCGAGGACTTGCTGCAAGGGTTAAGAATGCCCGGCCACGCCTCGTATTCATCACTCGGGCACCATACAGGCACCCGTCTTCACAACACTCGCCTCTAAGGCGCTCGCGGGTACCCCTCAGGGTCGACCCGCCTATCCAAGTAACAGTGTAAAATCCAAGTATCCGGGTGTCCATAACATCAGGGGAATCCGAGGTATCACCCTTGTTGGATTCCTACTCGATGTCTCCGTCAAGGTGAACTCGGAGGAATCACCCTCACTGGGTTCACACTTGAGGTGTTGTACGACGGCGTCGTTACCGGAAGTGGTGAAGGAGGAATCACCCTCGATGACCACGACCGAATAGCTACTCTACAGAGTTAACATCCGAAGTGCTACAAGAGGTTTCACCCTCGGCACTCGATAGTAACGCTGCAGTGTCGTTACAACTAAGGGGGGTGATGTGCGGTGCCGGGGCCTGGTCTTCAATCCCTTTGATCGGGTCTTCTTGATAATAAAGCGGGGCAGTCGGGATAAGTGGGGTCACTGATAGATCTCTACCCAGCCTATACTAAGCAGTTTAGGATACGTAGGTAATTATCAACAGCAGGTTACAATAAACAGGCTATGCATCAGAATAGGTAAAGCAGCAGCAGCAATTCTAATGCAAGCATGAGAAATAGAATGGGCGATATCGGGATGATCAAAGGGGGGGCTTGCCTGGTTGCTCGGCGGCAAGGGCAAGGTTGTCAATAGTGTCTTCGGGCTCCGGAGCTGCGTCGGCCTCGGGGATGATGTCGGTGTCGGGGGCTACCGAGAGAGAAGAGGGGGAGGAAACAGTAAATATTAAGCAAACAAGTGCATGACATGTCAATAAGCGGAGCTAGCGGTGTTCTATCGTAGTGCTAGGTAATACCGGCGATAGAGAAAAACATCCGGGAAAGTATTCCCGGTGTCCGGCATTTCGGACAGACGAAAAGAGGGGAACGGATGCACGTTCTCTATGCTAGGGACGAGCGACGGGCGAACGGACCGCGTATTCGGATTCGTCTCGTCGTTCTGAGCAACTTTCATGTACAAAGTTTTTCCATCGGAGTTACGGATTATTTTATATTAATTTCTAAAGTTTTAAAACAATTTCTGGAATTTAATTAATTATTTAAATTAGAATTATACGAAACAGTGTTTGCTGACATCAGCATGACGTCAGCATGATGTCAGGACCAGTGGGTCCCACCTGTCATAGGCTGTTGGCTAATTAGTGGTTAACTAATTAATTAATACTTAATTAAATTAATTAACTAAATTAGATTAACCTAATCAGGATTAATTAACTTAATTAATTAACTAATTATTTTTATTAATTATTTTTATTTTTAATTTAAAAAAAACATTTCGGGGCCGTGGGCCCCATGTGTCATTGGGCCAGGGGGGCCGGGCCCATACGCCAGTGGCCCAGAGGGGCTAGCGGGCGACGGGCGAGCGCCCGAACGGGCGCAGGGCGCAAAGGGCACGCGTGCGCGTGCCCGAGGGCCGAGCGGGCACGGCGAGCAGGGGGGTGGCTGGCCGGAGCGGCGACGGCCAGCGGCGTGGTGGCGGCTGCGGGTGGACGCAGAGCAGGGGCGAACGGCGCGGGGCGCGCGCGCAGGCGAGCGACGGCCGACGCGGGCGCGGCCATGGCGAGGCTGGGAGTAGCACGGGGCGGGGAGCGCGCTGGGAAGGGCCGCGGTGCGCGAGCGAGCGCGTCGGGCGTGGCCGGCGCTGCACGGGCGCGGCCGGCGTGTGGCCACGGCAGGGTGAGGCGCGGGGTGCGGTGGCCGCATCGGGGCAAAGGGGGGGAAGAGGAGGAGGGGCGGCGGCTCACCCCGTTGCAGGGGAACACCGGCGAGGCTCGGTGGAGCCGCGGGTGAGGAGGGGGTCGAGGACGGCGCGGTGATGAGAATGAGGCAGCGCAGGATTCCGGCGAGGTGGCGGGGCGGTGCGGCGACGCGGCGTCGGGGCGATGGCGGAACACGCGGCGCCGGGCGTCGAGGGCGTCGGGGGCGAGGAGGCCGTCGGGGAGGAGGAGGAGGATGAGGCAGAGGTGGCCGGCGGCGTTGGTGGCGGGCGATGGCGGTGCTGGGGAGGGGCGCCGGCGTCGGGGGCGCGGGGCCTCGGACCGACCCTCCTGGATCGGGCGGCGGGGGGCAAGTGGGGAAGAACGAGGGGTGGCAAGGGGGGGTGGAGCGGGGTCGGGGGGGATATGGGGGGGAGTGGGTGGGCCGGCCTGCTGGGCTGTAGCCCAGTTGGGCCAGGGGGGTTCTCTTTTTCCTTTTCTTTTTCTTTTATTTTATTAATTCTTATATCTCTGTTTAGTAAATAGTTAGGCCACCAAATGATTTTTATAAAACATCGCAATTGTTCCAATAAATACTAGGCATCCTCTACTACTACCAAAAATTAGTTTGGAGTTAAATGGATCTCACACAATTTTTATAATAATTAAAATGCATTAATCCTTGTTGTTTTGACAATGTTAGAGCCACCTAATTATTTTATTTATTGTTGGTTTCAATTTTAGAATAGTCTCTGTAATATTTGTTATTTATCGAACATTTTAGTTTCTATGTTGCACAACTTTTATATTTCACTTTCATTTAAATTTGGATTTTGACTTAGGAGTTGAAATGCAATATAATGCTAATGATGATCATGCACTGTTAAACATGATGACATGGCATAATCAAAAGGGTGATTACTGCAGTTAACCACTGGGGGTGTTACACCCCAAAGCTCATTGTACGGCAAGAAGTGACTACAATACACTCATGGTCTAAGGAACTAAAATCATAAGTTAACACTCCATGTTATAAATAGCAATTGACTCATGGCAATATTATCTGAAAGTATAACAAACAAGACTTGGTTGATTCAATATGACCGTTCTTCTAACTTCATACTCTCAATGTTGTTTTGAGACTATCGTTACACTTAACGATATCTCAAGATCCGGAAAATGTGATCACCAACAACACTTGAGCTAGTCTTAGAGGCGAGACTAGGAATCTTATTTTACCGTTTACCGTTCTACACGTGCGTATGAGTTTTCCACTGAATCGAATATTACAGGATCATATCAGTTATAGCATAGAATATAAACTCTAAATTATGAACACAAAAAGATAATAATACAATATTATTTCCTCTAGGGCATAATTCCAAAAGACTCCCACTTGCACTAGAGTCAATAATCTAGTTGCATGTTTTCTTTAACACCGCTGGCTATCTAGTGTTGTCTCATGCTTTGCTTGTGGTATAGGTTTCATCAATGGTTCTGTCACATACAGATCCTTTCTAAAACTTGCTTTTTGTTATGTCAGTTTTATGTGAGTTTAAAAACTCCCCTTTTTGCTTTGACCAATGACCCTACTGTTCATAATATATTGGTTATCGCATTTAGGATCATCAAATCTATAACAAGACACTTCTTGATCTAGATATTCTCATCCTATCTCTATCAAGACTTTCTTGATTGAGACATAAATTCTAAACTTATTTCTATCAAGACACTTCTTGATTCAAACATTCTTCTTTGTTGAAGTGTCTTAAACTACAACATATAATTTCTTTCGTTATAGTATCCACAATATAATTCACATTTGAAATCATTCAAACTATTATTCTAGCATAGCTCGATGGTCATTTCAATACAGTCATGAAGATGCTATTTGTACAAAAATCTCTTCATCTCCTCCATAGACAAAACATATCCTTTTGTCCTTCTTGAGGTACTTAATAATATTATTAGCTGCACAGTGAGCCATCACAGGATCACTGCTACTACCACTTAGTACATAAGAAACTTTCATCTTAGCACATATCATGGTTCTTATGATGGATTCAACTGACAATGTATCTTGCACTCCAATCATCTACACATGCTCATCAATTGTCCTAGGACGTTGATTTGCTTAAGTGTTACACCATGTGACACTTGGGAGGAACTACTTTCACTATTCTCCATTTCAAACTTCTTTGAAACCTTGTCAATGTACATAGTCTGGTTTTAGCACAATTGGATATATTAATCTATATCCATATAATTTGGTATCCAATAAGCTGTTTTACCTAATTCTTTCATCAAAATACTCTTTTTGATGAACCCTTTTATTATGCGAAGAAACTATATTATTTCCAACAATATGTCATTCACATATTAGATTTTAGAAATGTCATACAGCTCCCACTAAAATTCATAAGTCTCATCACTCTTTTGAAGTTAAACTATTTAACTATTTCATCAAAATGTTAATTCAGCTCTTTTGATGTTTGCTTCAAAACATAGACTTGTTTTTTAAGCTTATAATCTTTTACCAATATTTTGCTATTATTATCCATACAGACTTTTAATATTGCTTCTGGTGAAAACGATTCTCACAACTTCGCAAAATTCTTTTGCAACTAACCTTGCTTCATGGATAATATAATTACCATCAGCGTTTGTTCCCTGAATAATCAATCAAGTTCCCAACTTGATGAAATTCATTCTAGAGTATATAGCTTTGAGTCATTCTTATGAGCTGGGTGCTGTCATCGCTTCCCTGTGGTGCGCATGTTTATCTTCCACTAAGATGAACTCTTTCTTACCTATGTTGTTTAAAATACAGTCTTAGCTCGGAGTTTCTACAAGGTGTAGGAACTTTTTTGCTTCAATTGCGCGGACAACTTCTGGAATAAATTCATCTTCCTTAGTCCTCTCAATATCTTCTGGAGATTCTTTAATCTCGTCAAGCTGTATTGTTCTCCCACTTACTACTTGGCGAGAAACTTTTCTCGAGAAAGTGTTCATACTCTATGACAAACATTTTTGTCTCTGAACTTTTGTAAGAGGGATAGTCTACGGGATAGCATTCATCTGGGTTGTTCACTCCATAACTCATATGGTGTAGTTTTGGCAGATATTTATACGATGCTTCCTTTTAGTGTATTTGTTGTATAAGTGCATAACCCCAAAATAGTTACAAGTGGATCGGTAAATTATGAAACAATACATAATCATTTATTTTGTAAACCCATGACAAAAATAACCTTTTATCTTTTATTGTGATGATGCTTAACTTCATCCTGAATTCCTTTAAACATTTCAAATCTTTCAGACTCTTTTGTTTCATCAATTAAATCATATTTACTCAAATCATCATTGAAATTTATGAAGTATAGTTCTTCACCGCGCCCTGGTATGATCACTGATCCATATACATCACTATCTACTGTTACAATGGTTTATCCTTTCAATCAAAACACTTTTGAGTGATGTATTTGTCATTATATTCATCGAACAATTCTTGTATGTGTCAAATGATTCATTAATCAGAAGACTCTAATACTTCATCTCAATGAAGTTTTTCATACAATTCTTTCCATATGACCAATATTGCGGTGCCACAATCTTATCAGTCTTCTTAGGACATTTAGCATTTTAATGTTATACATAATCTTCAAGATAACAAATAATCTATCAACAATAGAGGTAAATTCAAAACATATACTTCTAATAACTTGAACAACCATTGTTTAAAAACTTATAAGAATATCCATCGCATATCCCAAAAGATAATGTCTTACATAACTTCCGATCGAAATAACTATTATTCGTTTCTAGGATAAAACTTGAAGATAAACTAAACACATGACTTTGATGGCTTGAGCAGGGATCCCATCACCATTCCTGACTTGCATCATGACTTGATTCCTTCTCAACTTGTGAGCTTTCTGCAGTCCCTGTGACGGTTTGCCAATGAAAGCAACCGATTAGTATCAAATACTCTTGACTTACATAATTTTAACCAGTAGAATAACATTAACTTTGTATAACTTTTATACCTTTATTGGAAGAACTATTCTTATTATTATCTGGCAAGCATTTCTTGCAGTTGCGCTTCCAGTGTCCCTTCTGTTTGCAGTAGAAACATCTGGTCGCCTTAGTAGATCCGCCCTTATTCTTCTTCTGTGACATGGTCTTAACGGTTCCTGAAGATTTCTTCTTGGACTTGCCCTTCTTCTTGAAACTGGCAGTCTTATTAACCATCAACACTTGTTTGTTCTTCTGCATTCCAGCCTCTACAGTATTGAGCATAGAAAACAACTCGTTTGCGCTTTTTTCAATCCCATTCATGTTGTAATTCATGATCAAACTATCGTAAGATGGGGGGGAGTGAAGCAAGCACAATGTTTGTACCGAATGTTGAAGGAATTCCAAATTCCAGAGCATCAAGCCTATCAAAATAGCCAGCAAGCTTCACTATATGCTCACTCGTTGATGAACTTTCTGCCATCTTGCATTCAATCAAGGCCTTGGTTATTTCAAAATGTTCAGTCCTTGCCTGCTTCTTGTATAGAGCATCCTGTGGCCCAATTATAAATTGAGTACTTGATCGTTCAAAATGCTTCTATAGTTCAGGATCCATGCAAGTCAACATGAGGCACTGGACTTACTCATAATCATAATTACAAGAAATGAAAGCATCTACAACTTCTTGTGGTGCATCCTTTGCGAGTGGATCACCCAGGGGTTGATCCAGCACATACTCCTTCTTAGCTCTCCTGAGGATAAATATCAGGTTCCGGATCCAATCCGCATAGATTTCACCATTTGCGGCCAACTTTTCTTTCTCTAACATAGGGGATAAGTTGAACATATTGCGTGCCATTGATCTACACCGATAAACAACAGATTCACTTTAGAAATTGTTCATAATTATGTTGCACTAGTGTTCATACAAATTTTAATATAAAGTGCGCTCCCACTCAAATCAATATCTCTCATAATTGAAAGTGAGTGATTCAAGACCCTGATCTCGTTCACAGTCATTGATGTGGACATTGATGATGTGAATTTCGACCGGTAGGCAATCTTTTGCCGATCATATCCCCATATGATTCTTGTTCAACTTTCGATGCTTTGTGCTCCAAGCTCAGAACGATTCTGCCGGAACTTCAAGACAACCGAGTGCTATCTGTTTGCTCAGTCTGACCTCACCCGTCTTTCACTTCACAATCCGTTTGTACTTATGTGGACATGACGTACTCCGGAAATCCACATGTTATAGACGGTTGCAACACTGGGAAGAGCACCTTGTAACTTGATATTTTCAGTGAGATATCACCCTAATAGTTGACTACTGCGCAATCAAAGGGTGCAAACAATAAAGGGATAAATATCACAGGCAATTCATAATAGCATTATGTGATATAGCCCTTGGCACCGGGAACTTCTCCATGTTCTTCTCTGGTCTTGATGAAAGTACTGTGAGACGGTGTCGTAGTCACCATCATGTTCTCCTGCGCCTGGTGAAGCCACCTTGCTCCGGGTCCTCCGTGACATGTCCATCACTCTATCAATAAATAAAATAATGAGTTCCAACACACAGGTCGTATAAGTGACAATCCCTTGGCTGCAGCCATCATGTCGTACTGTGACGCACAGGCCACTTAACGTTACAACATATAACCATCTCATACATAAACTTATTATCATGACGAAGGCTATACCTGTTGGGAAACGTTGCATGGAAAACAACAAAAATTCTACGCACACGCAAGATCTATCAAGGAGATGCATAGCAACGAGAGGGGAGAGTGTGTCTATGTACCCTCGTAGACCATAAGCGGAAGTGTTTGTTAACGCGGTTGATGTAGTCGAACTTTTTCGCGCTCCAACCGATCAAGTACCGAACGTATGGCACCTCCGCGTTCTGCACACGTTCAGCTCGGTGACGTCCTCCGCCTTCTTGATCCAGCAAGACGGTGAGATAGTGGATGAGTTCCGGCAGCACGACGGTGTGGTGGCGGTGATGATGAAGTGATCTCCGCAGGGCTTCACCTAAGCACTACAAAAATATGACCGAGGGTGTAAACGGTGGAGGGGGCACCGCACATGGCTAAGCAATTGTTCTGGTTCTGCTAGGCACCCCCTCCCACATATATATAGGTGGGGGAGAGGGGAGAGGCCAAGGGGCGCCCCAAGTAGGTATGAATCCTACTTGGGCTCCTGCCCTAGGCCGCCCCCCCCCCCCTTTCCTTATTTGGCGACAAGGGGAAGGAAGGTAGGCGAGTGGTGCCCCCCCCCCCCTTTCCTTTCTCCCACAAGGGAGGGGAAGGCAGGAGGAGGTGGCACCCCCTTCTTTCCTTCTTCTAGGGCCGGCGGCCAGGGAGAGGGCGCGTCAGCCCCTCTGTGGGCTGGTGTGTGCATCTCCTTGGCCCATTAGGCCCATAGACCACCCGGGGCCTCCCGGAACCCCTTCCGGTGATTCGATGACTACCCAGTGCACTCCGAAACTATTCCGGTGTCCGAATACCATCGTCCTATATATCAATCTTTACCACTCGACCATTTTGAGAATCCTCGTCTTGTCTGTGATCTTATCTGGGACTCCGAACTACATTCGGTCACCAAATCATATAACTCATATAACACTATATCGTCAACGAACGTTAAGCGTGCGGACCCTACGGGTTCGAGAACTATGTAGACATGACCGAGACACCTCTCTGGTCAAGAACCAATAGCGGAACCTAGATGCCCATATTGGTTCCTACATATTCTACGAAGATCTTTATCGGTCGAACCATTATGACAACATACGCAATTGCCTTTGTCCATCGGTATGTTACTTGCCCGAGATTCGATCGTCGGTATCTTCATACCTAGTTCAATCTCGTTACTGGCAAGTCTCTTTACTCATTCCGTAGTATATCATCTTGCAACTAACTCATTTGTCACTTTGCTTGCAAGGCTTCTTATGATGTGTATTACCAAGAGGGCCTAGAGATACCTCTCCGATACTCATAGTGACAAATCCTAATCTCGATCTATGCCAACTCAACAAATACCTTCAGAGATACCTGTAGAGCATCTTTATGATCACTCAGTTACATTGTGACGTTTGATAGCACACAAGGTATTTTTCCGGTATCCGGGAGTTGCATAATCTCATAGTCGAAGGAATATGTATTTGACATGAAGAAAGCAATAGCAATAAACTGAACGATCAATATGCTAAGCTAACGGATGGGTCTTGTCCATCACATCATTCTCCTAATGATGTCATCCCATTATCAAATGACAACACATGTCTATGGTTAGGAAACCTTAACCATCTTTGATCAACGAGCTAGTCTAGTAGAGGCTTACTAGGGACACGGAATTTGTTTATGTATTCACACATGTATTTAAGTTTCCGATCAATGCAATTCTAGCATGAATAATAAACCTTTATCTGAATCAGGAAATATAAAATAACAACTTTATTATTGCCTCTGGGGCATATTTTATTTAGTCTCCCACATGCACTAGAGTCAATAATCTAGTTCACATCGCCATGTGATTAACACCCATAGTTCACATCGCCATGTGATCAAGACCCAAAGAGTTTACTAGAGTTAACAATCTAGTTCACATCGCCATATGATTAACACACTAACGTGTGATCATGTTTTGCTTGGGAGAGAAGTTTAGTCAACGGGTCTGCCACATTCAGATCCGTATGTATTTTGCAAATTTCTATGTCTACAATGCTCTGTATGGAGCTACTCTAGCTAATTGCTCCCACTTTCAATGTGTATCCAGATCGAGACTCAGAGTCATCCGAATCGGTGTTAAAGCTTGCATCGATGTAACCCTTTACGACGAACTCTTCATCACCTCCATAACCGAGAAATATCTCCTTAATCCTTCTTAGGTAACTAAGGATAATTTTGACCGCTGTCCAGTGATCTACCCCCTTGCCAAACTCATGGCAAGGTACACAATAGGTCTGGTACACAGTATGGCATACTTTATAGAACCTATGGCTGAGGCATACGGAATGACTTTCATTCTATCTCTATCTTCTGCCGTGGTCGGGCTTTAAGTCTTACTCAACTTCACACCTTACAATATAGGCTAGAACTCCTTCTTTGACTGATCCATTTTGAACTCCTTCAAAATCTTGTCAAGGTATGTACTCATTAAAAATCTTGTCAAGCGTCTTGATCTATCTCTATAGATCTTGATGCCTAATATGTAAGCAGCTTCACTGAGGTCTTTCACTGAAAAATTCTTATTCAAGTATCCTTTTATGCTATCCAGAAATTCTATATCATTTCCAATCAACAATATGCCATCCACATATAATATCAGAAATGCTACAGAGCTCCCACTCACTTTCTTGTAAATACAGGCTTCACCGTAAGTCTGTATAAAACCATATGCTTTGATCACATCATCAAAGCGTATATTCCAACTACGAGATGCTTGCACCAGTCCATAGATGGATCGCTGGAGCTTCCACACTTTGTTAGCACCTTTAGGATCGACAAAACCTTCTGGTTGCATCATATACAACTTCTTCTTTAAGAAATCCATTTAAGGAATGCAGTTTTGACGTCCATTTGCCAGATTTAATAAAATGCGGCAATTGCTAACATGATTCGGACAGACTTAAGCATCGCTACGGGTGAGAAAGACTCATCGTAGTCAACCCCTTGAACTTTGTCGAAAACCTTTTGCGACAAGTTGAGCTTTGTAGATAGTAACATTACCATCAGCGTCAGTCTTCTTCTTGAAGATCCATTTATTCTCTATGGCTTGCCGATCATCGGGCAAATCCACCAAAGTCCATACTTTGTTCTCATACATGGATCCTATCTCAGATTTCAAGGCCTCAAGCCATTTATCGGAATCAGGGCTCATCATAGCTTCTTCATAGTTCATAGGTTCACTTTGGTCTAATAACATGACTTCCAGAACAGGATTACCGTACCACTCTGGTGCAGATCGTGCTCTGGTCGACCTACGAGGTTCAGTAGTAACTTGATATGAAGTTTCATGATCATTATCATTTGCTTCTTCTCTAGTTGGTGTAGGCATCACGGGAACGGCTTTCTGTGATGTACTACTTTCCAAATCGAGAGAAGGTACAATTACCTCATCAAGTTTTACTTTCCTTCCACTCACTTCTTTCGAGAGAAACTCCTTCTCTAGAAAGGACCCATTCTTAGCAATAAAGATTTTGCCTTCGGATCTGTGGTAGAAGGTATACCCAATAGTTTCTTTCGGGTACCCTATGAAGATGCACTTCTCCACTTGGGTTCGAGCATATCAGGCTGAAGCCTTTTGACATAAGCGTCACATCCCCAAACTTTTAAGAAACGACAGCTTAGATTTCTTGCCAAACCACAGTTCATACGGTGTCATCTCAATGGATTTAGACGGTGCCCTATTTAACGTGAATGCGGCTGTCTCTAATGTATAACCCCAAAACGATAGTGGAAAATCGGTATGAGACATCGTAGAACGCACCATATCTAATAAAGTACGGTTACGACATTCGGACACACCATTATGCTATGGTGTTCCAGGTGGCGTGAGTTGTGAAACTATTCCACATTGTTTTAAATGAAGGCCAAACTCGTAACTCAAATATTCGCCTCTGCGATCAGATCGTAGAAACTTTATTTTCTTGTTACGATGATTCTCCACTTCACTCTGAAATTCTTTGAACTTTTCAAATGTTTCAGACTTGTGTTTCATCAAATAGATATACCCATACCTACTCAAATCATCTGTGAAGGTGAGAAAATAATGATACCCGCCGCGTTCTTCAACACTCATCGGACCGCATACATCGGTATGTATTATTTCCAATAAGTCATTAGCTCGCTCCATTGTTACGGAGAACGGAGTTTTAGTCATCTTTCCCATGAGGTATGGTTCGCAAGTATCAAATGATTCATAATCAAGTGATTCCAAAAGTCCATCCGCATGGAGTTTCTTCATGCGCTTTACACCAATATGACCTAAACGGCAGTGCCACAAGTATGTTGCACTATCATTATCAATTTTGTATCTTTTGGAATCAATATTATGAATATGTGTATCACTACGATCGAGATTCAATAAACCATTTACATTGGGTGTATGACCATAGAAGGTTTTATTCATGTAAACAGAACAACAATTATTCTCTGACTTAAATGAATAACCGTATTGCAATAAACATGATCTAATCATATTCATGCTCAACGCAAACACCAAATAACATTTATTTAGGTTCAACACTAATCCCGAATGTAGAGGGAGTGTGCGATGGTGATCGTATCAACCTTGGAATCACTTCCAACACACATCGTCACCTCGCATTTAACTAGTCTCTGTTTATTCTGCAACTCCTCTTTCGAGTTACTAATCTTAGCAAATGAACCGGTATCGAATACCCAGGGGCTACTACAAACACTAGTAAGGTACATATCAATAACATGTATATCAAATATACTTTTGTTCACTTTGCCATCCTTCTTATCCGCCAAGTATTTGGGGTAGTTCCGCTTCCAGTGACCATTTCCTTTGCAGTAGAAGTACTCAATTTCAGGCTTGGGTCCAGCTTTGGGCTTCTTCATGGGAGCGACAACTTGTCTTGCCATTCTTATTGAAGTTTCCTTTATTTCCCTCGCCCTTTTTATTGAAACTAGTGGTCTTGTTAACCATCAACACTTGATGCTCTTTCTTGATTTCTACCTTCGCCGATTTCAGCATCGCGAAGAGCTCGGGAATCATTTTCGTCATCCCTTGCATATTATAGTTCATCACGAAGTTCTAGTAGCTTGGTGATAGTGACTAGAGAACTCTGTCAATCACTATCTTATCTGGAAGATTAACTCCCACTTGATTCAAGCGATTGTAGTACCCAGACATTCCGAGTACATGCTCACTGGCTGAGCCATTCTCCTCCATCTTGTAGGCAAAGTACTTGTCAGAGGTCTCATACCTCTCAACATGGGCATAAGTCTGAAATACCAATTTCAACTCTTGGAACAGCTCATATGTTCTATGGCGTTCAAAACGTCTTTGAAGCCCCGATTCTAAGCCGTAAAGCATGGCGCACTAAACTATCAAGTAGTCATCATATCGAGCTTGTCAAACATTCATAACATTTGCATCAGCTCCTGCAACAGGTCTGTCACCTAGCGGTGCATCAAGGACATAATTTTTCTGTGCAGCAATGAGGATAATCCTCAGATCACGGACCCAGTCCGCATTATTGCTACCAACATCTTTCAACTTAGTTTTCTCTAGGAACATAAAAAATATATGGGAGCTATATCGCGAGCTATTGATCTACAACATAGATATGCAAAACTATAAGACTAAGTTCATGATAAATTAAGTTCAATTAATCAAATTACTAATGAACTCCCACTTAAATAAACATCCCTCAAGTTTATCTTAGTGATACATGATCCAAATCAACTAACCCATTTCCGATCATCATGAGATATGGGGTAGTCATCAATGGTGAACATCTCTATGTTGATCATATCTACTATATGACTCACGTTCGACCTTTCGGTCTCCAGTGTTCCGAGACCATGACTGTACATGCTAGGCTCGTCAAGTTTAACCCAAGTATTCTGCATGTGCAAAACTGTCTTACACCCATTGTATGCGAACGTAGAGTCTATCACACCCGATCATCACGAGGTGCTTTGAAACGACGAACTTTGGCAACGGTGCATACTCGAGGAGAACACTTTTATCTTGAAATTTAGTGAAGGGATCATATTATAATGCTACCGCCGTTCTAAGCAAAATAATATGCATAAAGGATAAACATCACATGCAATCAAAATATGTGACATGATATGGCCATCATCATCTTGTGCTTTTGATCACCATCTCCAAAGCATCGTCATGATCTCCATCGTCACCGGCTCGACACCTTGATCTCCATCATTGCGTCGGGGTCGTCTCGCCAACTATTGCTTCTACAACTATCGCTAACGCATAGTGATAAAGTAAAGCAATTACATGGCGCTTGCACTTCATACAATAAAGAGACAACCCTAAGGCTCCTGCCGGTTGTCGATATTAGAAAACATGATCATCTCATACATCAACATATATCACATCATATCTTGACCATATCACATCACAACATGCCCTGCAAAAACAAGTTAGACGTCCACTACTTTGTTGTTGCAAGTTTTACATGGCCGCTACGGACAACTAGCAAGAACTGTTCTTACCTACACAAAAACCACAATGGTGATTATCATGTTTGCTGTTTTAACCTTCTTCAAGGAACGGCCATAGTCAAATTCGATTCAACTAAAGTAGGAGAAATAGACACCCGCCAGCCACCTTTATGCAAAACAAGTTGCATGTCAGTCGGTGGAACCGGTCTCATGTGCGTGGACATGTAAGGTTGGTCCGGGCCGCTTCATCCCACAATGCCGCCGAATCAAAATAAGACGTTGGTGGTAAGCAGTATGACTATCACCGCCCACAACTCTTTGTGTTCTACTCATGCATATCATCTACTCATAGACCTGGCTTGAATGCCACTGTTGGGAAACGTTGCATGCAAAACAAAAAAATCTACGCACACGCAAGATCTATTAAGGAGATGCATAGCAACGAGAGGGGAGAGTGTGTCTATGTACCCTCGTAGACCGTAAGCAGAAGCGTTTGTTAACGCAGTTGATGTAGTCGAACTTCTTCGCGCTCCAACCGATCAAGTACCGAACGTACGGCACCTCCGCATTCTACACACGTTCAGCTCGGTGACGTCCTTCGCCTTCTTGATCCAGCAAGACAGCGAGGTAGTGGATGAGTTCCGGCAGCACGACGGTGTGGTGACGGTGATGGTGAAGTGATCTCCGCAGGGCTTCACCTAAGCACTACGAAAATATGACCGAGGGTGTAAACGGTGGAGGGGGCGCCGCACACGACTAAGCAATTGTTCTGGTTCTGCTAGGCGCCCCCCTCCCACATATATATAGGTGGGGGAGAGGCCAAGGGGCGCCCCAAGTAGGTCCGAATCCTACTTGAGCTCCTGCCCTAGACCCCCCCCCCCCTTTCCTTCTTTTGGCGCCAAGGGGAAGGAAGGAGGAGGTCCCCCCCCCCCTTCCTTTTCTCCCACAAGGAGGGGAAGGCAGGAGGAGGTGGCGCCCCCACCTTTCCTTCTTCTAGGGTCGGAGGCCAGGGAGAGGGCGCGCCAGCCCCTCTGTGGGGTGGTATGTGCCTCTCCTTGGCCCATTAGGCCCATAGGCCTCCCGGAACCCCTTCCGGTGATCCGATGACTACCCGGTGCACTCCGAAACTATTCAAGTGTCCGAATACCATCGTCCTATATATCAATATTTACCTCTCGACCATTTCGAGACTCCTCGTCATGTCCGTGATCTTATCCGGACTCAGAACTACATTTGGTCACCAGATCATATAACTCATATAACAATATATCGTCAACGAACATTAAGCGTGCGGACCCTACGGGTTGGAGAACTATGTAGACATGACCGAGACACCACTCCGGTCAATAACCAATAGCGGAACCTTGATGCCCATATTGGTTCCTACATATTCTACGAAGATCTTTATCGGTCGAACCGTTATGACAACATACGCAATTCCCTTTGTCCATCGGTTTGTTACTTGCCCGAGATTCGATCGTCGGTATCTTCATACCTAGTTCAATCTCGTTACTGGCAAGTCTCTTTACTCGTTCCGTAATACATCATCTTGCAACGAACTCATTAGTCACTTTTCTTGCAAGGCTTCTTATGATGTGTATTACCGAGAGGGCCCAGAGATACCTCTCCGATACTCAGAGTGACAAATCCTAATCTCGATCTATGCCAACTCAACAAATACCTTCAGAGATACCTGTAGAGCATCTTTATGATCACTCAGTTACGATGTGACGTTTGATAGCACACAAGGTATTCCTCCGGTATCCGGGAGTTGCATAATCTCATAGTCGAAGGAATATGTATTTGACATGAAGAAAGCAATAGCAATAAACTGAACGATCAATATGCTAATCTAACAGATGGGTCTTGTCCATCACATCATTCTCCTAATGATGTGATCCCGTTATCAAATGACAACACATGTCTATGCTTAGGAAACCTTAACCATCTTTGATCAACGAGCTAGTCTAGTAGAGGCTTACTATAGGGACACGGAATTTGTTTATGTATTCACACTTGTATTTAAGTTTCCGATCAATACAATTCTAGCATGAATAATAAACCTTTATCATGAATAAGGAAATATAAAATAACAACTTTATTATTGCCTCTAGGGCATATATCCTTCAATACCACATCACATGCAATCCCGCAAAACAAAGTTAGATGTCCTCTAATTGGTTTTAGCAAATTTTAATTACATGGCTGCTAGGGTTTACGGAAAACACTAGCTACCTACGTCCACAAACAAAGGTGATAATCCTTATTGCTAGATTAACTTTTAGGGTGTGCGAGGGAAGAGACTTAATTAAACATCTCTAGCCCCACACTAAACTTCGTCAATACGCGTGACCCCCTAGAAGATAAAACATCTTCATTGCCCTCTCGTGATCACGACGGTTCACTATTCTTGACTATGATGCAGCCCAAAGAATTGTTAGCAGATCATCGACAGCCAGAGCCGATCGATTGTAAGAACTTTGTGAAAAGCCACACCATACCATCAATGAACTGAACCAAAGCAACACTCGTGGGAAGCATAGCAAAAACATCAGCCCTCACATCCACATGTGATCTATATTGTAACCTACACCTAACTCATAAAACCGCTCATGATACCACTTTTGGGAAATGTAGTAGGAAACAAGAAACATTCGGCCTACGAACACCCATGAACAATATGAAGGTGCATTAGGGGATTGGATCGTGATTGTTACCAACTCTGAGTATGTAGGGGAAGCAGACGAGGCGGTGTAGACCGTAATTGAAGTCCCTCATACCGCCAATGAACGATCCCACGAACCGCCCTCGAACGATCCCTCAAATGAAGATCGAAAGCACGACCTCTCTACAGTTTGCAAGCGTACGGTCTTCATGATCCGGCAGCGCTTCGCTGTCTAGAACTAATCGTCGCCGGAGAATTAGAGGAGAAGATAAGAGCCACTCGAGGCTTCTAATTATGAGGACTATAGGAACTAGAACTAGCTCTAATTATCTCAATTAGAACTAGTAGTATTGGGCTAGAGGAGGCACCTAAAACTTATATGAAGAAAAGGGCCGAGACCTCCACTATATATAGGTTAGAGGGGGAGATGGGCTGCCGCCAAGGAGGGAAGGAATCCCTCCTTGGGGGCACGGGCCAAGGGGGAAGGGGAAACCCTTCCCCACACCAATTCGTCCTCCTCCGTAGGAAGGGGGGTGGCGCCACCTCCACTTGGGCCTTCATGGCCCAAGTTGCCTTCCACCACTAGGCCTTTTAAGACCCGTTGATATTTAATTAATTATAACAGCCCTCTAACAATAGCTTGGGCCTTTTATATATAATTTAACATCACCAAAAACATTTTCCACCTATATATTAATTATCGGGAATACCCGGTATTGCCCGATAAACTCCGAAACCCTTCCAGTGACCTCGAAACGCTTCCTGTTCCTCTCGGAACTATTCTGAATATTAAAAAAACTATTTCATAAATAAATCCTCGATACTCTCGTCCTATTAATGCTCATAAAATCATGATTACCTTCAGCTTGTGACCCTGTAGGTTCGGTAAATCATAGACATGAACAAAACCCCTTTGTTCAATGACCGATAGCGGAACCATGGACGTCCATATCGATCCCTATGATTACACGAATGATATTCGAGTGAACCTTTGGTTATCATGTGATGTTCCCTTTGCTTCGTGATACTTTACAAAACCCGAGGTGAGATATATCGGTATCCTCTTGAGTCATACATATGCTCACTATACAGGTCTCCTCATTACCGATTTTGTTCTTCTTTCTCGTTGTCATGTTCTGGCATCCCCGTGACTAAGTCACCTGTGTCTGGCCAGACGATGATGGATACTGCCACACCGAGAGGGCCCTAAGATATCTCTCCATCGTTGGAGGAGCAAATTCCACTCTCGAGCTATCATGTCCCTTGTCAAACTTCCTGATTAACTTGTAATTTTCATTATGATCACCAAGTTACTGATGACGTTTGAGCAACCCCAAAGCTAATCGTACGGCAAGAAGTGGCTATGATACTCTCATGGTCTAAGGAACTAAAATCACTAGTTAACACTCCGTGCTATAAGAACTGACTCATGAAGATATTATCTCAAAGTATAACAAACAAGATTGGGCCGATTCAATATGATTGTTCTTCTAACATCATACTCTCAATGTCGTTTTGAGACTATCATTACACTTAATGATATCTCAAGATCCGAAAGACATGATCACCAACAACACTTGAGCTAGTCTTTAGAGGCGAGACTAGGAATCTTATTTTACCGATTATCGTTCTACATGCGCGTTATGAGTTTTCCACTGAATCACATATTCTAGGATCATAGCAGTTATAGCATAAAATATAAACTCTAAATTGTGAACACGGAAACATAATAATACAATATTATCGCCTCTAGGGCATACTTTAAGCGAGAGTTAGTGGTGCTTTATCAATCGTACCTACAATAGTTGTAGTTCGTTTAAAACGCTATAGTGGAGCCATAGCCTGCCATTTTTTTGTACAGTGGACCAACCGCATGCACTTAGCATCAGTCAAAGATAGTAACATTTAGACATTAAGGCTTGCTATAAACACATGAAATTCATAGAAATGCATACAATTTAATTTCTATGAAAAATCACTGCGTCACCATGCAATCAATTGTGTCTCCAAAGCAATGTGTTCATGTGCCTTAGAGTATGTTTGCTTTGTAGCCACAATGTGTGGCCAGTGTATTTTTGCAAAACAATTGTGGTTTGCCAAAATTTCTTAGTTTCTTAGGCTGTGTTTGGCATTGCCATGGATTATGATAATCTATCTTATCCAATCAGTTTTTGTGCCTACTAGACTGTTTATTTAGCCAACCTATCTCTACCTATAGGATTATACATTTTCCTATAATATATAATAAAATGAGCACAACACACAACATGTTTCACATTGAAAAATGACATCTATCCATAACTTTTTTGACTATGGCGAGGAACCGGTGATTGAGAGTTTTTTTACAGGAGAGTTAAGAGGTAGTCTAAGTTTGCAACATTGGTCATGCCCCTGAAAACAAGCACAACACACAACATATTTCACATTGAAAAATGGCAGCTATCCACAATTTTTTCGACTATGGCGAGGAGCCGGTGATTGAGAGTTTTTTTTACAAGTTTGCAACATTGGTCACACCACTAAAAATAAAGCACAACACACAACATAACTCACATTAAATCAACATGTTTCGTCTGATGGCCAGCAAGGCGCTCATCTAGACTCTTCTCCTAGCCAGTATTAAGAGTAGCCCCGGAAAGCTCGCGCTCGGCCCGATCCCAGAGCTTTTCTGGTGGCATAGCTGGTTGAAGATGAGATAGTGTAGATAGTAGTGTTAGGTTTAGTTGTTTTCTTAGGGAAGTTTGGCGTTATGTCGTATCGGAGCTTTTCTCCGACGCTTGTGAGTCACACACGATGGACGACGCTGCTTGCAAAACTAGTCGTCTAGGGTGGAGGGCAGCTACAGACCATGGATCTGGCGAGAGCTTCCATAATAAGCTCATGGGGCAGCCGAATCCAGTGGAGTTGGAGGTTGTTTCTCTTCGTATTCTTAGCCTCCACATGGTAGAAGAGGAGGTGGTGGTGAGCTAGTGTCCAACTTCCTTAGAGCGATCACTGGACATGGGTCTTCGACGCTGGATTCGGAGCATGTGCCGTTGCTTTGATTTGAGCTCATCTCAGCGGCATTTTGAAGTGAAGCTACGACACCACCTATGTTGCTTCAATGATTGAGCCGGTCTTGATTGCTCCATAGTTGAGTGTACTGTCGAAGGGTGGCTGCGTAGAGCTCCGGCATCAGGCTACGCCGCTTCCAGTTATTCATCCCGACCATGGTGTCAAAAGAAGAGTCAAAGTGGCTTCGGCTCGGCTTCAGTGTCTTCCATCCCTGACATGAGTTGGCGGCAAAGGACGACAAGGTTGCCAACCCTGGTGGTAGCATCCCCGGTGATGCTGATCTTGGTATGCGGCTGACGCCTTGAAAAAGGACCACATCACATTCCACAACTCGTGTCGAGGGTCTTTTTTGTAAATTTTGGGCTCGGTTGTAATTTTGCTTTTTCTAAGGGTCCTGGTGACAGTTGTACCTGTATTGGACTGCAAAATTAGTGAAGTTGCTCCTAAAAAAAAGTGCTTCCCCCAGATCGGTAGAAGAACAACCTGCAACTACCACCGGAAGGAAATTAATGCCTTTAAGAAAAGTTCCCTGGCATAGTATCCTTATGACGCGGCTGCAGCACCCAGGTCGCTTGCCACTCTTATATAAGATCACCGCCCATGCTGGCTCTCCCACGGAGCAGCACAACTAACCATTACTACTCCAGTAGTGAAGGAGGAGAGGTAGGATGGTGAACTTGGTGGAGGCGCAGAAGCCGCTGTTGCACTTCCTGATCAGGAGGGCCGGGCTCCGGCAGCACACGGTGGACGTGGACGGCGCCGGCACGGTGCTCACCTTCTGGGTGCCCAAGGACAAGCTCCCCAAGGACAAGTCCACCGTGTGCGAGATCACGCCCGAAGCGGCGGCGGGGAGCAACAAGGCGCCGGCCGCCCAGAACAAGAAGCAGACCGGGACGAAAGCCAAGGCTTCGCGGGCATCCGTCGTCCTCGTGCACGGCTTCGCGGCCGAAGGCATTGTCACTTGGCAGTTCCAGGTTTGCACTTTGTTATGCTACGTGCATGAGTGAGTGAGATGCGGCCTGTTTCCGTTGCGATTAAGTTAATTATAATTCATGCTGTCACGACGTGCGTGCGCAGGCTGGTGTGCTGGCGAAGCACTACGACGTGTACATCCCGGACCTGCTCTACTTCGGAGGCTCCACGTCGCCGTCGACGGACCGGTCGCCGGGGTTCCAGGCGGAGTGCCTGGTTGCGGCGCTCGGCAAGCTGGGCGTGGAGAGGTGCACGGTGGTGGGGTTCAGCTACGGCGGGATGGTGGCCTTCAAGATGGCCGAGTCGCACCCGGACCTCGTCCGGTCGCTCGTCGTGTCGGGCTCCGTCGTCGCCATGACCGACTCCATCAGCGAGACCACGCTGGAGAGGATCGGCGTCAAGTCGTCGGCGGAGCTGCTGCTGCCGGACTCCGTCAAGGGGCTCAAGGCGCTGCTCTCCATCGCCGCCCACAGGAAACTCTGGTTCCCGGAACGCCTTCACAGGGACTACCTCAAGGTCCGTTTCTACTCGATGTTCTGAATACAGTCCTAACCCGGGGCTGCATCCAACTAATTTGGTTTTTGGATGTGCATGATGTGATCTGTGGTGGGTTCATTCCATTTCCATGCAGGTGATGTTCACCAACCGCAAGGAAAGAGCAGAGCTGCTGGAAGGTTTGGTGGTCAGCAACAAAGACGCCACCGTGCCCGTTTTGCCACAGGTGCGTTTGGCCACCGTCCTCAACCCCCTTGTTGACTAAATACACTAGTATCTTAGTTAACCTAGTAAATCATTTTCCGGTTCAAAAAAAAGTAAATCATTCATTTTCATATCATAAAAAAAACAGTACACCAATTTGACGATTGGTTGTACTGCAGCATACCAAGTCTAAGATATGTTTGACTCTTTGTACTAGTATACTGCAAACTCCAAAGCCACCAATTGATTACTAGGAGTACTCACGAGGGCAGAAGCATTGATGGGTATTCATGGTTGAGAGTAATAAGGGTCAGGAGCGGCGGTGATATGCTGAAGGCTTTCAATGCTCTTACCCAAGCGGATGGCCTGTTCAACTTGACAGTAACACAAACCAGCCCATAATTTACAAAACATGCTTACCGCAGAGTACAAAGTTGGTGCACCAAAGCCACCCAAATCCATCCGTGAAGAATATAAGCAGCGAAGAAAGCATACTCTACCAAGCAATTCCCGTGATTACCAGTTAGTACTACCAACGTTGCTGACAAACGTTTCTTGTCCTTGCGCCGCAGAAAATACTTCTGCTCTGGGGACAGAACGACAACATTTTCAACATAGAGCTCGCCAAGACAATGAAAGAGTAAGCTATCTATCTGTGCTCTTGAGATTTCAGACGACTTGAGCTAGCTTCACAATCCAAAGCATATTCTGAAGCTAAGCGTGTGAGCTGAGAATGAGGCACTAATAACAAATGGTTTTCGGGTGTACGCAGGCAGCTCGGGGAGGAGACGATGCTGCAGAGCATAGACAAGGCCGGGCATCTCGTGCTCCTGGAGAGGCCCTGCGTACAACCGCCGCCTCTTGGAGTTCCTGGCATACGTCAGCGCTGAAGCTTCCAAGAAGTGACGAATTAGTAGTGCTTGATTTGTTCAAGGAGAACTGGGGTCCCATTTGTAGCAGTTTGATTGTTTGGCCGTGTATGATATTTGTGAGTGTGATGCATAATACTCCCTCCGTTCCAAATTAGTTGACTTGAATTTGTCTAAATACGGATGTATCTATACTTGTTTAGTGTCTAGATACATTCGTGTCTAGATAAATATGGGTCAAGTAATTTGGAAGGGAGCGGGTACTATGGAGTCACCACGGCCCAATTTGTCCATTTCTCTTTTGCAGCTAAACAGTTGTGTACATCAACTTGAAATGCTTCATACATGCGCGAGGTTCAACTTCCTCAAAGGCGGCGACACTAACCCGGCCTTCTTCGGTCTGCATGCCGCGCAACGCTCCAAGAAGAACATGATCCACCAGCTGCAAGTGGGCGAGTCCATTGTGTCCGGCCATGCCGCCATCGCCGAGGCTGCATACAATCACTTCTCCTCCATCCTGAGCTTTGATCAGGAGGGATCCTCCACCATCGACCTGGACGGCCTCGACGCGTGATCCTTCGACTTGCATGACCTTGAGATCCCTTTGTCTGAGCATGAGATTTGGGAGGCCATTAAACGCATGCCCAAAGAGAGGGCACCCGGGCCCGATGAATTTACTTCAGAGTTCTTGTGCGCCTCTTGGCCCATAATCAAAGACGACTTCGTTGACGCATTCAACAAGCTCTACACGCTCAACGGCCTCGGATTCCAGCGGCTGAACGAGGCGATGATCACGTTGCTTCCCAAGAAGCCGGACGCCTCCACGCTCTCCGACTATCGCCCGATCAGCTTGATCCACTTGTTTGCCAAGCTTTTCGCCAAGGTGCTCTCGCTCCGCCTTGCGCCAAGACTCGGCGACATGATCTCCACCAACCAAAGTGCGTTCATCGCGGGCCGATGCATCCACGACAACTTCCTTCTCGTCCAACAAACCGCACGGCAGCTCCACAACCTCAAGCAGCCTCGCGTCATGCTCAAGCTCGACATCGCACGCGCTTTCGACTCCGTCTCATGGGCGTTCCTTCTCGACACCCTCCGCCACCTTGGCTTCGGCCAACGCTGGTGCGAATGGGTGTGCATCCTGCTTGGCACGGCGAGCACGCGCGTCCTTGTCAATGGCACCCCAGGACCGCCGATTCTTCACCGCTGCGGCTTTCGGCAGGGGGACCCCCTCTCCCCCATGCTATTCGTCATGGTTACCGACACCCTCAACAACTTGCTTTGCCGGGCGGTCACCGACGGCGTACTACAGCGGCTCACCACGCGCCACATGGCATCGAGCATCTCTCTCTACGCCGATGACGTGGTGGTCTTCTGCCGGCCGGACAAGCGGGACCTCTCCGCCATCCGCCTTCTTCTCAATATCTTCGCGCAGCTTCCAGGAAGCATACCAACTTCGCCAAGTGTGTGGCTTCCCCCATCCAGTGCACGCCCGACGACCATGCCGCGATCGCCTCCAACTTCGCGTGCCCACTCAAAGACTTCCCTACATCTTACCTCGTCCTGCCGCTGTCCATCCGTAAGGTCAGTGTTGCTGCCTTGCAGCCTCTCCTCGACAAGCTCGAGCGTAGACTCTCCCCATGGTGGGCTTCCATGATGTCACGCGGTGACCGACTGGCCCTCTGCCGCCATGTGCTTTCGGCAATGCCCGTGCACACGCTCCTCGCGCTGGCGATCAACCCCCCCCCCCCCCCCGTCCTAAAGCAGATCAACCGCCTCCTACGCAACTTCCTCTGGTACGGGCGCAAGGACATGAGCAGTGGCCACTGCCTCGTTAGTTGGCGCCGGGTGTGCCGGCCCGTCGCCATGGGTGGCCTTGGCATCCCCAACCTCCAGCGCGTGGACATCTCTCTCTGTACCCGCTGGTTGTGGCTTCAGAGGACCGACCCTTCCAGCCCATGGCAGCACCTCCACATCCCGCATTGCCCAGATGTTCAGGCCTTCTTCCGGGCCGCCACTTCTTGGTCGATCGGCGACGGACGCACATGCAAATTCTGGGAGGACCAATGGCTCGATGGACAGTCCATCGCCGAGATCGCGCCCCTTGTTCATGCCAGGGTCCCCAAGCGGCGGCGCAAGGCGCTCTCTGTGTGCGACGGCCTCCACGACCGCGCCTGGATCGCGGACATCCGGGGCGCGCTGGGCACGGAGATGACCATCCAATACGTTTCCCTTTGGCGGCGTCTATGTCACGTCACTCTGACTGACGTGCCAGACAAGATATCTTGGCGCTGGTCCACCTTCGGCTCCTACACCGCACGTTCATGCTACCAATCCCTCTTCACTGGTTCCACAGAAGACCCCCACTGGCGCATCACCTGGCGATCTTGGGCGCCGCTGCGCATCAAGTTCTTCATCTGGCTGGCCCTGCTCGGCCGATATTGGATGGCCGACCGCCTCGCGCGACACGACTTACCCCACGAGCCAACCTGCCTCCTCTGCGATCAAGAGCCTGAGACGATGCAACACCTCCTCGCGGGCTGCTCCTTCTCCCGCCAGGTTTGGCACGAGGTCCCTTCTTGGTGCCGCTCCACCGCCACGATCCCGGATCAAAATGACGAGTTCATTGCCTGGCTTAGCTCAGCCATCGCCGCCACGCCACGCTGCCTTCGATGTGGGCTCACCTCCATCGCCATCCTTACGGCTTGTTGGCTCTGGAAGCACCGTAACGGCTGCATCTTCGACGGCGACCACCCTTCTGTGAGCCGAGCCGTCAACGACATCCGGGACGAGGCAAGACTATGGGCACGCGCGGGCGCCACAGGTCTCGCGCTTATCATGCCCGAGACGTAGCCAAGGCCTCTGTGGCTGGCGCACCCACCCCTCCCAGTGCACCGTGGCTGCCGTTGCATGCCATCCATGTGTACTAGCTCGGCAGACATTCCCCTCTCGCCACAAACTTGTAATATTGCTACATTCTACCTATCAATGCAATGATACGCAAGCCTTTTGCGTATTCGCGAAAAAAATGCTTCATACATGGCTAATGGATTGAGGTAATAAGGGTGGATCCCTCAAAATCTTTAACTCTCAAACGGTCAGAAAAGCAAAATTTGAAGGAGTTAAGTTTCAGACCCACCCTACTCTCTTATTTTTAGTTTTTTACTCGGCCATGACATCGCTCCTTAAAACAACTTCCCTTGCCTCTCGTCCACCGCCGCCTGCCTCCACCTCCCTGGTGACCAAGAAAATGGAATCCCCTATGCCCCGCAACTCTGGCGACCCTTGTCAGCGTCAGAATCACGCCGCGGCCAGAAATTTCGTGAAATCTTGCTTGTGCGGTTATGCATACGCTGGCGGCTGTGTGTGCTCACCTCTATGGCCTCCTCCGTCGTCGTGGTCCTTCATAGCCAATTCTTGAACGTTGAGGCCTTCTAGCGCATCATCGGGCAGCATTCCTAGAGCCCCAGTGGTGTCCTACAACGCCTGCAATACCGCCCGCCAAGGCCTTCTAGCCTGTTGTGCACGCACACCACGCACGACAAGTACGCGCGCGCACACACACACGCGCACTATTTCGTAAAACTCCTCGCCGACGGCGTGGTGGCGAGGCGGCGGGATCAGGGCTGGGCGACATGCCAGAGGTGTGCGCGGCTGAGGTGCTTCTCCGGCTGAGCGCGTCTAAAGGAAGAAGATGAAGATAGACTTTCATGTGGGGTCAGTTCGTTTGAGGACTTAAATTTGAGGGTTCGGTTAGGTCCGGTCACCATTTAACTTCTCAAACTATAATGAGTTAAGTTTAAAGGAGCATATAAGTAGTTACAATATAAGGGACCGGTTAGAGATGCCCTAAGTGCATTAGTTTATGGCATAGAGAGTACGAGACCATACGTTCTAGAGAGTTAAAAGATTCATTCCTAAAAGAAACATGATTTGTAGTTGAGTTTAAAGGAGCATAACTATGGCCTCTAAATCATGTATCTAAGTTAAATTGTTCTTTTAAGACACCCAAACGATATCTAACATCTTATGTTTATCAAGATAAACATAGCTAGTACAATTAACCAACCGCAAGATACATAACGATAAGATATAAAACTACAACGAAAACCACATTGGTCATCTTATTAATTCCGTTGTATGCCGATTGCCAGAGCTTGAAAATTGCAATAAACCGACAATAAAGGAAATGGACACGTGCAAACGACCTCGTCAAACAAGGCTTTGAAGGTCAAAAAAAGGTACTTGCCGCTAAAAATGAGATCTAGTAACCAACGAAGAAACATAAGAAACATCGATTGAGGCATCACCTCGCGTAATCCAAACTTGCAATCCTTCACCACATGTCAAGAGAGTTGGAGAAAACAGACCATGCCACACACAAAAAGTCGAAAGAAGAGGTTGATTGTAACGCCCCGGACACACTCATCGGTTACTGGCCGTTGCACCTGGCGGATCTAGACTGGCCCCACAGATCAATACTAGTCTTTCCTGTGCACTTTGTCCTCACTCGTACGCACCTGGGACCAACTTCTCAGTCGGTCACCTATCCTGAAATTGCTCTAAGATGAGCATGCTTAACTTTGGAGTTCTTTTCAAATAGGCTCCTGGAAAAGAAGGAATTCCTTATTGATATCAGTAGTCTATCATCCTATTAAGCCAGGCTATCACATACACCCCCACTCAAAGGAACTGACGTCCACGTCGGGCCGCAGGAACATTCCCTCTTGGCACATACGAGCTCTGATACCAACTTGTAACGCCTCGGACACACCCGTCGGTTACTGGTCGTTACTCCTGGCAGGATCTAGACCGTCCCCATAAATCAATATTAGTCTTTCCTGTGCACTTTATGCTCACTCGTGCGCAACTGAGACTGAAATTGCTCCAAGCTGAGCACGCTTAACTTTGGAGTTCTTTCTGAATTGGCTCCCGGAAAAGAAGAAATTCTTTATTGATATGAGTAGTTTATCATCTCTATTAAGCTAGACTATCACATTGATGTCATCACGCCAAAATCGAGCTAACGGCTTCCCTTGATTGCACACCAACACCAAGATCCAAAGAGAGACACCAAAACTAGCAGCGCCTACCCTTATAGGCCCTTCATTGGTGTCGGATCATACGCTGTCGAGGTAGGGAGAGGCCGGAGAGACCTTATTCTGACGCGCCATCAACGCCAACGCCTCGTCGATTCCGTTAGGGAACAAAAACCTAAGTCAAATAAGGATCTACTAGAACTAAATGAAACTGGCAGGTCCCCAATACTCTAGCTAACGACAAGGCCGTCAAACGCGATAGAAAGGGGAGGCCGAGGTTGTGGTGTGGATGAGACGTTAGATGCCCGCTAGGGTTGGCGAAAAGGGAGCGACTCGCTGAGTTAAATTGTTTGTACCATCCCCAAAAAATGTCAGCATGCTAACTAAAATTAATACAATTAGTCAAACATGTGGGGGATTAACATAGAGGGGAGAGAAGTTACAATCCAACGTTGAGTTGGGGAAGGAGAAAGGCATGGAGCGTCGGTGGATATCGCAGCGGCCCTTCCGCCGTTGCGGGGCGTTGGCGAAGCCTCCCCCTTCTTTCTTCCTTGTCTTGGTCCTTCCTCCATGGTGGATATGGTCTTGCTGCAGCAATGGAGGTGTGACGACTCGTGGAAGATAGATCGGAGATGAATGCCGGCGACTAGCGTTGGAGGTGTATAGATAGGAGGCCTCCACGGGTCTTCTCTATGGATGTGACTTCTCCCCTTTGATCCAAGGATTCTAGAGGAGCCCAATCCTCACCCAATACATCCCTTGGTTTCTAGGGAACTCGTAGGAACAAATCTGGACAAAATCGGTGAATAATCATGGAAGTTATGGCTGATTCCTCAGCCAAAAATGGGTGGTATGCATGTGCATGATCGTAAAATACACATGAACATTTCTTAAATACATGGTGAACATTTTTTTAAATACACAGTGATCTTTTCTTAACATATGGTGACCATTTATCTAAATACATGGTGGACAATAATATGTTGAACTTTTTTAAGGCATAGGTTGAATTTTTGTAAAGATATGGTGCAGGCTTTTTAAATATACGATGAACATTGTTTTAAACACATGATGATCATTTTTCTTAAATACACTGTGATCGGTTTCTATAGATAAGTAAAATAAAAAATATTTTCCTAAATATTTTTTAATTTTCAAAATATATAAAAACTGATGAAGTCGAAAGGTCAAATAAAAATGGTAAGAAAAAGAAAGCCGACGAGTCGACGAGACCGTACCAAATATATAACGCCAACGAAAGGAAAATCAGCAGTGTAATGCAGAGGCAGACTCTCCGGCTGGCTGACGCGCCCGACCCAACCTAGCGTGACGGCTCCCAGAAATATCCCAGACATGACCCCAATCGCGAGCACAACGTTGACGCACTATTCCCCACCAAAAACGTAATCGTCAGCCTTGGCGTGCTGCAGTTTGACAAGCACAAGCACACGCGCGCGCTCTATTTCTATACGCGCAATGGAATTCCGGGGAGAGGAGGACGGGGACGGCAGCGACGTGGGCGACGGTGCCCCGCCCGCGGCACCTCACCGCAGCGCCACCGCAAACGCGCCAGCAGACAACATGCAAGCGGAGGCGAGGCGGCAGTACCACGAGTGCCTCCGTAACCACGCGGCGGCCGCGGGCGGGCACGTCCTGGACGGATGCTGCGAGTTCATGCCGGCCTCCCCCGAGGACCCACTCGCATGCGCGGCCTGCGGATGCCACCGCAGCTTCCACCGCCGCGACCCCTCGCCGGGGCGCGCCCACTTGCCGCTGCTGGCTGCCAGCGCGCGCGCACCATTGTTGCTCCCGCCGACGGCGAACAAGCACCCGCACCAGCGCTTGCCGTTCCCCTACGGCCTCGCGGCCAGCGGCGGCACCTGCACGACGACCGAGTCCTCCAGCGAGGAGCGGCGTGGGCCGTCGCCGGCACCGCGGAAGCGCTCCAGGACGACGTTCACGCGGGAGCAGAAGGAGCAGATGCTGGCGTTCGCGGAGCGCGTCGGGTGGAGGCTGCAGCGGCAGGACGAGGCGACGGTGGAGCATTTCTGCGCGCAGGCCGGGGTCCGGAGGCAGGCGCTCAAGGTCTGGATGCACAACAACAAGCAGAGTAGCAGCGGTAGGAGGCAGCAGCAGGAGAAGCAGCTTCAGGAGCATAGACAAGAGCAGCAGCAGTAGCCATGGCAGGAGACAGGTTCCATAGTACTCTCTTCGTTCGGAATTACTTGTCGCAGAAATTGATGTATCTAGACGTATTTTAGTTCTAGATACATTCATTTCCGAGACAAGTAATTCCGAACGGAGGGAGTAAGAGGCAACGCTCCTCGCGCCCTTGTAAAGTTTTTTAACTGTTGGAAAGTTCTTCTGTTCTTTTTCACTCTCTTCTAATTGGGCTGATCACTGTTGCTTCTCTGTCATATCAATGCATGCTCATTCCTGGTACGGGTATTGGTTGGATTGGATTGGATTGGGATATTTATTTTGGTTATTAGTCTGTGTACATTTTTTTACTATAAAGAAAATTACTGTCTACACAATGTAGTACGCTGTATTTTATTTTATTTTTGAGTTGGTGAACTACGCTGTTTTATAAGCTTTATTACTTCATATATATACTAATGCCCTTAAAATTAAAAAATCATGAGCACACTCATTCTGATAATCGCAACCGATGTGAAAAGAGTTTCTATTGGATGGCTGATTTTGCGTTTACCGAATCAGAATGGGTTGCCGAGGCATGCGACATGGCCTGACAGCAACTGGATTATACCAGGATTAATACAAGTGGACGGCTAGATTTCCACGCGGGACAGGTAATCGCATTGCCTGTTGTGTCCGCATCTGTTATCTTTGAGTTGGATTACAAGGATTTTGTTTGAAGGAATTGTGAGGACCATATGATGCGAGGGAGGAAAGGTTGACAAGGATGCCATGGGTTCGATACCCCTCAAGATAACAGGCAAGCAAAAAGGAAAGAAACTTCAACATCCTGAGATCTTGCATTATTTGCAGCTTATAAATTCTTGAGAAGAGTTCCACTCGAATGTTCATGAGGTGAAAAAGACAAATAACCACGAGTTTTATAAATATGGATTGAGCTATACGACCATATAAGTGAAGATTTGGACATTAAATTATAACTGATTTAAAATGTAACAGCCCTAAAAGAGTGGCGGCCGTCGATATGAGCACGAAATTGATTCCGAACAGGAAGTGCTATCAGAAATTCGCAAGTCCACCTTAAGAACAAGGTACTCCTTCCATACAAATATATATGGCATAATACGTTTTTGGAGATTGCCTTTGATCATTGGTAGAAAAAATAAAGCAAAAGACTTGCCTCGTTCATTAATTATATATAAGGAGAAGGTGTTACAGACTCTAAGGCTACAACCAAAACCCTAGTCGTCGCCCCATCTACTCCACCTCTCCCATTGCCAGAGCGCATCGTCCAGCAAAGCCCGTGCGGCGGAGGAGGATGAGAGGTCCTAATCGAGGGCGGCCTGTCCGTGGAGGAGTTGGAGGGTTGTTGTGGGATGGCGAAGGAGATGTGTGCTCAAGTGGCGGTCTTTGTCAGGCGGTGCTCGACGGCGGCGTTGGTGATCTAGCACAACGATCTTCTATGGCGGCCCAGATAGCCTAGGTCACCGGAGAACGGTGGTGAGCTCGACATCGGGCACGGACAAGTCGTGCAACGACATTGGTGATTTTTTTTTTCCAGCTTTTCATTAGGGAGTCTTCGAGTTTGGTTTGGGACGATGATGAGTCCAATTTCTTACCACGTTCTATCTTGTGTTTTCTGTCGTAGACGTAGATTTTTTTCCTAGTATTGTTTTTTTATTATAATATTATAACATGTGCGCGTGGAACCAGGTTCCAAAAATTCCTGTCCTCCCATTCGCCCCTTAACTCCCATGTCCACAAAACGGATTTAAAGAGAGGATTTTGTACCATCCTGTGCATGCATTCAGCATTTATCATTATTGTTGTTTGGGACCTCTGACATCATATATAATGTTTTCTCTCTCATGTAACATACAGTCACATTACTTATTTAGTTTCATTTCAGATAAATAGATGTCTAATATATTTTGAAATAAAAGTTTGATTTACATTATGTTTGTACAATTGTGTTTTTTTTCTGACAAGATCTTTAAAACAAGACCGATATTGAATATATTTTAGAAACTATTATTTTGACAACTAAATCACCAGGCTTCAAACATGTTTGATCCAAATTCGTTAATTCCATGCGAAAATTCAATAGTTATTTATTCTGTTTCCCGAAAAAACCTCATAGTTTTGTATAGTGTTAGTGTCTCATCGTGTCTCACCTTTCTTTTCACCATGTTTCAGAATTTGAAGTTTAAAACTTGTTGAAATATATTCAAAAGTGGTCTTGTTTAAAGCTCTCATCATCATAAACACAAATATGCAAACAAATTATAAATTGAATTTTAGTTCAAAAGACAAAATAGATTTAAAGTTGGCAATAAGATGAAAAAGTATGGGATGGAGATAGCTTTAAGAGCAACTCGAACGGGCCGATCCAAACGGACGGTGAATTTGTCCGTTTTTTGTCCATTTGGGTCGGCCCGGCGGACATCAACGTCCGCTTCTACATTTGGGTCGGCGCATGCGCCCAACGCTGGCCCGACCCATTTGGATGGCGCGCAAAAAAATACAAACATTTTGAAAATAAAAAAAAACATTAATTAAACATTAAAAGCCGGTCACGAAGGCCGGCGATAGTCCACGCGTCCACATCCACATTAATTAACATAAAAAAAATTAACTACGAGGCGGCGCGCGCTGCCCTAGGCGTCGTCGTCGTCGGGGCCGGTGAGGTTGATGAGCGTCAGCGCAGGGCCGGCCCAGGGGAACGCCGTGTTCCAGACGACGTTGATGTCGGGCGCGGGTTGTGCCTCCGCGGGCTGTGCCGCCGCTGCCTGGGCCGCATTGTTGGCGCCATTGTTCGAGGTACGCCGCCTCCTGCGCCGGCATCGCCCCCATCCAGATCGGCGGCGCACTGACCCACTCACTACTCCCGTCCAGGAGTAGCGCTCGACGGGGGCCGACTCCAGCTCGGCCTTGACCGGGGACGGTGGGGCCACCGGCGGCACGACGCAGTCGCCCGCAGCGGAGAGGGTCATGGCCTCCGCCATGGCAGCCTGGTACGCCGCCTCCTCTTCCTCCTTCTCCGCCACCCTGCGCCGCTCGTCCTCCTCGCTCTCCCGAAAGACAGCCGCAATGGCCGCCTGGTAGGCGGCCTCCGCCTCCTGGTCCTCGTCGCGAACGACGAGCGGGGGCGGCGGCAAGCTGCGGTCGACTTCGCGGACGCGGCGTCGCCTCGCCTCCTCGTGCTCGAAAGCGAACCAATGAGCCCAGTTAGGCGAGTCGAAGGCGTACGCGGCGTCGTTGCGCTGCTCCGGCGTCAGCAACGCCCGTCGGCGCCACACCTCCTTCGCGTGCGCCCTGGCCGACCGTGGCGCAGCCGGCACCGGGATCCTCTCCGGATCCAAATGCCAGTCGTGCGGCAGGGTCACGTCCGGGTAGGGGAGAGGGACGCGGTGATGCCAGTGCCACTCCGCCTGGTGGACTGGCACGTTCAGGCGCTGCCTCGGCCAGCGGAGGCGGGGGAGAGGGGTGGCCGGGGCCTTGCCCTTGGCTTTGCCGGAGAAGAACCCCATTTGCTAGGCTAGAGGTGGCTAGGGTTGCTGCCGACGGGGTGGCGAGATGGGGACCGAGGGGGAGGGACCCTCCCCCCGCACGCACGCTTGGAAGAAAAAAGACCGACCGCCGTAGTTGACGCGTGGGCCCGAGGTGGGCGGCCGTCATAAATTAAGCTGACCGCGGTAGTTGGACGGCCGCCAGGTGAAAACACGGCGGACACCGAGAAGGCGCGCGAGGCGTCCGCGCCGACGCATTTCTGCTGCAAATTTAGGCCGCAAATGCGTCGGCGCGGACACTTTTTAGGTTTGGGTCGGCGCGTTGGGCCACCACATTTGTCCGCGCTGACCCAAACGGATGCAGGCGGACGTTTTGGATCGGCCCGTTGGAGTTGCTCTAACAGTGTGCATGCATGTGGTGAAAGAAACAGCTGGCCAACTATGAGCAGTATATATGCATGGCACCGAGAATCTCAAAGCAAATCAAGGCGTCTCACATGCACGGGAGGAGAATTGCTTTTCTCCGGATTTAAAGCCCAAACTCTTTGTTCCTAATACTCGGACGTCCAACTTGCACAAAAACAGCTGAACTACAGCCACAAATTACGACCTGCCATTTACATGGGGAGAGATGCAACTGCTTTTTATAGAAGATATGCTTGCAGTCTCAGAGATGAAGAAATGCCCTACAGAGTCAAGATCTAAAACACTCATGCTGGTGAACTCATCAGGTTCGGAGCACAGATCTGCAGCTTGTCATTTCCAAGTCTCTACTTTTTTCCAGTACGGGGCTTTCCTTTGACATCAGATTCCTATATGACAAAGAAAGAGTAAAGAGCGATTGTCAGAGAAGGACTAAACAAAAGATATCTGGCATCATAAAAGGATACTGTGACGATGTTATGTGATCTTTCAAAGGGGGGCGTGCCTATTTCTAAGGCGAGTTGCGTACAGGTCACATTTTTTACGATTGGATTAATCCAGAATGAGGCACAAATATATCTAAGAACTAATCCGAAGATCAAGAAATTTACTTATTAACAAATCAGGCAAAGAAACATGAATGAACTAATTTCAGGTAACGGCTAGCCATCAGAAAAAAGTGTCCACTTTGTTACATAGGAAATGCAGATATATACTGTAAAAGTTTATTGTGTCTTTGCAAGGAATTTTGAAATCAATCGAAGACTTGAATATGCTATACATCATAAGAAGCACAAACCTGCACGCTATGCAGAAAGATATTTGTCTTTGCAGTAGAAGGATTATGCTTCTCAGCACCCTTGCTCCAATCATAGCATACCTAACCAATTTAGGCAACATTAGCAATTTGAACACCAGTGTATATGCCTCAGCAAAGGAGAACAGAATAAAGTACATCTGTACATGACAGTCAGAATACAGACTTAATAAATTGAACAGAGTAGGCAATTTTGTCCCCGCCACACCAATGAGTCAATGACTACTTTTTGACATTGAAAGTGCCATACTTCCAGTTAATCAAAGCCTTTTCAGTTTTACCATCTACAAATTTAACATACGAGCCAGTATCATCACATGGAGTAATAAACTCTGACCCTGCAACTTAAGCACCCTATCTTATCCATTAGCATCATGTACATTCAGTGATACATTAGGTATTACTCCCACTCTCACTGTTGGCTACTAGTGTTTGAATGTTATCTGTTGAGCTCTATGACAATAGAGAGCAAATAAATCTAGCAAAATTGTCAAAAGCAGGAAATGCATATTTAACAACTTATTCTGGTGCAGATAGCAACAAGAGATGGCCTACCGCATAAGCAAAGATTGAGCCATCCTGATTGAATGTGCTGCATGTGATGGGTGATGGGCACTTACTAAAAGCCTGTAAAGGAAGAATAATACATCAAAGATAAAACCTTAAACAGCACAAATGAAAAATCTTATACAGAAGTCCTGAACAATTTGGTAAACTGAATTCCTGTAAATCATCCAAGTCTCTCTGTTTGCAAGGAAACACCACTGTATGAATCCTTTTAATGATAAGCATTGTTTTTAAGGCATCCCGTCTTGGACGCTTAGGCGGCAAGGCACGCTGGCAGCGCCTTGCAATTATGCCCATTTTAGGCGCTTAGGCGTCAGGGTGGTGGGTGCTCGCCTTAGGTCGCCTTACCGCCTTAAAAACATTGATAGAAGACATATAACTCATGGTAAACTTGTCACTACCAGTGCCGGGGTTACATAAGGACACTGAAGGTTTCATGCGGATCATGCATCCTCAAATCAAGAAGTTTGGACTCTTACTACGTAAGCAAATGTGATTAATAAACAAATTCTTTGGAAAACGAGGAAATGACGATTTCTCTTTGAGAAACTAATATTTCACAAAGAAATATAACAACATTTTCCAGCTGTTGCATTACAAATTGTCCTAATTCTGTTCAGCATAACTAATCTAGTTGAAAATACACATTAGAAATCACAGCATTAATTACTCTGCACCAATAGACAATGGGAGAATCACTTAAATAATTAGAGAGGGGGAGGGGGTGACCTTCAGTCTTTGTTTACTGTCCTTGTCCCAAAAGTTGAAAGCTCCATCAGAGCCTGCAGTAGCAAATGTATGGTGCACCTGAAAGGAATGCAAAGCACAGCAATTTGAATTGCTTAGTTCAAGATAGTTCCTGATAATTGCTGATCATAGGACAATCAGCAGGTATTCAGATATTTGAATTCGAATGAATGTTCATAGTGAGTGAAAGCAATTTTCTTCTCCAAATATTTTTAAAAATATCATCCTACAATCTCAGGAAATAGACAGCAAAACAATTCAAATGGTATGAAGAATTTATCTTACAGGATGAAAGTTCAGCGAGTTAACAGAGAATATATCAGTGCCCTCGCGGTGACATTTGAATGTGAAATTCTTGCTTTGATTAGAATCATCCACATGATGAACACCAACGCGTCCCTCTATTGACCCAACCTTCAGAACAAGCCATAGGTTAATCAAATGCTCATGAAAAATAAAAACAATAGACCGTTTATCTGCTACCTCCAGTACAATGGCTTCAAAACAGTATTGCCAAACTATAACACAAAACATAAGCAGTTAACAAAACGGTGAAAATTTACAAGAACTGGGAACAATTTTTACAGTGGACTTAGAATAACAAAATCCATGGACTTAAAACATTGGGTGGAGTGATTTTGCCAGGAAAGGTGGAACATACAATGAGAAATAAGCATTCAGTCACAAAAAAGGAGAAATAAGCATTAATTTCTCATAACAAGGTCATTTTCTTCAACAATCCTAAAGTGCGAAATTTCTGCAGATATAAAATTTTGAAACAGAGAAATTGAGTGATGATGCATCCAGGACAATTGAATGGTGACACAATTAACATAGCATTCAACAATTCATGATATTTCTATATTCTAATGAATGCTAGCGAAATACTTATAGCATTTACTTGTTTTTCTGAATGCTCACCAAATATAGTTTTAAATTTGGACTCTACAGCTTAGTGGGTTTTATCATGTATTAGGTTGGAGGACACATATGGCCAAACTTGTGCAGAAGACCTAGTTAGGATTTGTTTATTTTTCTCAGGATAGAAGGTGTGTTTACTAGTTAGCCACATAAGTCATTAAAGAGATGATGAATAAGGAAGAGCTAAATTCACTGGAAGAACCCAGCAAACTGGGCCACACATTTGGATGAAACACAAGAAGTGGCACTACCAAGAATCCTTGTTGATCAGGGAAGGCGGCGATACACCTTGTCTGGAATTTCAAAGGTGACACGATCCTCTTGAATTCAGCCTGTTAAAAGTATGAGATTGTCAAATATGCAAGTAAGACTTGGAGCATCTAAAAAACATATGTACACTATTATTCCAGTAGCAAACATGTGGAAATTCAGTTGGACAGGCAACCCACAGCAAATCATTGCTTATTTACTCTTGCTACAGGTTGAGGAAAGAAATTGTCACCTTGACGATTTTTCACCTTCAAACACTTTACTCCAACTAAATGTTCATCAGGCCAGGAATAAGCCAACACCGCAATGGTTGAGAAATTTTAAAATCTCAACCACATTAGGGGAATTATCGCAGTTTGAATTTTAATCTTTAAACAAATAAGAGAGGCAAGCTATTTGTTTTCCAAACCTTGGAAATTTTAACAACTAAGAGAGGCAAGCTATTTGCTAACACCATTTAGCATACCACTGAAAACACTTCATACAATGAAAAATGTCAATTTCACAATGATATCTGCCCTCTAGGGCAATCGCTATAATGGATATCTGCCCACTAGGGTAAGACTTCGTTGTAATAGCACTGAAAAAACAGTGAAAATATCATTGGTGAAAAAAACAGTGGAAGTAGCGTTAGGGAAAGCCATAAACTACGTACTTGGACACTAAACAATGGAAGCTAGCAATTGAGTTGAGAAACAGAATATGTGTAAATGCTGTACAAGAACAATGGATTAAAAATAAAGTGTGTGCAACTCCACTGCATCCATGTACACAGCCAGATATCCAACGTAAAGAGAAATAATAATTTACCTGTGGATTCTGCAGATTGAAGATAACTACGTTGCGATCAGCAGTACCGACCGCCATTAGAGGATAACTAAGTGAGAGTACATAGCAGCGCTCCGGAAGTTGCTGAATGTGTGCTGGATTAGGTTGTCGAATGTCCCAGTACCTTGATAGACATAAGAGTGGACGGAACAAAATGATCAGCAATCATGTTAACAAAGTCAATTTTGTAGGTCCATTGTGTTTGTACGTATATCAGCATGGTGCTTGAAGATAATGTAGCATGGTCCTTTACAAACTATCTAACTGGACACTGCATCAGTATTCAGTAATCCACTGTTATGATGCAACATATCATGTGCAATTGGACAGAAAACACCAAATATTTGAGTCGCAGCTAATTATAAAGGAATCAATGTAACTTGAGGTTTGTGCACATTTGATCACCTCAGAGTCTTATCCCAAGACCCACTGACAAGAAGGCTCATCTGTGGTATCCAGGCGAGTTCTTTGACCGGCGCCTCGTGCCCTGAGAAGGCCGTGGCCTGCCCGCCAGACAGCAGCGGCCACATCTTCACCACTTTGTCACACCCTCCCGAAAAAACAGTAGTCCCGTCATCCTTCCAGGCAGAGCACAAGACCTATACCAAACAACCTAGCTTAGTGGTCACAGATAATTTAGACATGGACAGAGCGACCTAACAGTCCACAAAGGCTAAAACTGAAGATCCATGTGTTGAGCTAATATAAGGAAATGATAAGGGCACAGTACTGGCTGATCGTGCGAAATAGACGCCTTCGCTTGGCATTGGCCGCCAGGCTGAACCTCCCAGCACCGAACCTGCGTCCAAAACCAAACAGCCCAATCGCATCTCAGTATTTCACTCACCGATTCACCAAAACAGAAAACGATTATCCGCACACAATAGGCCTCGGACGGCCGCGGTGAGCTCACCTGGTTGTCCCAGGAGGTGGCAATTAGGTGATTCGCCTTGGGGCTGAAGCTGAGGCTGGAAACCGAGTCCCCGGGCGCCGGATTCACCTGCACGAAACGAAGGCAGTCCCCGGTCTAATCGACCCACACATTAGGTTTTAGCCATTTAGACCAAGGGCAACTAGTATTGGCCAAGCGCACGCACCTCGAGGGATTTGTTAGGGTTGGGGTTGGCGGCGCCGGCGCCGGCGGCGTTAAAGCTCGCCATTGGGGTTCCGAAGGTGTCGGGCGAATTTGGGGGAGCGGGGGAAGGGGCGGGGCGGGGTTTGCGGTTTGTGGGGAGGGTTTTGCTTTTATTGCAGGGCAAAATCGCGTCGGATGGACGCCCAAAGTCCCAGCAGACCAGCAGGTGGTCGCGTCGGGTTGACGCTTTAGGGAGAAGAGTTTGGGCTTGGGATTGGGCTTAGGCCAACTCGAATCGACCGACCCAAATGGACACGTAATGTGTGTGTTTTTGTCCGTTTAGCTCGTCAATTTGGCCGGCATCCACCATTTGTCCACGCCAATCTGGCAGTGCATCAGCGGCCGACCCTTTGTTTCGTCTCGGTTGTTTATTTTCAACAAATATATTTTCATCATCACATAGCATGTAGATAGCAAAATAAATTTAGTATTTTTGCATTGTACCCTATGTCATGCCGGCAACCATTGCATCAAAAGGATCACCACTACCATAGTTCATGAAAAAAGAAGCAACTAAAAGATGATCACGCATCTCGGTCTTGGATAAACTTTTGCTTCCCCGCAAACCAAGCCTTTTTTGGGGGGCTATCTTGCTCGTGTCAGCCGCCATGATCTCCACTTCCTTGAAGATTAGCGCGAGCTCCACCTCCTTGTCTCTTGATCTGGCATTGTCTTCATCGATCTTGAGCTTCTCCTTTTATATGTCAAAGTAGACCTTCATTTCCTCCTATTTCTTTTGGCGCTTTCTCTCTTCCCTCTCTTTCTTTTGGGTCATGAACCCCTTTAAAGTTTCTTGCAAGGCGATTGTCGAAGCATCACGCTTTGCATCCACCTTAAAATTGGTCTTCCTCCTTGGCCTCTTCTCACTTTCACTTGGGTCGACGATCGATGAGGGCCCCCACCTCTTTTTTGGGCTACATGTTGCTCCTTATACTTTTGGCAATTGGGAAATTTCCCTCAACAATGACTGAAGGTGAATGGCTTGCCCGCATTTTGGACCTTGAAGGTATCCAAAGCTTGAAACGCCTACATATGAGATGAAAACCAACAAACAGATTTACGTGCATGGAAGGTCGATATATGCTCATATGAACAAGGGAAGGAAGCATATACCATGTCTTTGATGCCAATGCCACTCACGGGCAGGCCGGTGACATTCTCATGAGCACCATAAAATTTGTTGCACTCCAATTGGATGAAGCGTACAATCAGAGGAAGAAGAAGCCTAGTATATTTTGCAATATAATTTCATTTTGTACTGGTCGATCTACGTCCAATTGTCTTTCTGTTGTGCTGCCTTTTTTTCTTGATAAATATCGAATATAAGATGCCATTTTGGGTGTCTGTAAAAACATCTACACCAGTTTTTTGGTTTATTTTTGTTGTTTGTTTTTGAATTTACACGTAATACATGAACACCTTTTTCATACCTGTGAACATTTTCGAAAATATGAAACATATATTATATATGAATAATTAGTTATATATATGTATAAGATTTTTAAAATCCATATATGCATTTATAAGATAGATGAAAAGCTTTTAGAATTACATGAACATTGTAAATTAAAAAAGTATAATTTTTCAAATTCAATCAAATTTTTTAATGCATGATGAATACTTTTAAACATGCACCAGACTTTTTTCTCCAAAATACACGATGATCATTTTTAGAACACATGCTGAATATTTTTTTTAAATACACTACGGTTTTTTAAACACGATGAAGAACAGACAAAAAGTGAAAAATAAAAAGCAAAACAGAAAAGCCAAAAAAATCCTGGCATACTAGTTTTTTTAGGGGACCTCCTGACATACTGGTACAGTAGGAGTGATCTCGTATGGAAAACAGGAAAATAAACCAGGAAGCTCCACCCCTACCTGAGTGGTAGCGAGGAAGAAGGAAATGAAACCCACTTGACTGGGCTGCACGAATGGGCTCGCCTAGGCGAGTTCCAATTCTGTCTCGCAAAGACCGAGATTTAGGGCGTGTTCGGTAGTCCTCCAGCTTCTCAACTCCTCAACTCCAGATCGGGAGTCCAGCCGAACGGTTTAAATCCTGGCTATGGGAGTGAGAAGCTGGCTATTTCTGTAGTGTAAAATTGGAGGAGTTGTGGAGTTGGAAAATGCTAGCTCCCAGAAATCGAAGGAGTGGGAGTTTGACAGAAATTACCTTCCTCTGCCACCGCCAAGTGACTACCGAATCGAATCGGTACGAGAAACAGCCCGAGCGAACAAGGCCCAACATGAATCCCTGGTCAATCCCTTCGGTCTCCTCTCAGGCAACCCTCGTAGGACACTGACCAAGCGATCCGTTCGATCGCGACTCACCGGCCGCCGCCCTCCCCAACGCCCGCTCCTTGTCTTCCCGCTGAGCAGTCGCCGTCCCATTCCCAGGGACCATGAGGCGCCGTCCCTAGCGACCAGGAGCAGCTGAAGATCCCCGGTCCACCCCTCGTACACATCGTCCGTCTGTGCTCGTCCATCAGCCACCAGCTGCGCCTCATGTTCCAGCGGTGACGCGGTGGCTCAAGGGACGGACGCCCTGGTCAACGCCGGCAACCACAGTTGCAGGACAACATCGATGACACATGCAGGACGGCCAGGGGCTTGATTGCAATCTTATTTTGTTTTCCAAGGTGGTTTATGCTAATGTAACAGACCAGTGCGAGAAGCCAGCTCGCCGAATGATCGATCAACTCCACCTTTTTGACCGAGAAGCTGGCTGTTGGATTTGGGCTGAGGAGTTGAGAAGTTTTGGGTCATGGAGAGCTACCGAACAGGCCCTTAGCAAATGCGGCGATCCTGTTGCTCCTTCCATGTATGTGTCCTAGGCACCCCTCCCGCTTAGGCGGGCAACCGGCCATGTCCATGCATAGTTGGGTTTATCTTGTCTTGGATGGATTTTTTTTCTGATTGATTGTCATGGATGGATTTGAATGTGCTTTGTGTCATTTATTTGTTCTACATTTCTTGGCTTTTATATAAAATACCTATATTAAACTTTTCATTTTTTATAAAATACCTATATTATACCCTAGCAATTCCACAACAACTGGATTAGGCCTTTACCTTCACCGCAAGGGGCCGAACCAGTATAACTCTCTGTGTCCCTTGTCTACTTTAACCCCTTTAAGCTAACCCGTCGCGATGGCTCCACGACTAAGTCCTTTCTCTTGGACATCTGCCGTGACAAAACCACGACAGTTGGCGCCCACCGTGGGGCCATCGCATGATGGTTTCGAGTTCTTAGAGGGCGGCTTCGAAGGACTCAAGGGATACGCTGTGGGCCGGATGACCAAAAGTCGTCGCGGCAAGCTCTACATCGACGACGCAGGCTGGGGCCCCGAGGCCGGCTCGATTGAGTATGGGTACCGGGTCCCCTTCGGCGGCATTCACGTGTTCATTGGCAAGATTGGCGAACCGGGCCCTGAGCCGGACATCTGCACTGACATCGTCGAAACGGCTCAGCGTGCGAGGTCTGCCCGGGTTAAGCCTGTCATGAAGCATGCCTTCGTGGGAGTCATCCACGGAGTGGAATCTGAAGATGGATCGGAGTATGATGGCGAAACCATTGTTTATTCCGGTGACGAGTCATCTACTGGAGAGACCGAGTCATTGTACCAGCTGCAAGATGGCCGGTTTGGTGGTTGTTCCGATGGCGACAGTATTCCGGACTCTCTCGACCCGCCAAGCCGGGTTGCGATCTTCATGGCCGGTACGCAGTCAGCGCCACAATCTTCGACCGCTGCGGCGATGATCTCCGGTTCAGCGGCGGCGACGGCCGCTGGGGCAGGAGGCCCCGCGCCATCACCGGCTCAGGCTCTGTCCGATTTATTCGACACCTTGGCAGCACTGTTAGCGGCCGAAGTCCGCCCGGCGGATCAGGAGCGGCACAACGCAGAAGTGGCGAAGGTGAAGGATCAGATAGCCCAAGCCAAGGTGGATCTGGCAGCTAAAAACACCAGGATGGCTGCCGAGCGGGCCGAGTTAGATGCACAGGCCTATCGGCTTACGTTGGATCAGAACGCGTCCAATGATGTAATGAGGAGAAGGTACCGGTCTCACCTGCCTCTGGTTTACGAAGCCAGGAATCTCTTCAATACGCCAGGGGCCGGAACCAGCAACCAGCCAGTGATAAACCGGGTAGAAGCGCCTGGAACGGGGACGCCGGTTCAGCCGCGCGCAATGGATCCGCCTCTTCAGAATAACCCATCCCGGCATGTGCCCACACCTCAGGGTCATTATTCCAACCCCTTGGATAACATAGTCGCGGCCGCTTCACGATTGGCAGCCCTTCCGGTCGATGGTGAGTCCCTTGTAGCGGTGGAGACGCGATGGGCTAGGGAGCTCCTTCAGACAGCTTTGACTCAGCAACAGGCTTACTCGTACAGTCGCGAGAGGATTCATTCCACCCCCCGCCCAAGCCGGAGTTACAGCAGGCATGTTGATGAACCGGCTGTGTCTAACAATGCCCGCAATTGTAATCCGCTACGAGGCCATAACCCGGCGGGTGGCGGTGTTGATGCTCAGGATGTGGTGGACCGTGCTAGGACACGTCGAGAGGCTGAGTTAGCAGCACAGAACGCGGCCCGTCAGCTTACTCCGATTCGTCCAACAACTCCGGTGGAACCAGGGGTTACCTCCAGCTCTTTGGGGGTGCCGTGTCTCGTCCCAGCATTACGCAATGTACGGCTGCCCAAGGACTTCAAGGGCCCACGTAAAGTGCCGAATTACACTGCCGATTTATCCCCCGGGTCGTGGGTGGAGAGTTATGAGATGGCAATGGAGATGCTGGACGTAGATGATGCGGCATGTGCTAAGTACTTCACCATGATGTTGGAAGGGACAGCTCGCACTTGGTTGAAGAACCTACCAGCTAACTCCATTGGGTCATGGGCCGAGCTAAGAGCCCGGTTTATTCAGAATTTCAAAGACACGTGCAAACAGCCCATGTCAATTGTGGATTTAGCTGCCTGTGTCCAGGAGGAAGGAGAGTCAACAACTCATTGGGTCCGCCGGGTTTCAGAGATTTTGCATTCATCGAACCGCATCAACGCTGATACGGCCGTTTTGACGTTGGAAGGCAATTGCCGGTTTACGCCTCTTAAGTTGAAGCTGGGACGGCTCAAACGCCATTGCAATGACATGGGGATGCTTATGGCAGCTCTGGTGAAATACGCCGACTCTGATAGTACCAAGGACCCTGAATCTGATGATGACAAGACAGGAAAGGGAAAGAAGGGTGGCAGCACCAAAGGGCAGCAGCATAACTCGGCGGGGCATGCAAACAGCGATAAGCGTAAAGCGGATAACAGTTCAGATTTTGTAGCTAATACCAACGCGCAGGGTAATGGTCAGCGTCGGAAGGGTAAACCGCCCTCGCGTGGAAGAGAACCAAGTCCCAATCCGGAGCGCCTGAATTACCTGTTGAACCAGCCCTGCCCAAAGCACGGATCGCGGGACAAGCCGGCCACGCACCTCTGGAAGGATTGTTATATTATGCGAGAATTCAAAGATTCAGATTTTTTCCGGAATGATAATGGACCGGCTGGCGGTTCAGGCCCCGGGTCTCATGGGCCGGGTTATGGTAGAGGCAGTTCCGGTTTAGGGTTCCATGGTAATCAAAGCGGACATGACAATCAAGGCAATCAAGGCAACCAAGGTGGTTATAATCATCAGGGGAACCAACAGCAGCAGCAGCAGTCGGGTTACCAGAGCAACCCGAAGCAGTTAAACAGTGGGCAGTACCATGTCTTCACCACCAGCCTGTGCAAGCGCGATCAGAAGCTTCATAAAAGGGCAGTGAACTCTGTTGAACCGGCGGTGCCCCGTTACTTACGCTGGTCTGAACAGCCCATTGTGTGGAGTCGAGAGGATCATCCACCTCGGGTTGATAATCCGGGTCATCTGGCGTTGGTGGTGGCACCTCAGGTGGGAAGTTACAAGTTCACTAAAGTACTCATGGATGGGGGGAGTAGTATTAATATCCTTTATTATGAAACCTTCCGTCGCATGGGGTTAACAGATAAAAATCTTAAACCCTCCAGCACGGTCTTCCATAGTGTGGTACCTGGTAAATCGGCGTATCCGGTCGGTAAGATAGCTCTGGAGGTTGCTTTTGGTGATGAGCATGATTCAAGATCAGAAACATTGACCTTTGAAGTGGTGAAAATCAAGAGCCCGTATCATGCCCTGTTTGGGCGACCGGCTTATGCTAAATTCATGGCGAGGCCCTGTTATGTTTATCTGCAGCTCAAGATGCCGGGTCATAAGGGGACCATCATGGTACATGGGAGTCGTAAGATCGCTTTGGAATGTGAAGAAGGTGATGCGGCTTATGCGGAGTCGGTTTGTGCAACAGAGGAGTTGAAGTTTTACAAAGACAATGTTGATCCGGCAGATATGACTTCCTTGAAGAAGCCAACTACGGAGCATGATCCGGCCTTGAAATTTAAGTCGGCTGATGAGACTAAGCTGGTTGATTTCGTTCCTGGCGATTCATCCCAGCAGTTCAGCATCAGCGCTACCTTGGATACGAAATAGGAAAGCGCGCTCATCGAGTTCATCCATGAGAACCGGGACATCTTTGCGTGGAAGCCTTCTGACATGCCAGGTGTATCGAGGGAACTCGCTAAGCACACTCTTAATGTTGATCCCAAGTTTAAACCGGTCAAGCAGTTTCTCCGCCGGTTCAATGAAGAAAGACGCAAGGCTATTGGTGAGGAAGTGGCCAGGCTCTTGACAGCTGGCTTTATTGTGGAGGTATTTCATCCTGAGTGGTTGGCTAATCCGGTGCTAGTACTTAAGAAAAACGGCACTTGGCGTATGTGTGTGGACTACACAGATTTGAACAAGGCTTGTCCAGCAGATCCTTTCGCCCTCCCTCGTATTGATCAGATCATTGATGCTACGGCGGGTTGCGAGCGTTTGAGTTTTCTGGATGTGTATTCTGGCTACCATCAGATCAAAATGGCAGTTAAGGACCAGGAGAAGACAACTTTCATAACTCCCTTTGGAGCCTTCTGCTATGTGTCTATGCCCTTTGGGCTAAAGAGTGCCCAGGCGACTTATCAGCGCTGTGTGCAGAACTATCTTCATGATCAGATCGGCCACAATGTTCATGCTTATGTGGATGATATTGTGGTGAAATCCAGAGAGAAGAAGACATTGATAGATGACTTGAAGGAGACCTTTGATAACCTCCGGGTTTATAAGATGATGCTTAATCCGGCCAAATGTGTCTTTGGTGTACCGGCAGGCAAGCTTTTGGGCTTTCTGGTGTCTAACAGGGGCATTGAAGCTAATCCGGAGAAAATCAAGGCCATAACTTCTTTGGCTAAACCGAAGTGCATTAATGATGTTCAACGCTTGGCAGGCCGGATTGCAGCCTTGAGCCGGTTTATCAGTCGCCTCGGGGAAAAGGCTATCCCTTTATATCAGATGCTGAAGAAGACGGACAATTTCGTCTGGAGCGACGCCGCCAATGAAGCATTTGAGGATTTAAAGCGGCAGCTAGCCGAGCCGCCTGTCCTTGCTACTCCTGTTGATAAAGAGCCTTTGCTGTTATATGTGGCTGCCAATGCTCGGGCAGTTAGCGTGGCTATTGTGCTGGAGCGCAAGGAGACCGGAAAGGAGTATCCGGTTCAACTGCCGGTTTATTACATCAGTGAGGTACTCATTGAGTCTAAGCAAAGGTACCCACATTGGCAGAAGCTGGTGTATGGAGTTTTTATGGCAAGCCGGAAGCTTAAGCAATATTTCCAGGGTCATCCCATCACTGTGGTCAGCTCTGCTCCTTTGGGGGAAATAATCCGGAACAGGGAAGCGACTGGCCGGATTGCCAAGTGGGCCATTGAGCTTGGACCTCACGGGTTAAATTATGTGCCTCGGACGGCAATCAAATCACAAGCATTGGTGGATTTCATCAATGATTGGACAGAGTTACAGGCGCCATGAAGAGAAGCCGGATCATACTTATTGGACTATTCATTTTGATGGGTCCAGGCAATTGGAGGGCTCGGGGGCTGGAGTCGTATTAACCTCCCCACGAGGTGATAAGTTTTGTTATGTTCTCTGTTTAATGTTCCCTTGCACTAACAATGCAGCTGAATATGAGGCCTTACTCCACGGTCTTCGGATGGCTAAGGAGATGAATTTGAGCCGGGTTAAGTGTTTCGGTGACTCGGACCTGGTGGCTCAACAAGTGTCTGGTACTTGGGATTCTAAGGATCCGCTCATGGCTGCATATCGTCGAGAGGTGGATATTGTTGCAGGTCACTTCAAAGGCTATCAGGTTGATCATGTGGACCGGCGGAAGAATGAAGCGGCGGACGCTTTAAGCCGTTTGGGTTCCCAGCGTAAGCCGGTTCCACCCAACGTCTTTTTGGATGTGCTGCATAATCCGTCGGTTAAACTTCCCACAGAGGAGGATCTGGTTGTTCCTGATCCGGAGGCTCAATTGGTGGCAGCACTTCATGTTATTCCGGATTGGACCGTCCCGTATCTGGCGTACATGAACCGGGGCGAGTTACCAGTGGATGAGACTTTGGCCAGACAGATAATCCGGCGATCCAAGTCAATGACTATTGTCAATGGCGAATTACATCACTGCAGTGTAACAGGGGCGTTTCAACATTGTGTATCTCCGGAAGAGGGCCGTGAGATCCTGCGTGAGATCCACGAAGGGGATTGTGGTCACCATGCCGGTTCAAAGTCCCTGGTAGCTAAAGCTTTTCGTCACGGTTTTTATTGGCTGACGGCTCATGCTGATGCGGAAGACTTGGTGAAAAAGTGCGATGGTTGTCAGAAGTTTTCACGCCGAGCTCATGTCCCGGCCCAGGAATTGAGGATGATTCCAATTACTTGGCCGTTTGCAACGTGGGGGCTGGATATGGTTGGGCCCTTTAAGAGATCCAAGGACAAGAAGACCCACCTTTTGGTGGCGGTTGATAAGTTCACTAAGTGGGTGGAGGCAGAGCCAGTCAGTAAGTGTGATGCAGCTACGGCGGTTCAATTCATCAAGAAGGTGATTTTCCGGTTCGGCTTTCCACACAGCATTATAACTGATAATGGTACTAATCTGTCCAAAGGGGCTATGAAAGAGTTCTGTCAGCGTGAGCACATCCGGCTTGACGTATCTTCAGTGGCTCACCCCCAATCTAATGGTCAAGCGGAGAGGGCCAATCAGGAGATCTTGAGAGGCATCAAGCCCCGGCTTATGGTTCCTTTGCAACGGACGCTGGGTTGTTGGGTGGAGGAGTTACCTTCTGTGTTATGGAGCATCAATACCACGCCCAACAGGTCTACGGGTTACACACCTTTCTTCATGGTCTACGGAGCAGAGGCGGTTCTCCCGAGTGACATCCGTCATGACTCGCCTCGTGTGGCGGCTTATGTTGAAGCTGATAATGAGAAGGCACGGCAGGAAGCACTTGACCTGTTAGATGAGGAGCGTGACATTGCAGCAGCCCGTTCGGCGATTTATCAGCAAGATCTGCATCGTTATCACAGTCGCCGGGTTAGAACCAGAACTTTTCAAGAAGGTGATCTGGTGCTCCGGCTCATCCAGGATCAGTCGGATATGCACAAGTTATCCCCGCCTTGGGAAGGACCCTTTGTGGTCAGCAAGAACCTGCACAACGGGTCATACTATCTAATCGATGTTCGAGAGCACAAAGACTCACGTAAATCGGAGGAGGAGACCCACCGGCCGTGGAATATCGCTCATCTACGGCCTTACTATACCTGAGACCTAGGCTCTGCCATGTACATAGTTATGACAATGTATATATTATGATCAATATAGTAAACCGGAGCCTCAGCTAAAGCGGGGTATCTATTGTTTTTTACATCAGGTGTGGTTACATGGAGATTTCTGCTTATAAAGCGGTGTCCGGTTTATCCCTTGATTCGGCTTATCAAGCCATATATATAAATCACTTGGGGGCTTGGTCGTATTCGAACCTTAGCTACACCTCTTGATAGGTGCAAGGCCACCAGAAAAATCACTTGGGGGCTTGGTCATACTCGAACCATAGCTACACCTCTTGATTGGCTCAGAGCCAAAAAGAAAAATTACTTAGGGGCCAAAGAGAGTGTTCCAGAAGAACAACTCAAACATAGGCACCCACTGAGCACAGCTCAAAATATTGCTTGGGGATTCTTTGCTATCGCAATGAACAAAGAATCTACACTTGTAATAGGCTATCAAGCCACGGCTTGGAAGCCTGGTGTATACACCTAAAACCCCGGGTTAACCTGCCTTTTTAAGTAAGTCACTCCGTCCAGGTAAACCTGGTATGACCCGTCGAACTTCGACAAGTCAATCTCATAAGACCCTGAACTTGTCAAAGTTAAAACAACGGTTGGTTAAAGATTGAGGTCCATCTTAAAAGGCTTTGTAAAATGGTTTAACTCAGCGGCCTGGCAGCCCATGAAAAGCCTCGGATTTGGGGCCTGGCAGCCCGTGAAAAGCCTCGACTACAAGTTTTCATATGCTTTTATTTGCCAAGTTTTTTCACCTTTGATGAGATTTATGATGATTTTGGTAAACCGGCGTTAATCAACCCGGCTCGGCTTTCAACTACAAGTTGTCAGTACGTGATTAGTCGTATTCCGGTGCTTATTAACCCGATCTGGTTTTGACTATAAGTCGCCAGTATTATATGAGTAATCCGGTGTTTTTCACAACCCGGTATGGGTTTGTCATAAACCGGCACAATATGGAAGGAGTTTTCAATACTCATGTTTGGGGTATCGCCCTTACTACAAAAGTTGGCCAACCTACGATGTGATTCAATGTCACAGGTATCATTTATTTTCATATTTGATTATTTTTAACAGCCTTGTTTATAAACCCAGGCTATATGCTTGGGCATCATGACCCGTCCGGTGGTAAACCGCCAGGACAAGTTCAACTTTTTGTATGCAGGAACAGCCTGAATAAATCGCTCTGGATTATGAACATCATATATCTTAAGCATGGTGAATTAACAGTATCAAGCAAAGAAAATATGCACGATGGCATAGCAGACCAAGTGTTTAAACTAGCCTATTACAAGGCGTTTCAGTGCCCAAAAGAATAATTGTTTTTGGCAAGTATTGCAGCACGCGGAAGGTTAAATCGGCCTCCGGATCATGACTCGTCACCAGGGTGCCCTGACGGTTGTGGATCGCCTTGCGCCGGTTCATCCTCTTCCTCTCTACCCAGCGGCTGGAAGTCAATGGTGGCCCAATCGATCCCAGTTAACACTCGGAACACAGCTTCATCGCTTATAAGTGTGGACGGTTCAACGTCAGGGGCATAGGTGTGCTTACGGATTGGCGGGATAAGATTTTGAGCCTCAGGGGTTGGTGCAGCAACCCGTTTGTTGTTGACATCATAACTCGCCTGGTAATAGGAAAGATCAGTTTCTTCAGCCAGTTGGCAAGCCAGTGGACGTACTTCCCGGTTTATTGCTCGGAGGTCCTCATGGCCAAATTCTGATCCGTCTTCTTTTAAGCTTGGATAGCCTTTAGCCACATCCACCGGATCAAGATCAGGCACCCATGCTTTTGCCCGGGTTAGTGCGGTCAGAGCACCAACCCTGGCAGCAGATCTCTTTAGCTCTTCTACCCGGACAGGCAGCATTGACAACCTTTCTAAGGTCTCCTTGATTAAAGTTGGGGGCGGCTTGTTGTGAGAAGCAGCGCAGATGATCCGTTGCGCGCCGGTATATAACTGCGCTATAAGAGTATAGGCAGCCTTCAGCTTCTTCTGTACGTCAGAGCCCAGATGACTTATGCGAGTTCCTGCGCCATTATAAACATCAGTAAACCGGCAATGTATGGGATGATATGTTGAAAATTTAAAGCCAGGATATTTACCAAACACAGCAGCAGTCATGGCATGTATTTGCCGCTTTACACCAGTTAGCTCATCCACTACCGGTTTGAGAGCTGCTTCTGCGTCCTCGGCTCTTTTTTGCAATGCGGATTTTTCTTTGTCCCAATCCGCCCGCTCCTTATTGAAACTCTCCTTCAGCTTTTCCATAGCGGCTAAGGCACTGGTAAGCTCATCTTTGGTTTTGGAGGTTTCTGCCTGCTGGGACTTGATGTTTTCTTGCAGATCAGCGGTTTGAGTTTCCTTTTTGCTCAGCTCAGCCTATAAGAGACAAACATATCATGAATTGGTAGTGCATATTTGAAGTACCAGGCACATAACAAGTCATGCACCTGATACTTGGGGGCTAATGCATATTTGCTCGTAATCAGAAATTTCTGCAAGTCCCAAGTGCAATATAAGTATTACTCTTGGCACTTGGGGGCTAATGTATGCTGGTTCAAAGTGACATTATGAGTATTCTTCTAAAAGTCCTGGTTCATCTTCATCAGTTAAACCGGCCCTTGGGGACTATACCGGCGAAAGTTGTAATATTGCAATTCTAAGGTACCGTTTCATCTTAGAAAGATAACCCGGCCCTTGGAGGCTAAGCATGCAAAGTTGAGATATTACAAAGTCCCAGTTTAGATGACTATCATAAACCGGCACTTGGGGGCTACTGGAGTTAATATTTGGAATTGAACACAAGAGAGAAGCAGTTATGCAGTTACCTCATATCGCTCCTTCATTAGATTCACTAAACCGGCTTCAAAGTCGCGGCTTGTGTACAGGCGGTTTAAAAAACCAGAATGGATGTCTTGGGCGTTGAGGTGAGCATAGGTTGACAAATCTATGTTCCATTTGCCTTTGCCCATAGCAGAAACCTCGTCCTTGGCACTATGCTTCGATAAAGCAACATGATTGCCAGGAGCGGTGTGGCCGACGCCAGTAATCATAATATCATCTTCTTTATCATCAACAGCCTTCACGGGAGTTGACGGTTTATCAGCAGCCTTAGCTGGGCTGGCCGACTTATCATCCGCGCGAGCCGGGCTAGTCGGTTTATCAGTGTGGCCTGTGGTGTCAACTTCTGTTTGTTCAACTATGAAGTTATAATCTTGAGGCGGTGGATCATCATGTGTAACATCAGTATTTGCTCTTTCCAGATCTGGAGTCTTCTCCGGTTCGATATCCACATTGTCACCGGACGGTTTATTTAACCGGGCCTTCTTACTAGGCCTAGGCTTGGCACTGAGAAGAACAAGCATAAAGATCAGTACAGTATGCAACCATAACACATTAAGGATAAGATTAAAGCATAACCTACCCAGGGACCGTCTTGAGGGTTGGAAGTTGTGTGGCCGTTGATTCGCCAGAGGACGAATTAGGTGTTCCCTGATAATTTGAATCAGACGGATTAAGGGGCTGTCGAAAACAACCCGCCTTGGGGCAAGAAATATCAGGAGTATAAGAGACCTCTATTTGACGTTTCCGGACTGGAGTGTTCGGTAAACCGGCAGAGGTAACTACTTGGCCACTGTGCCGGGTTGTGCGGCGGGCTTCGTGTTGCTGTTTCTTCAAAAGAAAGTTTGGGTCCAAGTGAGCTAAGGGGTGAGAAAATTTTATTTTCCGGTTTGCTTGACGGAGTTTCTGTGTTGGCAGAGGGTCCGAACCGGAAGAAAGGATAGTTACCTCTGCATCGTCAGCCTGGCTGCCTTCAGCGTCGTCCTGATAACAGTCATTGTCAATAAGGTGTATGAAGAAAGAACCGAGAGAGTCAAGTTCTACCTCTGAGTCTGGATTAGCCGGATCCGCGTCAGCATTTGGTTCAGAAGATTCAGTGATCCTCTTCTTGGCAGGTTTCTTGGTGACCTTGGTCTTCGGGCGAAGTGGTTTGGCCGGTTTATCCTGTGATTTTTTCTTCCAGAATGGGTCATCGCCCTGTGAAAGATGAACAAAATTTTGAGACTATTTGAAAAGGGGTAAGCTAAAACAAGAAAGTTGTGATTCTTACAGTGGGCGGCCTGTTGGAGACGTAGAAAGGGCTTAACCCGGTCTGGCTACAGACAGCTTCCGGTTCATTCAGTATTTTCTTGACAGCCTCAGTAATTTCGGCTTCTGTTAGCTGAATGTCGATGTGTCATTGAGGGTCTTTCAAATCCCCTGTGTACTCACACATTAAACCGGGGCGCCGGCTTAAGGGCAGAATACTCCAAGTTATCCAACAGCGAACAAAGTCAACACCTGTCAAACCGTTTGCCATAAAGGCTTGGAGCTTTGACAGTTGTGGTGCATAGTTGGACCGTTCCTTGGCAGTCAGCCTTTGAGGGAAGGGATGAGTGTTGCTAAGCCGGTGGGGACGGTAACCCGGCAGAGGATTTTCATCAGTTGGAGATGTGTCTTTGCAGTAAAACCAAGTCTGATTCCAGTCCTTGGGGTGACTATGAAGCTTGGCATGAGGGAAGCTGACATCCTTCCTCTTTTGAATTGCCATTCCACCAAGCTCGGTGTTGGGTCCGTCTGTGAACTCTATGCGACGGTTTAAGTAAAAGAAATCCCTGAACAGTTCAACTGTGGGTTCCTCTTGAAGATAGGCCTCACAAAATACTTGGAAATTGCAAATATTGGACACAGAGTTTGGTCCAATATCTTGAGGGTGGAGTTGGAAGCTGGCCAGCACATCCCGGAAATTTTTTGAACCGGGAGGGCTAAAGCCTCGACCCAGATGGTCAGTGAATACAACTACTTCTCCGTCCTTGGGTTCAGGAGGATTTTCCGGACCAGGGACCCTCCAGTGGATGACTTCTTTCTTGGCTAAAGCTCCAGTTGTGACACATATGTTTAATTGCTCTTCAGTAACCCGGGAAGGAACCCAGTTGCACTCGTAAACTTGTTTGGCCATTTCAACGGGAAGCTGAAACACATTTATTGCCGGTTTAAGATTTATGAAGGGCGAGCATAAAGCAATGCAAGATAAGCAGAAGCAGAGGTATATACATATTGTAAAATCAGAGTTTGGTATTACTAAACCGGAGTCTGACAGTGGAGAAGGTGCAAAGATCAATGAATCGGCGGTTTAAGAGGGGACTAATGATGCCTACCGGGTTATTGTTCTTTGACAAAGCTAAACCGCCTATATTGGTATGAAAGATACAGATCTAAAATACCTAAGTGAGGGAAAAACAAGTTTCACAAAGTGATATGATAATTTTAGATCTGCAGTGCGACAGAAAACTAGAATATATTCAGACCTAAAATACAGGTGCTTCAACAGTTCATCGGATTCAGATGAGTTTTTTTTATACGAAGAGGATGCTCTAATGAGGAAAAAAGGGGCTATGACTACGACCGCACAAGAAATATCAGATCCATTTATGGTACTAAGAGAAACAAGGACGAACAGCGCCGGAGCTTTTATGAACTCCGACGAATGCCGAAACCCTAATGGTGAATCTGGAGAAAAGAGGAAAGGGACTTACAGATGCGGACGGAGCAGCGAAGGAGCACCGCGTTTTTCTGGTCCGTTCAGGTTGATGCAGCGGCCGGAGTTGAGGAAGAAGGCGGAGCTTGACGACGGCGGCTGCAAGTGACCGTCGGGTCGGCGCGAGGAAGGAGAAAGATGAAGAGGCAAGGGGAAAAATGAAACGGACCCTTCGGCTTTATTTATAAGGCGAATGGATAAGTGACAGGCGCGAGAATCGAGGAGCCCAAAGCGGGATATGTGGCAGAGCTGTCGCCTCGATTGTCGGAGGCTCATTAATGAAGGTGAGAGACATACCATTTTTAATAACAGGTGATGTCATGGCGGTTTATCAAGATACCGGGAGATGACGTCGTGGCGGTTTACAAGATTTATGCGAAGATGCTGAAAGAGGAATTTTTCTCAAGTTGAAGATTGACATGAACCAGTTCAAATCAATCTGGGGCCTAATGTTGGGGATATTACTACTGGGTATAAACCGGCCAGGAGAGGCCGGGTTATCCCCATAATGAGTTATTATACTTGAAGCCCACTTGGACAAAGATGGAGGCGCTTTATGAAGGCCCGGGGCCCAACGGCGGATTAAGGCCTGTAGACATAAACCGACATTGATATGTAAACTTGTGTTATAAGATAGAAAGAGTAGAGACCGAGCCGGACATGTTCATGAGCCGGCCTCGGGATCCTGTAAACCGACGGGCATCAACCCATGTATATAAGGGGACGACCCGGCGGCGGTTTGAGGGAGACAGACAACAACTCGAGAGCCAGGCATAGCGGATTCGCTCCCTGGTCATCGAAACCCTAGCAATTCCACAACAACTGGATTAGGCCTTTACCTTCACCGCAAGGGGCCGAACCAGTATAACTCTCTGCGTCCCTTGTCCGCTTTAACCCCTTTAAGCTAACCCGTCGTGATGGCTCCACGACTAAGTCCTTTCTCTTGGACATCTGCCATGACAAAACCACGACACAGGGTGAAGCCGTCGACGACCGATATGCCGTACCCGCCCGGGGCGCCGCCGTTCGCGAGGTTGAACTCGGCCAGCGTCGCGGGGGGCTTGCCCGAGAGCACGCAGCGCAGGGCGCCGCCGCAGTCGCCGGTCTGGCAGCCCCCGCGGCCCATGGCGGGGTCGAAGGCGCAGCCCATGCGCGGCCAGATCCTGCCGCCCGTCCCGCCGGCCGCGAACGTCAGCGTCCACGTCTCGCCTGGCGCCAGCTGCGCGCCGCCGCCGCCGCCCACCGGCATCACGGCTGCACACACTAGGAAGGGGCACCGGTTGGTGATGCTGAAGGTGGCCGCGCCGGCGCCCGCCGTGAAGGCCACCAGGAGGAGGGCGACAGCGAGGGCCAAAGAGGTGGCTGCCGGAGTTGCCATTGTGGTTGACTACTTGACTTTGTAGTTTGTCCCGGTGGAGCGAGCGAGTGTGTGTTCGCACAGCGCATGGCCGGTTGTATTTGTAGCAGTTTAGAGCATCTCCAACAGACGCGCAACGCGCGGTGCGCTAAAAACCAGTATACAACGTCGGAATCGTCAGCTTTTGCGCGCGCGGTGTGCTGCCTTCAACGGCCGCTGTAAAATATAGCGCGCTCGAGCCGCTCCAACAGACGCGCTAAACTGCAGCGCGCGAGCAGTCGGCGCTTGTCATATGTTGCATTTTGGAGATAATATGGTGATATTTCAAATATCAAAACAAGACATGGCATAGTTGAAATCACCCAAACAAGTTCATCACATAAAAGTTCAAATTCATGCCCACATCATCATCCAACCAAGTTCAAAATCCGAACCAAGTTCATGACATAAAAAGCGGCGGCGGCGCGGGCGGGGCGAAAGCGGCGCGACGAAGAGGATGCGGCGCGGGCGCTCGAGTGTGCAGTGCGCGGGAGCGGGCGCAGCAAATAAACGGCGCGCGATGACATTTCGGACCTCGCGCTGAACTCTTTATGCCGCGCATGCGGTTATTGCACCTCCGCTGGAGCTCCCGGAGCGGTTGCGCGCGCGCTAAAAACCCAAAATTTCCAGCGCGGTGCTTATATAGTGCGGCTGTTGGAGATGCTCTTAGCTAAATGTCAATCAACTGATTTTGAAATAGGGTCAGTCGCTTTTCGAGAGTTGGCCAGAGTGAGCCGGAGGTAAGGAAGGAGAAGGAAGGGGCTCGCCGGAGGGCTACCCCAGTATCTATCTTAGGGTTCAGGGTGGGGGCGGTGGTGGACGGCGGTGGTGGGGGCGGTGGTGGGGGCGGTGGTGGGGTGGTGGTGCACTTCGCCGGAGAAAAAACCTAAACGCGGGCAGGCCTAGAGGGATGGCCGGGGGCGACGGCTAGACCGGCGATGGGGACGGTTTCAGGGAGGGCGGGGCGGCGAGGCTGCGCGGGAGCGCCGCCGGCTGTGGGTGGTGGTCGCAGGCGGTTCGGCCGGCGGCCCGGGCGGCGGTCTGGAGCTCTATGTCGTCTGGCTCCTCCATCTCCTCGAGTTCGAGGATAGCGACGTCCCCAGCGGCCGAAAGTGCCATCTGCACCTCCAGGCCGTCCCACTGGGTGTTATCAAACTCCATTACCAAGTCCACCATCACCTTCCTCACCAGCTCCTCCTCCTCTTCGTTCGTCGTGGGCTGATGTGGATCTGATGTTGGCAGGGGCGGCTAGGGCGTACGTCTGTTCACTCGTGCCCTAGAGCGCGAACATGGAGGTCTTGGAGGACGCAGTCCCTAGAGCGCGCCGGTGTAGGATCGAAAGTATGTCTAGAGGGGGGGGGGTGATTAGACTACTTGATCAAATAATAACTTATCATTTTCTCAATTTTAGTTGTAGGCAAGTTTTAGCAATTCTATCAAGTCAAGTACACGCTACACATGCAAGTCTAAGAGTTGAGCAGCGGAAAATAAAGACTTTGCATATGAATGTAAAGGAGGGATCGAAGAAATCAAACGCAATGAAGACACGATGATTTTTGTCGTGGTTCCGATAGGTGGTGCTATCTTACATCCATGTTGATGGAGACTTCAACCCACGGAGGGTAACAGTTGTGCGAGTCCACGAAGGACTAGCCTTACTCGGGTGGACTTCACGAAGTAGGTGGTCTCCTTACCCTTATAAACTCCTTGGTTCAATTCCACAATCTCTTGGAGGCTCCCAAGTGACACATAACCAATCTAGGAGACATCACTCTCCAAAAGGTAATAGATGGTGTTGTTGATGATGAACTTCTTGCTCTTGTGCCTCAAATGATAGTCTCTCCAACACTCAATCACCCTCTCATAGATTTGGTTTTGGTAGAAGAGGGGATTGAATGGAAAGCAACTTGGGGAAGGCTACAAATCAAGGTTCAAATGGTAGGATTGGAATCTCTTGATCTCAACACATGAGTAGGTGATTCTCTATCAGAAAATTAGTAGTGGAAGTAGTGGTATGTTTTGATGGCTCTCTTAGAGAGTAGGTGGGGGTGGAGGGGTATGTATAGCCTTCACCCAAAGATCCAACCGTTACAAGTCTTTGACCCAACTCGGTGACACGAGACCGAAATCTCGGTGAGACCGACTAGTGTAAAAGATTCGGACATTGGAAGTCTCGGTGAGACCGATCAGAACATCTCGGTGCGACCGAAGTGCAATGGCTAGGGCAAGACCTCATTTCGGTAGTTCCGATCGTTTCATCTCGGTAATTCCAAAATGAAGCAACTTCACAACAGAAACTTGGTCACGCCATCTCGGTGAGACCGAGATCCATATCGGTAGAACCGAAATGCTAGGGTTTGGCGTAGGTAGTGTATGTGATCAAATCGGTGAGTCTGGGATATAGATTTTCGGTGGGACTGAGATGTCACTTTAGGTTTTTGGACAGATGTGATGTGGAGAAGTGTTTGAGGATTTTTGGAGCAATATCACTACGCACTTGAGCAATCGAGTCATGATCAAAACCTCATCTCCTTTTAATAGTGTTGGCTTTCCTATGGACTCAATGGGATCTTGGATCACTTAACCAAAAATGTAGAGTCTTGGAGCTTTGCCAATTCTTGTCCTTAGCATTTTGAGGGGTCCACAATCACTAGTCCTTGCCATGCCAATCATTGATCTTCTCTAAAATCTATTATCAATGAGCATTAGATCAATGACTTATATGTTGTTATTAATTACCAAAACCATCCGGGGATTAGTTGCACTTTTAATCTCCCCCTTTTTGGTAATTGATGACAACATATAGATCAAAGCTTCAACAAATGATATAATCAATGAAATACATCGTCGCTTTGAGAAGTATGTGATAAGCAAGAGCTCCCCCTAAATTTGTGCATTATTAAAAAATTGCGTCTGAATGCAAATGCACAATAGATTAGGATCATGGGTCATTCTTCCATGTCACATACATCTTGGAGGAGCACTCAAAATGATATGATTGCAATGTAATAAGCACTCATCACCAACCAAACAAGTGAATGATCATACAAAGAGCATATGAATAGATATTTAAGCAAGCATAGCATCAAAGTACGGTATGCTCAAGCACAAAGTAACATAGTCTCATACAAGCACCAAATAAAAGTATCTCAAAGTAGCATGAAACTCAAGAAACCAAATGAGAAAAAGCAAGAGCAATCTCTCTCGAAGCCTAATGATCTATACTAATTCTCCCCCTGTGGAAACAAGTACCAAAAAGTTCAAAGAAGTATAGAGCTAAACATCGATCTAGGCTCGATCTCCGGCAGCTCCTGGTGGTGAAGTCCTCTGACTTGCAGCACCGGTGTGCGTAGACGTCGAAGTGGAGAGAAGAGTGTCTACAAAGATCTCTGCTGAAGTCTGCTGAGCTAGAGGTGTAGAAACAAATGGAGGCACTGATGGACCAACCGTAGATGCAGCAGCTGGAGCTGAGACTGTGGCTCTGGAAGTGACTGGTAATGCTGCTGATCTGGGCATAGTTTGGAACTGATTGGTCGTGGGAAGACCTGTGCCATGGTGCTCATCATCATCACTGGTCTGTGCCTTGGCTTCATCCACCCCTTTCTTCAGATTCTCGATGGTGGTCTACATCTCTGTAAGATCATAGATTTTTGTCTCAATGATCCTCTCAAAATTCTTGTGGTTCTGTGCGAGGTCGGCCAAAATCCGCTTGATCCTCCTAGTAGCTTGAAGGAGATAGTTCATCTGATCTGTCTTGGTTTTTAGCAATGGAGCAGTGGGATCACTTGGCTCTATAGTCCTAGCAGCCTCTGCTTCTACCTGTGCAGCAGCCGAGGTGGGATGGGAACGATCCATCGTCACGGTGTTGTCCTCGAACTCCGGCTGTAGCCGCAAATGCTCACTGATACGTCTCCAACGTATTTATAATTTTTTATTGTTCCATGTTATTATAGTATCAATCTTGGATGTTTTATATGCATTTATATGCTATTTTATATCATTTTTTGGGACTAACCTATTAACCTAGTGCCCAGTGCCAGTTGCTGTTTTTTTTTGCTTGTTTTTGGCTTTTTCAGAAAATCAATATCAAACGGAGTCCAAACGGAGAAGAATCTTTGAATTAATTTTTTTGGACCAGAAGGGACCCACGAAGGTTCAGGAGAAGACCAGAAGAGTCACGACACTAAAAAAAAGACACATCCATGACATTTTGGCCCGAACGAAATTTTTTCTGTCATGCTTATGACACTTCTATAATGATAATTGTGACAAAAACACGTATCATCATAGATGTGATGGGCTCCTACTTCTATGACAAAAAATCATGATAGAAAATGGGCTTTTCGTCCTGGGCGGGCCGGAGACGTAGCTGCATGACATTCTTTGGGCCGTCCATGACGGAAAAAATCGTGGTAGAAGCGAGGGCGAGGAAAATATCGGGGAGTTCCCGGTTACGGTGGGTGGTCGGGGCCGAGCGATGCACTGTGGTTTGCACGTTTCTCTTGTGTACACGTGTGTGTGCGAGGCGTTGGCTAACTGAACCCGAGCGATCGCACGTTACTGAACCCGAGCGATCGATCCCTTGGCTGTTAACTGAACCCGAGCGATTCATTCGCTGCTGACTGAACCCGAGCGATTCCTTCGCTGCTGCTGCTAACTGAACCCATTTCGACCGTAGGCGCTCCAACAGAAGTCCGTTTCCTCAGTTTTGCGGTACGCCACACCCCTCCCTATCAACAGGACCCCGTTTCGACCGTAGGCACTCGAACAGAAGTCTGTTTCCTCAGTTTTGCTGTACGCCAGACCCTTCCCGATGAACAGGACCCTACTTCGACCGTACGCGGTCAAACAGAAGGCCCGTTTTCTCCATTTTGCGGTATGCCAGACCTCGTTTCGGCTGTTCCGTCCAAGCCGGTTGGCTCTTGATGAACACGACGTATTTCGTTGCCTCCCCATGAACACGATGCTGTTTCCTCCGTTGCGACCCAGCCGGTTGGCTGCCGATGAACAGGACGACGTCGCTGTACGCATTCGAGACCCCGTCCGTATGTACGTATGTAGCTGTATTTACTTTCTTGCAGCGTGGCTGTACATACGTGTACACAATATAGACGGGACCGCGTGACATGCTACGTCCGTGCCTCTACTACGACACATGCCGCTCCTTACTCGGCCACAGTTCATCGCTGTAGAGAGACCGATCGACCAGTATGTACGTATACGTTCGCGACAACGCTACATACGCTTCGACCGGGTCGATCCCAGCTGTCAGGGAGGATAAGGACGCACTTCCTTGCGTGCGAAGATATAGCTGGTGGGTCCCAGCTGTCAGGGTGAAGAATCATTTTTTTTGCCCGTAATATGGACGCACTTCCTTGCGTGCGAAGATGTAGCTGGTGGGTCCCAGCTGTCAGGGGGGAACATTTTTTTTCGCAAAATACGGCGGCTCTTCCGGTGGGTCCCCGCTGTCAGGTGGAGAAATCATTATTTTGCGCATAATAAGAAGGCACTTCCTTGCTGCGGTTGTGGACCCAGCTGTCAGCCTCTCCACGTACAGTCCTCTTCCGATGGAAGTCGTTCCTTGGCCACGTTGACCACGCCGCATTGAGAGCACCAAGGCGGGGACGATGGCGAGGCCTAGGAAGGGAATGACCAGGAGCCGGGGAAGACTCGACAGTTGTTTCCCACGCGGAGGGGAGTACGATGGTTTACTGCTTCGGCTGCAGTGTGAGGCTGCCGTCGCCGGAGAATAACAGGAGGTCTGGGTGAGTACAGGGATGGCCAGTCCAGCGATGGTAGTAGGGTGGGGCGTTGAGGCCTGCGCGGCAGCACAGCCGGCCACGGGACGCAGGAGCAGGTGGCACGGCCGGCGATGGTTTGGGCGGCTGGAGCAAGAAGACCAGAGGTTGAAGAAGCACGACAGGCGTTGGATGGACATTGTACGATCGCTGCAGCTAGAATCGTTTATATTGACTAAGTTGACAAATCCTGCGTCCCCATCAACTTAGTAGGCCCACCTGTCAGCCTCCAAATATGGTGGGTCCCAGCTAGCAGGGGAGTATTCTTTTTTTTGTGCATAATAAGGAGGCACTTCCTTACGTGCGAAGATAGAGCTGGTGGGTCTGAGCTGTCAGCAGGAGGAACGTTTTTTTCACGAAATACAGAGGCCCTTCTGGTGGGTCCCCGCTGTCAGGTGGAGGAATCATTATTTTGCGCGTAATAAGGAGGCACTTACTTGCGTACGGCCGTGGACCCAGCTGTCAGCCTCTCCATGACTCCACGTACAGTCCTCTTCCGATGGATGTCATTCGTTGACCACGTTCACCACGCCGCGCCGATAGCACCAGGGCAGTGGACGACAGTGAGGCCTAGGAAGGGAACGACCCGGAGCCGGGGAAGACTCGGCAGTGGTTGCCCACGCGGTGGGGAGTATGAGGGTTTACTGGTTCGGCTGCCGTCGCCGGAAAATAACAGGAGGTGTGGGTGAGTAGAGGAATGGCCTGGCCAGCGATGGAGTAGGGTGGGGCGGTGCGGCCTGTGCGGCAGCACATTCGGCCATGGGAGGCAGGAGCAGGCAGTCCCACCGGTGCTGGTTTGGGCGGCTGGAGCAAGAAGATCAGATATTGAAGAAGCAGGACGGCCGTTGGATTAACATCCAACGGTCACTGCTGCTAGAATCGTTTGTGGACTAAGTTGACAAAGCATTTTGTACACGTCAACCTACTAGACCCACAAGTCAGCCTCCAAATCTGTCCCAAACAGCATACAGCCCAAAATTTCTAGCCAGATTCAAATTAATTTTAAAAGTAAACATACCTTAATTTAAATCCAATGAACAAAAATAATAAAATTTAAAATATCAAAATCCGAAAGAAAAAAGTATTTTGGAACTAATTGCTTGTTTGCTGTATTTTTTCATTTTACAGCCCATTTCTTATTACTTATAGCCCATTTCTTATTACTTATAGCCCATTTTATGGGCAAGCCCGAATGCATCCCTCCTCGTCTTGAAAGATTTCCGGCCCAGCAGGGCGTAGAAAAGCAAGTAGGCCTACGTTGGTCATTCTGCAAAAAACAAAATAGTTGGGCTAGCCATTTTCAGAAAGGAAAAAAAAATTGGGCTGGTCATGTGGTAAACATATGAAATAAAAGCCTGGGCTAGACGGGTCACAGCTCCCGCACAACCCAGTTGATACACTTCTCAATCCCGAAAACCAAAAGAAAAGAAAATACTGCGCGCGCTGCTGGGTCCCCGGTGTCAGCCGCTCCTTGTGCAGTTATCTCACTTATTGACTACGTTGAGAGTGGCGTGTGACCCAGATGTCAGGAAACCATCAGGAGGAACCCTTTTTTCTTATAATAAAGGAGGCACTTGCTTGCCTACTGCCATGATCCTGGTGGGTCCCTACTATCATCCTCACCATGTACAGTCATCTCCTTATTCCTCTCGGTTGTTGACCATGTTGACAACACCAGAGGGTGGCGCCGTGGCGAGCGAACCAAGGTGGAGGACGATGGTGAGGCCTCGGACGGGAAGGAACAGGAGCCGGGAAAGATGTGCAGAGTTTTAGAGTGTGATGTGGCCATGATGCGTGTGCTGCAGCACAACCAGCCGTGGGAGGCGGGAGCAGGCGGTCCCGCCGGCGCTGGTTTGGCTTTGGCAGCTGGAGGAAGAAGAGACTGAAGAAACACGACAGACGTTGAATGTCAATCCAATGGTCAAGGTTGGCACAATCGTTTGTTGACTAAGCCGATACTACATAGCATACTTTTTTATAGGAAGAAAAGAAAAACTGGGCTCGTTCGCCAGATAACATTCCCAAAACTGCGGCCGTTTGATCTTGCATCGCAACTAAAACTGCCAGGAAAATGCGTTCGTTTGCCGTCCTCCTCCCAGGGAACGTTCGCCACATAAGTGACTAGCACCCTTGGTTTTCAACCGAGAGGTCTTGGGTTCGAGTCCCAGGAACCCTCAATTTTCTCCTCCTTCCTTCCTCGCAAAAAAAATCAAAGACTTGAGAAGGTGTACAGAACAAGCTAGTGTACCAGTAAAGAGACGTTGATGAGTTTTTGAAAAAGAGAGACGTGCTCCTGTAGCTGGTTCGAATCCAAACCTAGACTATGACTATATATGGTGCTATGCTACTCTACAAGTAATGAAATTGACATATCCAACATTTGCTTCTCATCTTCTCTACTTACTCTGCCTAGCATCAGAAGCTTTGGCCGCAACAACCATGTTCGCTGGCGGCTCATCCACCTGCTCTTCAGCTGGCAACAACCAGATATGCGCCAAGTCGCCACCCGTACCATCGCCTGTGGGTCTCATCACACCCCCGCCGGCACACGCACCGCAGCCGGTTGCTCATCGCAACCTGCTGCCGTTGGTGTGGTGCCACTGCTGCAAATCACACAGAGTCATCCGTCGCGTCTCAACCACAATCCTCAACCCTAACCGAGTCTTCTACAAATGCCCCAAATCATGGGGTAATAATATGTTTAAGTGTTGTTCGCCTGCTTTCAGTTGCTGATCTTTTTAATAGTTTGGTTGATGATCTTCCAATTTGATTCATGCAGAAAAGGGAAGATTCGTGTGATTTGTATTTCTGGGAAGTTGCTGATGTGGGGGAATGGAATTACGCTGATTATTTGGTTAGCCGAGGAATCCCAATACCAGCAGGTTGGGGTGTTGGACAAGTAACTGAAGGAACGACAGAAGAGGAAGATGCAGAGTAGAAGGTTAAAGATGCAGTTCCTCTGATCATGGCCAAGCAACAACTGCTGGACGGCCTTGACAGCAATGAGGAGATGAAAGAGCTTGTGAAGATAATGGGCAAAATCGTTGTGCTCTGTAGGATGATTTTCTCTTTATTTGCAGTGTATGTAGCACTCGTGATGTATTCAGTGGCTATGACATGAGCACTTTGCTGAAACTAGTAATGAATGAAACCTGTTTAGCAGGCTGGGCGTAGTGTTGTGAACACCTAATGATTTCTATTAATGGAAATTGGGGGGTATCCCTTTTTGCTCATAAATAAATAAATAGCAGAGGCCCTTTTGCTAATAAATAAATTAGCAGAGGCCCTATCGGGTCAGCTTCGTTCCTATTCGAAGACGTAGAGCAAATTGCAGTCCAACAGCAAACTATGTCATCAAATACAAGTTTCACAGCCAAATATGAGTACAACTAAACAACAATGTCATCATGTTTTAGTCGTCATACAATCACCAAACACAAATCAACATACATAATAAGTGATGTTCTCACAACAAAATACTAAACAACAACTTCATCAGGTTTCAGTTGTCACAGCAAACACAATATCACATAGTAGATAAAAAGTCGTCTTCTCACAGGCAAATATGACAAAAGCAATCTAATCATCATCCGCAGCAGCAGCGTCAACATCTTCGCCATGTGTATCAGTCTGAATCGTAATTCCCCCCAGTGTCATCTTCTTCTTCATCCTCAATGTCCTCGAATGTTGGCCTCTTATCCATCAACTCTCGTACGTCGATAGCCCGGCAGGGAATCTTTTCGCCAGCCTTATTGATGTGATGGTCCTCAAAGATACTATGAACTTCTGTGGAATCTTCTACATCAGGAGCAGTGTAAGCATCATCTTGTTGTGCAACTTCATGAAACGAATTCCTCTGCTCAAACCTTTGCAATACTCTCCAGTCATCGCTACGTGCATATGTGTCTACCAAGAAAAATATCTGTGTTGCTTGATTTGCCAAAATAAAAGGCTCATCGGTGTGGTACGCCGCCTTCACATTGATGGATTTCAAATAATCATCAGCGTTGGGTTTTGCGATCCTGGAAAACAGGTTGTACCAACGACAGCAGAACAGAACCACACATCGATGAACCTCGAAACTGGAGATATACTACAACTGAACAATGTCTGTTATGTTAGCATACATTTCAGTTGTGTCATCGTCGTACGTATCCGTGCTCATGACGACACTGTTTTGTGTCTTCCTGCCTTCGTCGCATGCAAGGGTGTTGTAGCGCACATCTCCAACAACGCAAGATTCATAATGTCTTACCCGAGTATCAGGACCCATTGCTAGTGCATAAAGGGCATCATTAACTGCCTGCCCATCCTCCCGCATCTTCTTAACCTATGGTTAGAAAATAGATAAGATGATCATCTTATGTACTCAATATATTAAAAAAAACTGATAGTGCAATTCAAAAGCTTACACGGCTCTTGAACCATTTCGCAAATCCTGCCATAACTAGTTTGTCAATGTTTCTTGGATTTTGCGCCAGTAACTCCTTTTTGTAGATGCTGCACAACATAGTGATCGCGTCAAACATCTAAATATATAAGAATGTGCTGCAAGTTTAGTAGATTACGATGTATAAGCTGCAGTACTTGGCACTTACTCGATATAAGGTAGAATCTCAGGACAATTATTCAACACAAACCAAACCATTTTGTCCAAATCTTTAGGTTTGTCATCTTGTCGACTCTTCCCTGTAACTCGAACAGAACAATCGAAAACATTGAGCTCGGGATTGTCTTCACCCACCTTTTTGCCCTGCCACGCTTCCTTTTCCCGCTACCATTATTAGGATGGTTTCCTGGTGTAATATGCCTGACCTTCTCAAATTCCTCTTGCAACTCATCGCCGGTGAGCCTCTTTGGCGCATCATGGTTTTCATGCTTTGCATTGAACACATGTCTTCGGTATTTTGTAGGACACGGCTTTTCCTTGGCAAGGAAACGGCGGTGTCCAATGTAATAGATCTTGCTAAGTATTGCGTATGACAGCGGATTCTTGTCACAGTGAACACATGCATTGTAACCATGTGTCGTTCGCCCTGACATAGTGCCCAAAGCCAGATAATCATGGATGCACCAAATTATAATAGCACGCAGAAAGAAATCAGCTGGTGGGCTGCTATATAGGTCTTGAGTGAGAACACCCCTCCATAGCTGTTGAAGTTCCTCCACAAGAGGCTCCATGAATAAATCAAAATCCTTTCCAGGACTTTTTGGACCTGGGATGAGCAAGGCCATCATGTAGTTTGATTCTTTGGTGCAAACATTTGGTGGCATGTTGTAAGGGATAACAAGCACTGGCCACATGCTATATGTGGCGCTCTGGTGGCCAAATGGGTTAAATCCATCTGTAGCTAAGCCAAGTATAATGTTTCTCGGGTCAGCAGCAAACTTTTTGTGTTTATGATTGAAGCTTTTCCAGTCACTACCATGAGATGGATGGCTCATTACATTCTGATCTCTGTACTCCTAGTTCCTAGAATGCCACAGTACATCCTCTCTTATTTCAGCATCATGAAACAACCTCTGCAATCTTGGCATAATTGGAAAATGTCTCAGAACATTACGAGGAATCCTCTTCACAGCATCGCCATCTTTCCATCTTGATGATTTGCATTCTGGGCATTCACTTAAGTTGGCATAATCCTTCCGGAACAGAACACAATTATTCTTACAAACATGGATCATATCATATCCAATTCCAACTGCACGAAGGAAATTCTTCATTTTACTGTAGGTGTGTGGCAGCTCGGATGCATCTGGGAAAGATTTGCGGAAAACAGCCAACATCGCATCGAATGATTTGTTGGTCATCCGCTCAGATGTCTTGACCTGAAGAAAGGTGACCATAGCTGAGAATACTGACAGCTTATTTCCTGGGGTGACTGCCACGTTGCGTTGTTCCAACATGCGGGCCCACCGTTTTTCTTTTGCAGGTGAAAGTTCACGAAATGCGCGAGCATTTCGTAGCATTGTTTCAATGTTGTCAAACTCACTGGCTCCGCCGCCACTACCTCCTCCTCCTCCTCTTCCACCTGAGCATCAGGCAGATCAAGATGGTGATCTGTTGCTTCCACATAGTCAGTAACATTGACGTTCACAGCTTCACCATGATGAACCCACCTAGTATATGTGACTGACATCCCATACAAGTGTAGATGATGTTGCATAGTTGATTGGGGTCTTGTAACTGAATTCATACAACTGCTACACGGGCAGAGCACATCTGATTTTGGACCACCGTACTCAGCTTTGATAAAGTTCATGAAGTTTTCAATCCCCTCGACATATGCAGTGGAGAATCTTCGAGCAGAAGTTATCCAAGTCCTGTCCATCTGTTAGACATATAAATTAGTTCTTCTACTAGGTATTACAGCAAAAACATATATGCTTTTTTATAAAGTCCAGAAAAAAATACCTAGGTTGATGTCTAAAGCTATGGCAAGATATCTGGACAAGCATATCTAAGTAACAAAATATATGTAAAGCTAATTCAGCAAATATATTTGAGTGCTAAATTATGGCAGGCTATTTCAACAGTCAATGAGGCCGAGCACACAGCCATCAAAGGCCATCTCAGCAACAAAGATCGAGTATAAAACGGTGTCGAGCTATTTCACCTAACAGATTGGCTACTAGACCATGGAAATCTACTTCATAATAAATATATGGCAGGATATTTTAGCAACTAATCTGGCGTGGCATGCCATCTCAGCAAAGTAGATTCAATGCAGAACAGGGCAAGGAAGCTTCTTAAGCAGAGCATATTGACTGTAAACTATTTCGGCAAACAGTGAGATTAACAACGTCTATCAGCTAACATTCAGCGCTACTCCGACATGCACGTGGCCTCAGTCTATAATGTGCGTACCATGCGAGAAGCTGACCGCCGTGCGTCTCCACAAGAACGTCGCTAGCGGTGGCGGCGCGGTTGGAGGACGGCAGTCTACGAGAGCGTACTATGGGAGCGAGAGGATCACCGTGCATCCCCTCGATGAACCGCGGTGCCGACGTATCGGCGCGGCAGGGAGGGTAGCTTTGGCAGAACGAATGGAGTGGAAGGGGCCGGGGGGAAGGGGGGTTTGGGGAATATTATTGGCTAGTTGGCCGAAGGGTAGTTGAATTTGGGATTTGGGGGGAATTTTTGCGCGGTGGGCGGGGGAGTTTGGCGCATGGTCGGTTTCTCCAAATGCGGTCCCACGTGTTAGTGAAGAGGCAACCGAAGCGCGTTCCGTTTACGTGAGCCGTGTGCAGGACCGACCGTGTGAGGGGTGCAATGCGACCGCGACAGGCGTGTTGTGAGTGTATCGCCTTTTTCCTTTTAAACTTGGTGCTTCGCGCGATCCATCGATACTACTACTAGTAACCCGGTAATCCCGACTAAAATGGCACGGCCGGGTCATTTCCCACGTGATATGCTGGGAGGTTGGCTTAGTTGGTTTTTTTTAGGACGAGTAATGCTACACCTACGTAATCCCAGTTACGTAATTAACGTAATGTGAAACGTGTGGGCTATTGATTGGAGATTGGGGGAGGGAGGGGCCCACCACCATGAAAATCAGGGGGGAGAGAGAGGCAATTTACGTTAACCCTTTCATAGGTTCCCGTAGATGTAGAAAGATGTGAAATGCGTGAATGTGTAGTGGACGTACTATTGGAGTGCCTAAGATAAATTGTGTATGTAGACCGTATGCGTTTATTTACTTTGCATATTAGCTATGTCTCGGGTCAAACCTTCTAAGTTTATACACACAAAAATGAATCATGATTCCATATATTTTCATACAATATATCTTAGTATTATTGTGAAAGTTCATATACACCGGACGAGATTCATGCAAACATGGCAGATTTTCATTACATTTCGAACTTTTATAGGACAGAAAAGAAAAGAAACCCGACCCTAAACCTATTCTACAGCGGCGACCGACGTCCTCCATCTACCGTCTCCATGTACGGGGGCTGGGTTCAAGACCCGTGAAGTGAAGGTGCGGTCTCCGGCGAGGAAGAGTAAAACACGGGAGACGGACCGGCCAGTTGGCACACCATGCCCTGCCGCCTCCCAAGCCCTACTCATCCTCGGAGGAGTCCCCGACCTCGGCGGTGCCGGTGGACGTGAGGCCGATGATGATGGACGTGGACGGTGCTTCACCTGCCACATGCGCCACCAAACGTTGGACGGCGGCAAGTAGGACGCGTGGCTGACGGTGCTCCCGTCATCGACCGCTAGCGTGGCCACTGCTTGTGCGGTCGCGTCCGCGTCCGGTTACGCCGCTATTGCGTTGCAAGCGGCGACTTGAGCGAGGGCGGCGACCTTGAGCTTCATCCCCGAAGACAAGCTCTCCCGCAGAGCGTTGCCGCTCGCGGTCATGGTGGATGTGGTGCCAGGTAGGAGGATGCGCTATGGTGTGGAGTTTAGCTGTTCGTTGCAGCTTTAAGTAGCGCATTCCGGTGAGGCCAAGCGTCCGGGTGCGTCATTAAGTCGCCGGAGTTGGTTCCTCGGGCATCGAGCCTGCTTAATGACGGCATACAGACGGACGGCATGAATGCGGGCAGCTGGCGCCGGCTGGGAATGCACGCGCGTGACGGCGCAAAGGGCGAGGGTTTTTGGTGTGCCAGGGTAGTCAGCTGCGGTCGTGGCAATGTTGGAGATGCCCTTTGCTCACATGCGATCCCCACATGTCATTGAAAAAGCAAGACAACCCGGCATGGTCTCAGGTCCTGGGGATGCAGTTGGCCGCGCTAGAACACTCCGCGGACGCGTCGCAACGCGCGCGCACTTCGGCGCCCCGTGCATCCTCGACGAGCCGGTGTTGATCTGCTGGTCGTGCCACAGCAGTAGCGCCACCCTCGGCACCCTGAAGCCGAGCGTGTCCAGCGACGATGAGCATGTCGCTCACCGTGGTCGCCGTGTCCAGAGGCGGTGCGGGAGCTGCGCCACGTTGTTGGCCCCCACGACCCACATGAACAGTTGCCGGTGGCGAGGAGGTCGTGGGCCAGCTCCTCCATTGGACTAGTCTGCGCCACGTCATCCCGACAGGTGTGCCCCACATGTCGGTTTCCCTGTTTTCTCGGCCAAATTCGAGCGTCAGTGCTCCGCGTTACGCATTAGGCGCAGAACAGGTGGTTTTTGTGCCCTGGTTCAAATGTGGTACAGTACCAAGTTGTTACCCTAGCCCCAAGCGTGGTGGTTTTGGGTACAGTACCACCCTTTTCCTTTTCGACTCGTGAAGCATAACACTTGATTAAGTAGCCGGATGGTGTGCTAATTTAGGTGTCCGACTGTTTGAAGGAATAATTGAGGTGTGCCCGGTCCGTGCCCGCATTTAGGGGTCCAACTTACCATGTTCCGGCAGTAGTAACTATACTAGTCCCTGCGTACTCTCTCTGTTTTTATTTACTCCGCATTTTAGCTTTGCTCAAAGTCAAACTTTGTAAACTTTGACAAAGTTTATAGACAGAAAAAATAACATATACAATAACAAATCAATACCATTAGATTCATTATTGAATACACTTTCACATCATATAGATTTGCTATTGTAAATGTTCATATTTTTTTCTATAAATTTGGTCAAATTTTATGAAGTTTGACTTTAGTCAAACCTAATATGCAGAATAAATAAAAATGGAGGGAGTATCTTACTCCGTGACCAAGACGGAAAGGAAAAGAGACAACTTAATGTTTATTTGAGCTGTTCAAGTATAATCATGTGGCGTTGCTTATTTCTCATTCCTCTCCAACCCTCTTCTCCATCGATCATGCCACCCTTTGGTCGAGTCCATCCTCCCGCATGCCTCATTTGAACATTCTGCCTAGTGTCATTCGCATGTGGGCCTAGACCATGCTTGTATTTCCAATGTTGTAATTTGTCTGACATGCATACAGACAAACGGTTCGTTTAAAGTTCCACTTTGCCTCCACTACGTGCCGCTTCCCATCTTAGTTTTGACATCCCATTTGATTCATGCCCCGACACATCTTGACGAGATCGATAGATGTTGAGAGATCAAGTGCGTGTCCTGCAAGGAGATAAAGGTTTGGTGTGTTTCTATGATAGAAATGACCTGGGGGGCGGGGTCTGTGTGTGCGCATCGGTCATGTACCATCTAGCTAGATCAATTGAAAGAGGACTAGGGTGGGTCCGGAGATCAACCGATCTAGAGAGGGGCGGAGAGGATGAATGTATGCTTCAAAAAGATAGATGAAAGGCTTGGTTACAATTAATGCATGGTAGAGTGACCTAGGCGTGTGTCGAAGAGCGACCTGACAACGAGCGAGATACAATCCCGATACCTCGAGAGATCAATTAGGTTTGACAAGCACAAAGAGGAAGAGAGGTGGTATGCGTGTGTGTGTGCGAGAGAGAGAGAGGGAGAGAGAGAGAGAGGAAGGGGGAGAGAGAGAGACCCCGAGATGAAACCGAGAGAGAACAAGTGGGTGCATGTGTGATACCTAAGGCGGATTCAAAATTTTGAACCAGTGATCATAGCATCAGCAAATCATATATAAAGGGTATTCAATGTTTGTTTCGCTTTTGAACGTACAATATACTCCCTCCGATCCTTTTTAGTTTACATATAAGTTTTATGTGTAGTCAAAGTATCTCTACTTTGATCAAACTTATAGAAAAAAGTATCAACATTCAAGAACGCCCAATCAATATTGTTAGATTCGTACGTACTCCTAGATTTGTATTCAAATAGAAATGGTTTCCAATTTGTATTCAAACATGTGAATGCTTGTTCTCACGCATGCTCTTCCTACTAGGATTTTGCCACGTATAGCCAGTCCAATAGTAACTTTTTTTAAGCTCCCAGTCCAATAGTAGTAGAAGTAGTAGTACTAGTGGAGTACTGACAACATCTGCAGTAGAGTATGCAGTGCTCATAGTACTAGTAGTATACCACTCCCTCCGTTTTTATTTACTCCGCATATTAGAGTTGACTGAAGTCAAACTTTGTAAAGTTTGACCAAATTTATAGAAAAGAATATAAATATTTAGCATAACAAATCTATATGATGTGGAAGTACATTCAACAACGAATCTAATGGTATTGATTTGTTATTGTGATGTTAATATTTTTGTCTATAAACTTTGTCAAAGTTTGTAAAGCTTGACTTTGACCAAAACTAATATGCGGAGTAAATAAAAACGGAGGGAGTACTAGTAACACTCGGCTGACCTCTCCCTCTTCTAGTAGTATAAATGACGCGGGCGGGGGAGGGGGAGGGACGTCAATTTGCTCTCAACTGTGGTCCCACAAGCAAGCAAAAACGCAAGACGAAGCGTGTTCCATTCGGTGAGCGACGTCCATCCCCATGCCTCCGCTAAGTCCGACCACCAATCACCACCGCGCCCCACTCCTCCTCACCTTATCTCTCATCTTTCTCGAGATATCATTTTTCGATGAAATTCTCGAGATACCATTTTTTGATAAAATTCTCGAGATATCATTAGTTTTTACACATGGGATTACTCCTGCATGGGTCAATCACAACATGTGTTTTGTAAAAAAATGCATCCTGATGTTCCGTGCAATGCACGGGCATCTTGCTAGTCATCTTGAGATTTATGAAGTCACCGCCTCATCGTCGACAGGAACGGTGGGGAGGTTCGGACGTCTGCCACATGAAACTCCAAAACTTTGGTCCCATCCCACCACACAACTCTCCAGGCTCTAGCCGTCCGTCTTTGCAAACTCCGCACAGTCAAAACTGATTGACCGGTCATCATCAAAACCACTATTCACACCAGAACCTTCGCTGCTCGGCCTATGCCAGCTACTTGCCGGCCGGTCACCACTGCCCCAAAACCACACCTCCTCTCCAGCCCATTCCCCCACCTTTCGATCCCCTAGCCTGCATCAGCCGTCCCCTAGTTCACCGAAAAGCCATGGTGCGCCACAAGATCACGTACTACAAGATGCTGACGCCAGAGCGCTGCTCAAAAATCGCGGCAGTGGTCGGCGCCACAAACCTCTGTTCCCAAGCTCGCTTTGCGGCGGCCAATCCCCGAGTTCTCTGGAGCCAAGCTCCGAGGAGGAGGAAGTCGATCCAATGTTCATGGCAGAGATCGCGACGCAGAAGGCCCCCGATGCATATGAGACGATGGACGTCGACTTCGTGCCGGCGTCTGGGTCCCCCATGGTGCAGGCGGACTAGCGGTTCAACCCGGCGATCCTAAAGGAGGACCGGGAGGCGGAGGCTCAACTCGACGCGAAGCGCGCGGATGCCGCTGCCATCGAGGCCCTCCTATAGGTGGAACCGGATGTCGTGGATGTGAACCAGGCGGCGGAGGCTCAACTTGACGCGGAGCGCGCGGATGCCGCTGCCATCGAGGCCCTCCTGCAGGCGGAACCGGACGTCCTGGACTTGAACCGGGCGGCGGAGGCTCAACTCGACATGGAGCATGCGGATGCCGCTGCCATAGAGGCCCTCCTGCAGGCGGAACCGAACATCGTGGACATGAACAGGGCGGTGGTCGCGTCCATGCAGAGCGCCCGCACGCTCCGCATGAAGGAGTAGCTGGAGGCCAAGGACAACCACGGTGCGGAGACACACGTCGGCAGCTACGGCTGGTTCGCACCGGCAGCCAAAGACGACGAGGCCGTCTCATTCTGTGGGCAGTGATAGTTTTTCTTTATGTTGTTGTTTTTAGGGATCTTTTGCTGTGTAAAAACATATATTTATGCAAGTCGCCCGACTTTCATCATTTTGGTCAGTCGACCATTTCAAGCGGTTGGATGAATATCCTACGTCTCCTAACCCTTCTTCTTCCTCACCTCTTCTTCTTCCCCAACAGACCACCGCACAGATCTTCCCTAACATGCGGTTGGATAAACATACTATATGAACGAAAATTATGTGTCAGCGGTAGGATGGCTGAGTTTGGTTTGATCACATGCGGTAGCACGTGTCAGTGAGGGTGCGTTCCCTTGGTTGGGTTTGCGGCGTGCAGGAGCGACTGTGTGAGGGTGCGGTGCGACCGCGATAGCTGTGCGCAAGTGTACCTCCTTTTCATTTTGAAAAACTTTAGGCAAGCTTGGCAAAAGTGTGTGGCAAAGTATGGCAATGCAAGGCCTAGACCCAAACAGGATACAAGTACGTAGTACGTACGTACTACTTGTGTTAAAAAAGAAAGGCGGGGTTTTACTTCGCGGGATTGATTGATACAAATCCTCGTTTGACGTGTTAATTAATGCGTATTTTTTTCTCCAACGCCCAAAGAGCTAACCATCTCACTCCTCATTGCTTGATTAATGCAGCTCCATGCAAACCAACCTTCTCACTTCCGCATACATGCAAGGGTATATTAATGTCCTTGGTTGCTAGTACGAGGCAAACCCCATCAATTTTGCCTCGATTAGTGTTAGTGGCCTTCTGTAAATTGTAATTTTGATACTGGCCTTGTATAAAAAAAAATGGAGGTAGTAACTATTTGACTTCCTTCCCCATTGCGGTGACGTTGACGATATCTCGAACGTTGTGGCTTTGGCGAAGTGCGTTCGACGGAGCACACCATTGAGGGAGACCACGGTAAGTCGTTCGCAAGTGCCGCCTGCAAGCCGAGATAACCGCCTTCTTTGCATCCAGTAAGTCCGTTGAACCAAAGGAGGCGTAAATGTACTACTACACAATAGCGTCGTCCGTCCAGCTTAGTGCAGTAAGGTGGTTTCTCAAAGAAGACGATGGAGAAGCGGAGTCAACGAAGAGTGAAATGATGGTTGCTTCGTCCATGCTTTGTGATTTGACGCCTCACTGCTTTGTGATTTGTGATAGAAGGGACATGGGAGTAGACTCTATGCTCTATACTGTACATGCGTCCAAGCACGGGAGAAAGAGGAGAGAGGTTGCATTTTTCTATTCCTTCAATCAATCAATTAGGGAGCTTCAGTTCCCTCTTTTTGGCTTTGGCAGCACCCTCCACAATGGTTCCATCGATGCCAAAAGCTATTTCACATTTGGCTACACATTGTGGATGCCCTTAACCGTACCACTTGGTTTTGCTCCTGTGTGCTATCTATACAAATCTTGATTATATTGATCTAAAAAATTATAGTATCAAGATTAGTAAAAAGGAGGTGATTTTGCCGTGCGGAAGGCGGGGTAGGTTTCTTATTTTTAGAGGATGTTGGCCTGGCGGTTTGCTGACATGCAATCCCACATGTCAGTGATTTACCAAGCCAATCCACGTCCCACATGAGGCAGAACAACGGCAGAAGCAACACGTGGTTAACTTGAAGAAGATGAGGGAGAAGCGGATTCAGCAACGAGTGAAATGATGGTTGCTTCGTCCCTCCAACTTCTTTTTTTAGCATCAGTTCGTCCCTCCAACTTAACTGCGAGAAAGGTGCAACTTTGTGATTTGACACCTCATTGCTCATTACTACGCCGGCGCCATGACTGGGGTGCTTCACCCCTGCTGCTCTGCACTGTTATTTCGGTATGGCACGTGGATCCGGTTGCTTGATGTCCCACATGTCGGCAAAAGGGACTAGAACATTTATGAAAGCAAGCGCTCCAGTCTTACGACGGAGGAGTACACGACACGGCGGCCCAGTGAACTATTACTTGTATTGTAGTACTACTATAGTTTTGTTGTTTCGCACGATCCATCAATACAAACCCGATTAAACAAGCAAGGGCGGGATTTTTCCCGCGCGGTAGATGAGACTAGCCATACATTTCAATGGCAATTTTATTGTATGCAAACTGAATAATTAAGTGACAATATGAGATCTAGTAAAACTAAAAACACATATGATTTATTGTGTTAGAGTGTAGTAGTAGTGTTGTATTGCATAGTTGTTAGATGTAACATGCGAGAACGTGTAGAGATGTACTTTTGGAGGGCCTACAGAGAGAAATTGGGCATAAAGTGGATTCAAATATTTGTATTCGTCTTCATAGCATTTGTAACTCATATCTACAGTTTGTACAGTAGACGTGAATGCTTGCTCGCTCTTACAAAACCAGTACAACAATAATGGGGTGGCGTGCGCCAATTTAGGCACTGGCATGTTGGCCTACTCAGCTCCACATAGAGAACAAGAGAAGAGATAAATACACAGGCGGTCAGTGTATTTCAAGCGAAAAGCGTAATACGGTCACCGGACTTCAGAATACGCTCATTACGATCACTATATATATTTTGCAGTGATTATACGGTCACTTGCTCACCGTTCAGCATCGGATTGCACTTTGTTGACCGGCCAAATAGTCTGCGTGGCACTATGTTGACTGGTTAAATTGACCATGTTCCTTGTGGTACCCACCTGTCAGTTCTTATAGGAAAAAGGTAAGATAAACACAAATTTACGCAAGCGCGACAAGACTCCAACCCATGCGAGGGAACCACCTGGTTGTGTATGTGTCTGTCAGGGCCTGATGTGTGCGCATGCACGTGTAGGTTGAGCACTTGAGCGTGAGCGTGTGTGTTGGTCGTGTGGTGTGTGCATGCATGTGTGCGTGTGAGTGTTACGTGCGTGCGTGGCTGCGTGTGTACGTGTGAGTGTTGCGTGCATGCAGTTCGTGTGCATGCGTGCGTGTGTGTATAATCACCACACCAGCTCCTGTGTATTAAAACAGACGACTCAGCATACCAATACAAGGCCACCTTGTCCGATGTGCCTGCGGTCATGACTTCGAACCACCGTCCAATATATTTTTATCGTTTGTTTTCATTCTTATACACGCCGACAGGTGGGCCCAATGGTAGTGAGATAATGTCATGCAACACTAGAGATGCCACGTGGAGCGTTTAACTGGTCAACTAGTCATGTCTTGAGCAAATACAGAGCTGTACGGTGAGCCCGTGACTGTATAATAACCACAAAACATAGATGGTGACCGTAATGAGTGGATTCTGAAGTCTAATGTACGTATCGTGCTTTCGCTTCAAATACAATGATCGTCACTGTATATATCGCGAGAGAAATATGAAACATGTGTGAATGTGCTGGGGGCATACTTTTAGAGGACCTGGAGATAGTTTGTGTGCGTACGTGAAAGGGGCATAGAGGGTGTGTGTGCGATGGAGAGAGAGATGCTCTTCGTTTCTCTTTATTATGACTAACTTTATATATAGTATAAAAATATAAAAATTCACAGTGCGGAATAAATATCATTGGGTGCACCATGCAATGCAAATTAACGTTCATACTACTCCATATAACTTTGTAATGTTGTATATATGTAGAAATTCTAAAATAATTTTTTGGCCACACTTTGTGTGGTTTTATTCAAAAGGAAAGTTGTATGCGAAACAAACGTGAAGAGAGGGCTTTTTAGATCAATGGGGTACGTGATGTAACATGTGTGAATGTGTAGTTGACGTATTTGGCAGGGCCTAGAGAGGGTATGTGTACGTATTAAGTATTCGAGAGAGGCATGGATAGAGGGGCCGGGGGGGGGGGGGGGGGGGGGGGGGGGGGGGGGGGCGACGTGGGAGAGATAGCACGAGAAATGAGAGAGGTCTAGAGAGAGAGAGAGACGAATATGATGTCACAGCGAGAGATGCCCTTGAGTGTGTACATGCAAGGGGGGAGGGGATAGAGGCATGATGAGAAAATATTTTGTGTGGTGTCTGTGTTGGTATGTGTGGGTGTGAGAAGATAACGAGACCTAGGGGCAGAGGGTGTGTCACAGCGTGAGGTCCGGTGGACCGAGGTGAGGCCCTTGGTTCGGTTCCGTCCTGCGCCACATTGGTTGGCCCGTGACGCATTCAGGGAGACCCATGGAGGACTAGTCGTACAAGACAAAGATACCAGAGTCGTGAAGGACTCTATGTCCACTGACAAAGCCGGCTAGGATTTGTAACCCTAGGTCCTTGGACTAAGGTAATGTCGGATTCAGGGTTCCGCAGACCCTTGAGAGGTTCGAACTCTGGGGTGCGTGCGAAGAACTCTCCCTCCCCAGTCCGCCTGCTCAACAATTCCACAGCCTAGCTCGACGAACCCAAGGGACAAGAGACACAACAGTTTATCCTGGTTCGGGCCACCTTGCGGTGTAATACCCTACTCCAGCTTTGTGGTGGATTGCCTCAGAGGGCTGAGGATGAACTAGTACAGAGGTGGAACGACCTCAGGAGGTGAGGTGTTCTTGAGCTCAATGAGCTGGTGAGGTGGTGAGGATGGAATGGATCTGATCCCCCTCCTATGGTGGTGGCTAAGTCCTATTTATAGTGGCCTTGGTCCTCTTCCCAAATGTAGGTGGGAAGGGATCCCACAACGGCCAAATTCGAAGGGAGAAAACTAGTACAAGTTATCCTAACAAAAGTAGTCTTCGCCTGCAAAAGCCTCTGGCGGTGACGCTGCAGTGGGCTCTGCGATGACCTCCGTCCTGCCGTCCTGGAGGTCCTGGTCTTGTTGCACCGATATGGAAACCTTTGCTTGATTCCTCGGAACTCCGCGCCTGTGCTTGCCTCCTTGGCACCAAAGAGGAAACTGGTACACTGCGCCCGCCTGGTCCTAGTCGTCATGGCTCACGCCAGGTGAACCTCGCGAGGTTCGGCTTGCATTGATATCTCCGCTCCTCGGAAGCCAGCCTGGGGAGGCCGCCCCTCGTGGAGGTCTTGGTGTCGTCCGCCTCGCGAGGCTTGGCCCCTCGCGAGGGTCTTGAGTTGTTGTTGCTGAAGCTAGGCCATACCAGGCCGTCGATGGAGCCACGCCATGGGCCACACGCAGGCAAGTCTGGTCACCCCCGGTCCCAGGACGCCGACAGTAGCCCCCGAGCCCAAGGAGCGCTCGAACTTGGCTTCGAGGCGAAGCCAAAGGGCAAGTGCGGAGCGCCGTGGGCCCTAACCACCTGCGGCCTCGGTTGCCGCGTGGCGATTGATGGGGCGTGGGCGCCTCCGCTTCCCCACGCTGCCTCGACAACTGCTCGACTTGACGAGACCCTGCTGCATGTAGAGAAAAATCATCATTACGCGCGATCGTGGAGGCCGGCGGTCGGCCTCCCCTTGGCTATAAATGAGGAGAGGGGCAAAGCCCCCCTTGCTCGTCTCCGTCTTCTCGCCACCCGCTCCTTCTTCTTCCTTCTTGCCTTGCCGTCTTGCCGCGGTGCTCATGGTGCCGACGAGGAAGCTCTCTGCTGCCGAGAAGGGGAAGGCCCCTAAGGAGGGGCCCGGCTCGCCGCCGCCCAAGAGGGAACGAGGTCGCCCCTGCAAGCATGCGGCGACCCCTGTGGTGGCTCCTCGTGGACGTGGGCGCGCCTCGAGTGGCCGCGGCGGCGCCTCTTCTCGCGGCGAGAGCCGCCAGGGGCGAGGCAGCCGCTGTGATGGAGGGAGGCGTGCCGTGGTCGCCCGGCCTCCTCGGCCGCGCTTCTACTCGACGGTAGTGCTCCCAGAGTTTGTCGTGTGGTCGGAGGGGCCGACCGGCACCTGGCTCTCGCTCCCCCGCTCCTTCGCGGGCGAGCTGCCGGTCGCTGGCCTTGACGGCCTCTGGCTACAAGCTGACGGCTGCAGCAGCAAGGCTTCATGGGTCGGGGTCAAAGTTTCCGCCGCCGGGAACGTGGCCCTGACCCACGGCTGGCAGACGTTCGCCCGCGCGCGTGGCCTGAGCAGGAGGTGCACCCTCCACTTCGAGTATGACGGCGTCGCGACCCTCTACGTGAGGGTGTTTGGGGAAGATGGCCGCCGCGCAGGGTGTTGCCCCGAAGACGACGACGGCGACGATGAGCTTGGCCTTGACGACGGCCGTGGTGATGTTCAGGGTGAGCTTGCCCTTGGTGACGGCCATGGCTCGTTCAGCAGCGGCGGCTCTTCCTCCGGTGAGAGCACAAGCAATGGTGGTTACGACCAGCCGCCATGCCGCCGGGCTCGCTTCGAGGGAGGTGGTGGGTCTTCTCGCCGCCGCGCCCCTGTGAAGCGGGAGGAGGGCTCAGGCTGAGCCCGGAGAACCTCCGGAGCCGAGCCTCAGGAGCTGCTGCAGTCGCGCGGGCCGCTTCTGTTTAACCTTTCCTTTCTTTTGCATTTTGAAAAAAAAGTAGAGAGCCCTGCTAGGGCGTGTAATGAACCATGGCACTTATGCCGCTATGCTATGTTTATTGTTCTTGTGTTATGCTATGGTGTTCATGTCCCGAGTAGGTGTGGTAGGATAACTTAGCTTGGTACACCCGCAGTAGCTTCCCTCCTCGCGAGGGCACGTCCTTCAGCACCTGGTGAGGCCCCCTTGCTGCCGACCTAGGAGCCGCTGGCCTCGGGAGGCATCATAAAACTGCAGGGTTTGTTAGAAAACTTGTCGGGTGCCTTGTTCTTCCTTGCGTGAGCCCTTAGGCATGACTAGTCGTGGCTTAGTTCACCACGTCGCGGTACCCAGGGGGCACAGACTGAAGAGGGTGCGCAAATCACGAGCTCAATCGAGGGCGCCTCGCGAAGATCAAGGAAGCCGAAGCTCTGGGGCAACAGGGCTTTGGCGAGGTGTGTTCGCAGCGTGGGCTAGCCCAACGCACGCACACACCTGTCCAGCCCCCGTGGGAAGCGCACGAGGGAGAGCGACGGGCAACTGCCGTTCTCCCTGACCCAGAAAAAAAAGCAAGCGAGGCAAGAAGAGAAAACCCAACTAGGCAATCGAGAAACGCTAGAGCTCCAAATTCCATTAAAAGGTTGCAAACCAACTACAGAAAGCAAGCAAATGAACAGCCGCGTCCGACACATAGTCTAGTCTTCTCACCAGCGCGGAGTTAAGTGCTGCCACTAGGACGTGGGAGGGAGCCCCTGAGGCCGGAGGGCGGCACTCTGGAGACTCCGGGGCATGTATAGCCCCACTCATTATTACGTGAGAGTGTCACGAGCGGAGACCTTCATAGGCACTGGGCCTTGCTTCATGGGTAGAACTTCCGGAGGTGCTGGATGTTCCAGGCGTTCTGGATGGGGATCCCGTCCTGCGTCTCCAAGCGCACGGCGCCAGGCCTGGAGACGCGGGCAATCCTAAACGGGCCCTCCCACATGGGAGAGAGCTTATGCAGCCCTTCCTGGAGAGCACCCGCCTCAAGACGAGATTGCCCACCTCGAGCGTCCTGGAGCGGACGCTGCGACAGTGGTACCGCCGCAGCGCCTGCTGGTACCTTGCCGCCCGGAGCGAGGCTTGACGGCGGCGCTCCTCCCCCAGCACGAGGTCCATCCCCCGTGAGGCGTCCTGGCGTGCCTCGTCAAATGCCAGGACCCGTGTGGAGCGATGCTTGACTTCGTGTGGGAGAACCGCTTCGGCTCCGTAGACGAGGAAGAATGGAGTCTCGCTCGTCGGCTTGGTGGTAGTGGTGCGGATGGACCACAACACGGACTGGAGCTCATCGATCCAGCCCCTGCCGCAGGCCTCAAGCTTTTTCTTGAAGGTTCTTGTTTTGAGGCCTCTCAGGACCTCCGCGTTGGCGCGCTCAGCTTGGCCGTTGCTCCTGGGGTGCGCCACTGAGGCGTAGCATATCTGCGTTCCAAGGTTAGCACAATATGTTTTGAAGAGATTGCTAGTGAACTGCGAGCCGTTGTCGGTGATGATACGAGTAGGGACCCCGAAGTGGCTCATGAGGCTCTTGATGAACTTGACTGCCGAACCGGCTGGGATGGTGCGGACAGCTTCCACATCCGCCCACTTGGTGAACTTGTCGATGGCAACGTAGAGGTAGCGGTAGCCCCCAGGCGTCCGTGGGAATGGTCCCAAGATGTCTAGCCCCCAGACCACGAACGGCCACGTGAGCGAAATGGTTTGGAGGCCATGAGCAGGTTGGTGGGTCTGCTTGGCGTGGAACTGGCAGGCTTCATAGGACTTGACCAACTCTACGGCATCGTTGAGCGCTGTTGGCCAGTAGAACCCGCTGCAGAATGCCTTCCCCACGAGGGTGCGTGATGAAGAGTGGTGCCCGCAGTCCCCGCCATGTATATCTGTCAGTAGGTCACGCCCCTGCTCCCTGGAAATGCATCGTAGAGAGATGTCGTTTGGACGCCTCCGATAAAGCTCACCATCCCGAATGCAGTATGCTGTAGCTTGGCGTGCCACCCGCTCTGTGTCTTCCTCCTTCTCCGGCAGGGTTCCCTGGAGCAGATACACCCTGAACTCTTTAGTCCAGCATCCCTTCTGAGGCTCGAGTGCGAGGAGCAGACGCGCCCTTGAGGTCGGGCCACAGGCTGGGGCTCCCGAGGTTGGTGCTGGGGGGAGCTCTTCCTAAGGCGGCGTTGCCTCTGCAGCGGGTGGGGCTGCCGAAGGCTTGAAGACGCCGGGCTCCTGAGGCAGGCGCCGGGATGCCCTCTTGGCGATGTCGTCGGCTTCCTTGTTTGTGCCGCGCGGCACGTGCTGTAGTTCCAAACCCAAGAATTGTTTCTCAATTTTGTGTACCTCCGCAAGATATGCCTCCATGTGCTCGTCCTTCGGCTCGTATACTTTGTTGGAGAAGTTGACGAGGAGCTGGGAGTCGCCCTTGATGGTAAGGCGCTTCACTCCCAAGGCTGCCGCAGCCTTGAGACCGGCGATTAAGCCTTCGTACTCCATGATGTTATTGGAGACCTTCTCGCCCTGCTGGAAGCAGAGCTGCACGGCGTAGTAGAGCTTGTCCTGGGCGGGCGAGATGAGCACGGCTCCAGCCCCCGCGCCCTGACGCGCGAAGGCGCCGTCAAAGTACATGACCCATCCGTCTGGCGCCTCGCTTCCTGGTGAGAGTGGGCGGCCCTCGCCTACTTCAGGGCTGGGAACGTCAGTCCATTCCGCCATGAAGTCGGCGAGCGCGGCACCCTTGATGACTCTGGTGGTGCTGAACTCCAACTAGAATGCCTGCAACTCGATGTTCCATTCTGCGACTCTCCCTGTAGCATTGGGGCTCCGGAGCACCCTCTCAAGTGGGTAAGCTGAGATGACCTTGATGGGGTGGCCTTGGAAGTAGTGGCGCAGCTTGCAGGAGGCGACAAGGAGCGCGAGCAGGAGCTTCTGCAGCATGGGATAGTGTGCCCGTGCGTCATGCAATACCGTGCTGACGAAGTTCACCGGGTGCTCGATGAGGGCCGGAGTGCTGGTGATGTCTTGTACTTCCCGAGGCTGGGGGTCCTCGGGAGCTTGGTTGTTTGCAAGGGCAGCCAGGCCCCCAGGAGCGCCGTCCTGAGGGGCCTGGTCATCTGCTGGTGCCACCGGGGCCTCAGGAGCACCGTCCCGAAGCTGCGTTGTCTCGTCTTGGCGTGTGGCGCCGCCCGGCGAGTCCCCGGCCTGGTGCTCTTCCCGGACCGCCACCAGTGATGCGCTGGCAGAGTGTGGCGTGGCAGCCAGGTAAAGCACCAAGGGCTCGAGAGGTCGCGGCGCCACCATCACTGGTGGGCTGGTGAGGTATCTCTTGATGTCTTGAAATGCTGCGTCAGCCTCTGGAGTCCATTCGAGCGGCCCTTTCTTCTTCATTAGCTTGAAGAACGGGAGGGCGCGCTCCCCAAGCTTGGAGATGAAGCGCCCTAGCGAGGTCATGCAGCCCGCCAATTTTTGCATTTCCTTGAGAGTCTGCGGCGGGCTCATCCTTTCTATCACCTTGACCTTCTCGGGGTTCGCCTCGATTCCCCTGTGTGACACCAAAAAGCCCAACAGCTTGCCGGAGGGGACACCAAACACACATTTCTCCGGGTTGAGCCGCAGGTCCACCTTGCGCAGACTGGTGAACGTTTCTTCTAGGTCCTCGATGAGGGTCCTTGCCTCCCGAGACTTCACCACTATGTCATCGACGTATGCCTCGGCGTTCCTCCCAAGCTGCTGGCCCAGAGCGATGTGCATCAGCCGCTGGAAGGTCGCTCCGGCGTTACGCAGCCCGAAGGGCATGCAGGTGTAGCAATACACCCCGCACGGGGTCAAGAAGGCCGTCTTCTCAACATCTTGCACCGCCATCTTGATTTGGTGATATCCTAAGAATGTGTCCAGGAAGCACAGCAGGTCGCACTCGGCGGTAGAGTCGATGATCTGGTCGATGTGCGGGAGCGGGAAGGGGTCTTGAGGGCAAGCCTTGTTGAGGTTGGTGAAGTCGACGCACATGCGTTCCTTCCCGCCTTTCTTGGGGACAATGACCGGGTTAGCCAGCCATTCTGGGTACCGCACCTCCCGAATAACACCAGCATCTTGCAGCTTGCGGGTCTCTTGGACGATGAACGCCTGCTTCTTCGTGGACTGCCGCCGCGCCCTCTGCTTCACCGGGCGTACGTTGGGGCACACTCTCAGGTGATGCTCGATTACCTCCCTCGGGACTCCGACCAGATCTTTGGGCTCCCATGCAAACACCTCCTTGTTTGCACGCAAGAAGCCGACCAACGCCTTTTCTTGGTCTGGGGCGAGGTTGGCTCCTATGGTGAAGGTGGCTCCTGACGCCCCATCCTCGTCAACCGGCACCTGCTTCGTCTCGGCCCGATCTTGGGAGAACAGCTGCTTCTTCTTTGTCGACGCAGCCCCCGGGGCCTCAGGGGCTCCTCCACCTGCTGGGCGTGCTGCTGTCGCGGCCCTGAAGGCGAGCTTGAGGGCCGTCAGGGCCTCCTTGGTGTCTCCGGCCATGGTGAGGACGCCGCTGCTCTCCGGCATCTTCATGAGGTTGTAGGCAGGATGAGTCGCTGCCATAAACTTGGCCAAGGCTGGGTACCCGAGGATGGCGTTGTACGGGAGGCTGATGCGGGCGATGTCGAAGTCGATAAGCTCAGTGCGGTAGTTGTCGCGGGTGCCGAAGGTGACGGGGAGGCAGATCTGCCCCAGGGGGCTGGCGGAACCGTCGACGACCCCGGAGAAGGGCTTGGTGGGGCGGAGCCGGCCATGTGGCACGTGGAGCAAGCCGAAAGCTTCCATAGAGAGCACGTTGGTAACCACCACATTGCAGATGGTGGGGGTGCAGAGCATCGGGAGCGTGCCTGCGCTCGCGGTGGTTGCTGGGTGGTCTCTTGAGTCGATGGTGAGATCGGCCTTGGGCGCCGCCCATCCCGGAGGAGCTCCCTGCTGCACGTGCGCGGCACCTACTTGGCGGAAGAACTGCTTGATGTGACGGTCCGGGGGCGGCGCCTGCGAACCGCCTAGGAGGGCTGCGACGGCGAGGGGCATCAGCGCCGCGAAGCGCGTGATGAAGAGACCACACAGCTCCTCCCAGGAGGCCACAGAAGATTCCGGCAGGTTGAGCATCCAGGCGCGCGGCGTGCCCGTCGATCCGGCCGGTGGAGCGGTGCCCGCCATGAGAGCTGAACGGAGGAGTGAGGCGGACGAAGAGGCAAAGCTTCGACGCACCCCTACCTGGCGCGCCAAATGTCGGATTCGGGGTTCCGCAGACCCTTGAGAGGTTCGAACTCTGGGGTGCGTGCGAAGAACTCTCCCTCCCCAGTCCACCTGCTCAACGATTCGACAGCCTAGCTCGACGAACCCAAGGGACAAGAGACACAACAGTTTATCCTGGTTCGGGCCATCTTGCGGGTAATACCCTACTCCAGCTTTGTGGTGGATTGCCTCAGAGGGCTGAGGATGAACTAGTACAGAGGTGGAATGACCTCAGGAGGTGAGGTGTTCTTGAGCTCGATGAGCTGGTGAGGTGGTGAGGGTGGAATGGATCTGACCCCCCTCCTATGGTGGTGGCTAAGTTCTATTTATAGTGGCCTTGGTCCTCTTCCCAAATGTAGGCGGGAAGGGATCCCACAACGGCCAAATTCGAAGGGAGACAACTAGTACAAGTTATCCTGACAAAAGTAGTCTTCGCCTGCAAAAGCCTCTGGCGGTGACACTGCAGTGGGATCCGCGATGACCTCCGTCCTGCCGTCCTGGCGGTCCTGGTCTTGTTGCACCGATATGGAAACCTTTGCTTGATTCCTCGGGACTCCGCGCCTGCGCTTGCCTCCTTGGCATCAAAGAGGAAACTGGTACACTGCGCCCGCTGGCGCCCGCCTGGTCCTAGTCATCATGGCTCACGTCAGGTGAACCTCGCGAGGTTCGGCTTGCATTGATATCTCCGCTCCTTGAGAGCCAGCCTGGGGAGGCCGCCCCTCGTGGAGGTCTTGGTGTCATCCGCCTCGCGAGGGTCTTGAGTTGTTGTTGCTGAAGCTGGGCCATACCAGGCCGTCGATGGAGCCACGCCATGGGCCGCAGGCAGGCAAGTCTGGGCACCCCCAGTCCCAGGACGCCGACAGGTAACCCCTTCTCTCTAATATTACCATTCATCCAACCTAACTTTAAGGGGCATCCTACAGAATGCTCTGCTGGAATCATATTCGTCAATTAGGAAGAGAGGTGGAGACAATGCGTGCGAGACAGGCCTAAAGATAATGTGCGTGCGGGAGACATGTAGGCAGGTCTATGTATAGAGAAAGGGTCGATGGGGAATGTGTGTGCGTATGCATGTGAGAGGAAGAGTGCTTGTGATAAAGGTTAGTGAAAACAGTCGTAAATGGTTGCGAGAGGGAGGGAGGGTGATATCGAGAGCATGTGTGCGAGAAAGACACCTCGGGAGAGAGTGTGTGAGCATGTGTGAGAGACCACCGATGGATATACACCATGTGCGCGTATGTGTGAGAGAGAAAGTTAGCGCGTGTGTGAGGAGGGGCCTATGGAGGGTGAAACTACACGTAAAAGACTGCTGTACACATTGATTAAAAATATAAATTGTATCCAAATATTAGGATGGGATCATGATATTTGCAATTCATGTAAGGAACGGTCATTGATCCATCAGACATCTATATTCTATTGAATTTGAGCATGTCTATGTTATTATTCGACATAATTGATCCATAGAGTCAGTATTTTGAACTCCAGACAATGCATCGCTTTAGCAATTCGAATATAAACGTGAGTATAGTTCATGTTGTGTGTGTAAAGCACATTATACATACAAAAGTTACACAATGAACATTATAAATAGCTAGCTATGAATTAGCATACATTTGAATTCAACTTAAGGTGGTTTAAAAAATTTGAATTCAACATGAAGTCCATTCAATTATTTGAATTCGAGATCATGGCATTTGTAAATCATACCTAAATTATGGGGGCACCAATCTTTGCTCTGCTTTTGTACATAATAGCATATATAGTCGTGTACAAAATAGATTCAAATTTACCTCCTCCATTCCAAAATAATCGTAGTTATAGGATTTTGAAGTGTCAAAATTTAAAAAATAAGCGCATAATTTAATGAGGTTTTCAAACATACAAGGTCAAATTTAACGTTGTCTATTTAGGTCAATCCTCAAAGTTCAAGAGTACTCTAAACGTGAATGCTTCTGTTTCAAAATTTTGAACGAAGCGCCAAAAGAGCCTCTACTCGCCCAAAACCGCGTGAGAACAATGTTTGGTAGAAGGAAATTACTTTTCTAACTCCGACCCGTGAAACCTACTGGCCCGACGTCTATAGGTCTAAACCGGGATAGGTTTGTAACTTCATCTAGACGCCACGCAACCGCCTCCAAAAAACATTCATACACCGTGGCCGCCTAAACACACATGCGCTCAGCCGAAATCGCTCCTGCCCACTATTTGGGACACCTGAGATTACAGTCCTACCCCCGACCCGCAGTAGGTTCGAAATTTAAGAGGGTGGCAAAGTTTGTACTTTTCCCAAATTTCAAACAAGCGCGTCCCATCTGTTAAAAAAACAAAAACAAAAACAAGCGTGTCCTAGACCGAAACATGGTTCCCCCTTAGCTCCCCCCGTCCGATTCCCCATTCGTACTCCGTGGGCGCCAAAACTACCTCTCCAGCAGCCGCGAAACCCCGGCGTCCTCCGTCCGCCACCCCATCCCACCCATCAACCGCCGCCCTCCACCATCACGCCGGAGCCGATACCCCGATGTCCTCGTCCACCACAACTGCAACCGCAACACCCTCCACAGCTAGTAGTTGAAGCCGAGGCCGAGCTGCCTCTAGGACACCGACGTGCGCCGTACCCGAGCCAGTTCAACTGATAATCCCCAAGTGCAAGGAATCATCGTAGCAATTTCCAAAGGTGGAAGTGATAAGTCTGGAGTGTCGAACCCACAAGGAGCTAAAGGTAAGATCAATATTCTCTCAAGTCCTATCTGCCACTGATACGACTCTACATATACCGAACGTTTGCTTCCATCTAGAAACGAGAAATAAAACTACGTTGTGGGTATAAAGAGGATAGCCTTGCATATATCGGAGAACTAAAATATAAAAATAGGTGTTGTTAACATAAAGTTAGAATATATTACTATATATTATAAATAGCGAGTGAGGAATAATGATGGATCGGTGTGCGGAATTATCCTAGGCAATTGTTAACAAGATCGGTAGTCATTATTGTAATTTTATATGAGGGAGAGGCATAAGCTAACATACTTTCTCTACTTGGATCATATGAACTTATGATTGGAACTCTAGCAAGCATCCGCAACTACTAAAGATCATTAAGGTAAAACCTAACCATAGCATTAAAGTATCAAGTCCCCTTTATCCCATACGCAACAACCCCCTTACTCGGGTTTAAGCTTCTGTCACTCTAGCAACCCACTATAAGCGAATCATGACGTATTGCAACACCCTACAGCCGGAATCCCTCACGTGTGCGTGACACGGAAGGCACCATAGGACAGCATCAAAATAAAACATACAACTCAAACCAATCCAGATCATCAATCAACCCAAAAGACAAAAGAAATCTACTCAAAACATCATAGGATGGCAACACATCATTGGATCATAATATGTGGCATAAAGCACCATGTTCAAGTAAAGGATTACAGCGGGGTGCGGGAGAGTGGACCGCTTAAAAGAGATGAGGAAGGTGATGAAGATGGTGATGTTGATGAAGACGATCACCGCGGCGATGGTTCCCCTGGCGGCACTCCGGCGCCACTGAGAGAGAGGGGGAGAGAGTCTTCCCCTTGTGCTTCCTCCTCTATGGCCCCCCCTAGATGGGGAGAGGTTCTCCCTCTGGTCCTTGGCCTCCATGGTGATGATGGCCCCCTCCGGCTTCCTCCTCCATGGCCTCCGGTGATGATGGCCCCCTCCGGCAGGGTGCCGGAGAGGGCCTAGATTGATTTTTCGTGGCTACAGAGGCTTGCGGTGGCGGAACTTCTGATCTAGGGTTCTTTCTGGGGGTTACGGTATTTATAAGAATTTTTGGCGTCGGTCTCACGTCAAGGGGATTCCCGAGGGGCCCACAAGCCCTCAGGGCGCGCCCAGGGGGGTAGGGCGCGCCCCCTGGCTTGTGGACTCCTCGGTCACCTCCTGGTCCAGCTCCGGTGCTTCGGGGGTCTCTTTTGGTCCATAAAAAATCACCATAAATTTTCAACCCATTCTGAGAACTTTTATTTCTGCACAAAAAACGACACCACGGTAGTTCTGCTGAAAACAACGTCTGTTCGGGTTAGTTCTAATCAAATCATACCAAAACCATATAAAATTGTTGTAAACATGGCATGAATACTTCATAAATTATAGATACGTCGGAGACGTATCATCAACCACGCCGTCCTGCGCCTCATCGCTGCCGCTCCAACGTCGCCACCGTCCACCGCATCGGAGTTGTTCCTGCTACGCCGTCCTTCGCCAACTCGGATCTGCTTCCCCTCCACCGACACACGGCCACCGCAACACAGTCAACAATTTGGCCATGGGTTCATCCAAGGCTCCACCCTCCTCCAAAACATCGGTTCCCCCGGTAAAAAGAACATCGCCGCGAAATAAGGATGGCACAGCACTGGCAACCGGAACTGGTACTCCTCTTCCCTTATTCGTGCAAATCTTACGTGTTTGCTTGCACGGTATTCATCCCACAGAAGACACTAGTTGACCACTTCTTCCTACACCTTCTTCCTGATACTAGATGTTCCTAGTAACTCGCGATGCACAAGGTTTCTCCTCATATACTATTTCACCTTAGCTAGAGGTTTGTCGCCCCCCTGGATTTCAATTCCTGGTCAGTTGATTCCCAATTAAAGGAAGCATTCCCCAGCGTAACAGGCGCTAGTCCGCCTATTACGCCGGGGAAGCAGTGCCTCGGTGTTTATCTTAGGGGTGTGTGGGGCCTAGGAGCTGCTGGCGCCTAATCTGGAGGTCGGCCGGGCTTAAATGGATGGCCGGGGGGCACTACCAAGAACAGCGGTGGTGTTCGAGGGGAGGGCGGGGCGACGGAGGCAGGGGTCTGGGCTGGTGGTCGCTGGCGGTTCGAGAAAGATCGTCAACAGTGACTGGCGGGAGGTAGACGAAGGCCATCTGCCCGTTCCTTGTAGATCGGATGGTTCATAAAAAAATTAACTGACCTATTTATTTTCAGTCGACTGTTATTTTGATAGGACCACATGTGGTGGTGTGCTGGAGGAGTACCTGCATTTCCCAGCCATCCATGTGCTCATATATTACAAAATCATACGGAGTAGAATCTAATTTTGTTTGCCATGCAATGTTGTAGAGCTATCATATGTCTCCTGTCATTTATTTTTCAGCCACCTGCTATCTGCTACTTTTATAGTGCACTAGTTCTGCACACACTTCACCCATACTCTCACTATTGTTTTTTTATGCATGGGTATTTCAGCCTTTGCCAAACGGTTGATAGAAGCATGAAATAAAAGAGAGAAGTCGCTCCAGCTTTCTTCGTGCTTAGGCAAGACACGTTTGGGCACTATAAAGGGTGCAATGTCAGGAGATGGAGACGGTAAACGTAGCTCTGGAGTTGATGATCTCTGTAAGTGCATCTAGTGCCACCCCTAGTTGGTTTTGGAGTATTGATGACAAACGTGGTTGAGGGACTAATGTGTTTGTAAGAATTGCAGGATAACACAGGTAGAAGTCCCTCATTGATTCGGTTTTCCTACCAGAGATGACCCCTAAAAATGTATGAAGACATTGAAGACAATGGTGGTTCGTGAAGACATTCACGTCGAAGATAATGACGTGTGAAGACATTCACTTGAAGACTATGGAGTGCGAAGACATAGTTTCTTTCATAGTTTCATTTTCTTCTTTCTTGAGTCATAGGAACCACCGTACTGTTAAGTGGGGTCCAAGTGAACAAAGTCAGAAGACTGACGTGATGCTCAACCAAAATCCTATGTCTTCGAGCGAAGACAATGAGAGCAAATCTTATCTAGAGTTGGATGAGTCAGCTTTTCTTGTAGCCCAAGCCAAGCTGCCGCGTGTGTTTGAAATCCGACCGTTGGACACGTGTCAGTTCCTTAGTGACCCAGGGTCATTTCAGACATATCATGTCGGGTTGCCTGCTGGCTATAAATAGCCCACCCCCTCCACCATAAATTGGTGGCTGCTCAGAGTTAGTGCACGACTTTTGTCGTTTGAGAGCAACCCACCTCCAAAGCCTTTGAGAGAGAGATCCTTGAGAGGTCAAAGCCCAAAACACCCTGAGCCAAAGAGTGTTAGGCATCACTGAAGTCTTTCTGTCTGCGTGACCTGAAGACTTGTTGCACTTGAGGACTGTGTATCCTCCAGCCGGTTAGGCGTCATGTTCTGAGGATCCAAGAGTCATTGTGGATTGCCGGTGAACGGAGTCTGTGAAGGTTTGGAAGTCTACCTTGAAGACTTACCAGAGTGATTGGGCGAGGACTGGGTGTCCTTAGCTCAAGGGGAATAAGGAGAAGACGTGGTCTTATGAGTTCAATCTCAGCCTCCCTAACCAGACATACAGTTGTCACAGCAACTGTAACTGATCTACCAAATCCTTGTCTTCACCAAGCTACTGGTTCTATCCCCCACCTCCTTTACATTTTAGTTTGTCTTCGTGAAGTCATTGCTTGTTTGCCTGATCTATTTGACTTCACTATGCGAAGACTATTACATGTTTGGCTTCATACTGTCTTCCATTCCAATCTGTACTACCTAGCTGTTATTAGTCCTCGTGCTTCCATTACAATGCTTACTTGACTATGGTCTATCTAGAGTAGTTTATCTTCCACTGTATATCATATAGGTTCCATTTGATTGTCTGTCTTCAAAGACCTCATGTTTTGAAGACTTTCATAAAAATCGCCTATTCACCCCTCCTCTAGTCGATAACTAGCACTTTTAATTGGTATCAGAGCAAGGTGCTCCCTTGTTCTGTGTGATTCAGTTTAACCACCTAGAGTTTTAGCTATGTCGACTGCAGGGATAATCAAGGTCTCCGCTGTGTTCCCCGTCTTCGATGGCACTGATTACCCCTACTGGAAGAATAAGATGCGCATGCATCTTGAAGCCATTGACATTGACCTCTGGTATGTCATCAGGACTGGTGTTCCCAAGGTCGGTGAAGGTGTCACCGCTGCTGATGTCAAGAGATTCGCACAACTGGACTCAACCACCAAGAACATCATCTGTGGTCATCTTTCCAAAGGGCGGTATGGCCGTGTGAGTGCTCTGGAAACTGCAAAGCTAGTCTGGGACTGGATGTCCAAGGTCAACAAAGGCGTCTCAACACAGAGAGACTCAAGGATTGATGTGCTACGCAATCTTTTCAACCGCTTCAAGAGGAATGACAATGAGAATGTCCAGTTCACTTTCGACCGCCTCACTGATATCACAAATGAGCTTCACGCACTTGGCGCCACTGAAATCACCAATCATGAAATAGTGAAGAAGCTATTGAGATCACTTGACAGCTCATTTGACACCTTGGCCCTAATGATTCAAGAACGCCCTGACTTCAAATATCTCGATCCGTCTGACATACTTGAGAGGCTCAACACACATGAGTTCCAGCTATCTGAGAAGAGAGATATCTATGGCCCCAATTATGGCCGATCCCGTGCTTTGAAGGCAAAAGTTGTTTCCTCATCTGAAGAAGAATCTGACTACAGTTCTGATGATCCTGAAGACATTGGCAAAGAGCTAGCAATGCTTGTGAGAAAGTTCCAAAAGTTCTCCAAGAAAAATCGCTTCGGAAAGTCTTCAAGATCCAGCTCCAAGAACGATGAGGCTTTCACTCGTGACCACAAGAAGAGAACATGCCACAAATGCAAGAAGCTGGGTCACTACATATCTGAATGTCCTAATGGGACAAGGAAGCCAAGAAAAAGAAGAAGAGCAAAGAATATGACTCCGACGACAAGAAGAAGAAGAAATCTTCAAAGTCTTCTTCAAAGTCTTTTTCAAAGTCTTCCTCACACAAGAAGAGCTCATGTAGTAGGGCTCGTGCATTCATTGGCAAGGAGATGGATTCAGAGGAGGAGTCTGCTTCCGAGGAGGCGGAGGTGGAGTCTGAGGAGGACTCTAACTCAGGCGTGGCAAGCCTGGCTCTGGCTTCATCATTCGTCGTCAAGTCCATCTTCAACCCTGAAGACAATGCTCACGACGTTGACACCGAACTCAATGATGACGATGACTCTGCTCCCACCTAATGCTTCATGGCAAGAGGTGCTAAGGTAAACTCACGCGATGCTTACTTTCAGACCTCCAGTGAAGATGACTCTGAATGTGAATCCAAACCCAACTATAAGACTCTTGCTAAAATTGCAACTGAACAACAAACAGCCATGGAAAAGATTCAAAAATTGCTAGACAAAAGCGATGACCTATTGGACGAGGAAATGAATCGAACCCAGTCCTTAATCGAAGGCATAAAAAACCTTCGCGTTAAGTACGAGGAACTTGAAAGTCGTCATGAAACCCTCTCAGCTACTCATGAGAAGCTTTCCTATGATTATCTTCAAAGGAAGCAAGACCTAGAGAAACTGAGAGCGTCTCATGAAGATCTTCATAAGGAAAATGATTCACTACTCGCTCAACAGATCAGTTCTGCCCAGGAAGATTTTGTGCCACCTTGCTTAAAATGCCTTGAGCGTGACAATGCTGTTTCCGTTGCTGGATGTTCTACTGCTTCTGAAGTTACAATATCTTCACCTGCTGATGTGGTAACTAACCCCTCGTCTGAGGATGCCACTACTATTGCTGATGAGAATGCCAGGTTGAAGACATTGCTTGAAACAGGCATGTATAAAAGCCTCAAAGGGCATCAGACACTCTGCGATGTCCTCAAGAAACAGATTCTGAACCGAAACCCTAGGAAAGAGGGTGTTGGTTTCGAGAGGAAAATGAATGCTGATGGTTCTTACTGGAAGCCTGAGCAGTACCCCAAGACCACATGGGTTGCTGCAAAGGGTCCTTCAGTAGATCCATCCACTTTGTCTGGCTTCACTTGTGCTAATCCTATTGTCATTGATGAGTCATTTGACTCAAACTATAAATTGTTCAAGAATCAGAACGGTGAAGTGTTTGCCAGGTTTATTGGAACTAACTGCAGGAATGGGTCTCCTGTGAAGAAGATCTGGGTTCCCAAAAGTTGTCTTGAGAATCTTCCCGTGAATGTCATCATGACACCACCAGGGAAGAAGACAAGCACCAGATCAAAGGCTTCATATGGCCCAAAGGCTTCATACAGACAGAGGACCTCTCAAGGTCACCCTAACGCCAATGTTTTGCAGGGAAGCCAACATCAGACTCATGAATATGAGCGTGTTTCTTCAAACCACTATGTTCACAAGTCAAAGAACTTTTCTGCATATTCTTATGCGTACTATTCTCCTCGTGCAAAACTATTTGCTAGGGCTCCAAAGCCAAAGTTCTCAGATGCTGCACTTAGACTCATTGCTTCTAAGCCACCCTTTAAAATGTGAGTGGTTAAGAGGAATTAACTTCTCTTGCAGGGAAAGGTCTCCAGCCGGAAATCATTGACTTTTGAAGATAATGTTGGGGACCTAAAACATCTTGTGGGACGCAAGATAAAATGTCAAAATGGTCTTATCATTTATTTCGTCCCTGGATTTCTTGATGATCATCCCATCTTACCATCCAAGAATCTGAACTTTGATAGTATGCTTGTTCATCAAATGTTTATGCTTCACAATACTCTTGGTGAAGCCTATCCCGCTAACTGCACTGTAGGGTACGACTCCAAAAGCTACTGAATGGATTATGGACAGTGGATGCACTAACCATATGACTGGTGATCGAAGTATTCTCATGGATTCAACTCTCCGATCGTCTACTAAAAGTCATATCACATTTGCTGACACTGGTAAAAGCAAGGTATTGGGCCTAGGTAGAGTTGTTATCTCAAAGGATCAACACATGGATAAAGTGATGCTTGTTGAATTCCTTGGATACAACTTAATGTCTGTCTCAATGCTTTGTGACCTTGATATGATTGTGATATTTGGAAAATATCGTTGCCTTGTGCTTATGGCTTCTGACAAATCTCTAGTCTTTGAAGGTTATCGAAGAGGTGATCTGTATATGGTTGATTTCTTCGCAGGACCACAGCTTGCCGTATGTCTTCTAGCAAAAGCTTTAGAATGCTAGCTTTGGCATCGAAGGCTAGGACATGCGGGCATGAGGAACTTGCACACTCTTGTGAAGAAGAAGCATATCATTGGCATCGAGGGCGTCAAGTTCAAGAAGGATCGTCTATGTGGTGCTTGTGAAGCCGGGAAGATGACTAGGGCAAAACACGCCTCGAAGACAATCATGATGACTTCACGTCCCTTCGAGCTGCTTCACATGGACCTATTTGGCCCTACTCACTACTCAACCCTTACTACCACTGCACATCTTTATGGCTTCGTTATTGTTGATGATTATTCTAGATATACCTGGGTGCACATAATTCTCTATAAGACTGAAGTACAGGATGCCTTCAGACGCTTCGCCAACAGTGCCATGACCAACTATGGCATCAAGATCAAGCACATTAGGAGTGACAATGGCACCGAATTCAAGAACACTGGCTTCGACACTTATCTTGATACATTGGGCATCACTCATGAGCTCACTACTCCATACACACCTCAGCAGAATGGCATCGTGGAGCGCAAGAACATGACCCTTATTGAGATGGCTCATACGATGCTTGATGAGTACAAGACTCCAAGAAAGTTCTGGCCTGAAGCCATTGACACTGCATGCCATATCATCAATAGAGTTTATCTTCACAAATTCTTCAAGAAGACATCTTATGAACTACTCACTGGTAAGAAGCCAAACATAAGCTATTTCAAAGTCTTCGGTGCTAGGTGCTGGATCAAGGATCCACATCGCACTTTCAAATTTGCACCAAAAGCACATGAAGGTTTTATGCTTGGTTACGGAAAGGATTCACACACCTACAGGGTCTTCAACCTCTTTCACTATAAAGTGGTTGAAACGGTAGATGTGCGGTTCGATGAGACTAACGGCTCGCAAAGAGAGCACCTGCCAAATGTGCTCGATGAAGCTTCTCCTAGTGAATCTATCAAGCTAATGGGTACTGGAGAAATCATACCCACCGAGGAACAGGCTGAAGAAGAAATCATCATTCCAGCTCCTACTCAACGAGAAGACAATGCTGAGCCTGAAGATAATGCTGAAGATGAAGACATTGATCAGCAACAGCAAAATCTTCGCCCTATTCATCCTCGTGTGGCCAATGAAGTTCAGATTGAGAAGATAATTTATAGTATCAATGCACCTGGTCCACTTACTCAATCAAGAGCTACGCAATTAGCCAATTTCTGTGGGCACTTTGCTTTCGTTTCCATCTCTGAACCCAAGAAAGTTGATGAAGCCTTCATGGAACCAGAATGGATTCAAGCTATGCAAGAAGAACTTCAACAATTTGAGCTGAACAATGTCTGGGAGCTTGTCAAACGTCCTGATCCTCGCAAGCACAATATTATAAGCACCAAATGGATCTATCACAACAAGCAAGATGAACATGGTCAAGTTGTCAGAAACAAGGCTCGTCGCATTGCCCAAGGTTACACACAAGTGGAAGGAATTGACTTCGATGAAACCTTTGCTCCTGTGGCTAGGCTTGAAGCCATTCGCATACTGCTAGCCTATGCTAACCACAACAACATCCTTCTCTATCAAATGGATGTAAAGAGTGCCTTCCTTAACGGCAAAATTGAAGAAGAAGTGTATGTAGGTCAACCACCTGGTTTTGAAGATCCAAAGCGTCCTGATATGGTCTACAAACTCAATAAGGCACTGTATGGCCTCAAACAAGCACCTCGCGCTTGGTATGACACACTCAAAGACTTCCTGAAGAGCAAAGGCTTCAAACCTGGTTCTCTTGATCCCACTCTCTTCATGAAGACATATGATGGAAAATTGTTTGTATGCCAAATCTATGTGGATGACATTATCTTCGGCTGCACTGATAAGAGATACAGTGATGAGTTTGGGCATATGATGCAAGAGCAATATCAGATGTCCATGATGGGAGAGCTGAAATTCTCCCTTGGTCTTCAAATCCGTCAACAGAGAAATGACATCTTCATATCACAAGAAAAATACCTCAAAGATTGCCTGAAGAAGTTTGGAATGCAAGACTGCAAGGGTTACACGATGCCAATGCCTACCAAAGGCCAATTGAGCCCCGACAACAATGGTAAAGAGTTCGATCAAAAGGTATACCGCTCCATGATTGGTTCTTTATTGTATTTATGTGCATCTAGGCCAGATATAATGCTTAGCATTTGCATGTGTGCCCGATTCCAAGCGGCACCAAAGGAATCGCATCACCTCACGGTGAAGCGAATACTTCGATATTTGGCTCACACCTCGACGCTAGGATTATGGTATCCAAAGGGCTCGGAGTTTGATCTAGTTGGATTCTCAGATGCTAATTATGCTGGTGACAAGGTTGATCACAAGTCTACATCAGGCACATGTCACTTTCTTGGATGATCTCTTGTCTGTTGGTCTTCAAAGAAGCAGAACTGTGTATCACTCTCCACTGCTGAATCTGAATACATTGCTGCTGGATCTTGCTGCACTCAGCTTCTCTGGATGAAGCAAACCCTCAAGGACTATGGCATCAACATGAAAAATGTGCCCCTCTACTGTGACAATGAAAGCGCCATCAAGATTGCTCACAATCCAGTTCAGCACTTGAAGACAAAGCACATTCAGATCCGTCATCACTTTCTCAGAGATCATGTGTTGAAGGAAGACATTGATATCATTCACGTCAACACTGAAGAGCAATTGGTAGATATCTTCACAAAGCCCTTGGATGAGAAAAGGTTTTGCAAGCTGCGGTGTGAGCTAAATATCTTAGAATCCTCAAATGTCCTATGAATGGACACACATCCTAACGCTTATGCATGTTGATGACTTAGATGTGCAACACACAAAGTAACGTATGTCTTCAACTCATGAAGACATACACTCTGAGTGTGAATACATTAAAGCGGAATTTGACTTTGGAGCGCCACGATAATTGTGCGCCGTGTCTGGGTCTAATACTTCCTATACGGTGGGTAACATCACCACCAATCTTTCTTGAAGATTTTTTTGTTTGGCGTCATGTAGCATTATCTTCAAAGTTGGTTTGTCTTCAACATTGCCTTGTCTTCATGATTTATCTTCGCAATGTTCGATTTGGTCTTCTCAGATATATATATATATATATATATATATATATATATATATATATATGTATATATGTGTTCTGTCCTCTACAGCATTCACTTATAGCTATGTCTTCAAGTTGCCATTTTCTGCGCTAAGTGAATGTGATCGGACCCTAACCCCTTCCATGCTTATCTCTCCAACTCTCTTTGTCTCTTCATATGCATTCTATTGACACGTGTTGATTGTCTTCACTGAGTCCTTGTCAGTTGAAGATAAAGAGACAAACATTTAAACTGCGTTTACTATCTCTATCCTTTTTGCCTGAATACCGGAGAAGCCGGAACGACCACCCGACAAACCAGGCGCGCGTGGGGTCATGGCGCAACTCTCAATCTGTTGCATGCTTGCCACGTGTCCATCAGATGTGAACCGCCAGGGGCACCTGAGTAATTACACTGCGCCGTCCCTCTTCCTTATAAATACTCAACCCCTGCGGTCATTATTTCTTCTCCCCCCGCCGTCTCACTCAAACCCTAGAGCCACCGCTAGCATCAGTCATCGCCAGAGACGAAGCGCTTCGCTGCCGCGACTTCTCCGACGTCGTCTTCACACCGACCGCGGAAATCTTCCCCCCGCCGCCACCGTAGGTGTCTTCCGCCGCCAAGTTAGGGCACGTGAGATTGAACTGCTCGGACTCCATCCTTCTCGTCTAGCAGTTCTTCGTGCGGTAAATAAGAACTCACTTTTTACCGTTTATTTGATCTGTTGAAGAATCCATATCCTCCAAAAGATGTTTTTACACTTCCAAATCTGGATCATGTCTATTGTGAATCTCATAATCTGCAAAGAACTTTCACTTATGAATGCTTCACATCTAGTTTGATTCCTCACTTGTGCTTATTTTTGGATTCGTACAAATCTGGAACCAACTTACATCTATAAGTGAATGTCTTCGCGCTATGAGGTCATTGTCTTCAAACTGATTTATCTTCAAAATCTTCTGAGAATGCATATGACCTCTTCCCCTTCCCTCGCATCTCTAATGCTGTCACAGGTACATGTCCGTGGAAGAATCCCTTGGTTCTCATAGTCTGCATTCATTTGCAGAGTTCTTACAGCATCACATTGAATCACCTGAAGCCAGCTCCTGTCTGACTAGCCGACTAAAGCCAAACACAGTTGTGAATCCATTCAGTCTAAAGTCAATGGCATCTAGCAAATCTGCAAAGAAGGGTGGCAGGCAGCACCGTGACAACACTGCTTTGGACTTGCCCCCAGACCTCTATGAACTATACAAGTCTGATCCAGATGAAACCTACACTCAGCGCAAATCCAGAGTCCAATGGATTCGAATATATTGGGCAGAAGAATGGTTTCTGTATCATTATGTGACTTCTGAGTATGCGGACAAGAATGATGTGAGGCCACCATGGGCCGATATCATTTACAAGAAGCTTCAACCCAAGACCAAGGCTGAAGCCATTGCCAAAGGCTTCTTTCCTTGCATGGTCAGAGGCCCAATGCCTAAGAATGCTGACCCATCAAGTCTTCGATGGTGTCGAGAAGATGATCTCTTTGAAGAGAATTACAAGTATGCCAAGACCTCTGCTGTCCAGAACAAGAAGGACTTCGGGATCGACTTCAACCCGGGTCCAGCTCGACCAAGGCCCAATGTCAGCCGTGAAGCTGAACAGAATCTCATTGGTCCTTTTAATAGCCTTGATGGGCTTCTCACACATATCACTGAGCAAAGGGCCAGTGTTGAAGAAGTTGCTGAGGAAGAGGAACATGCTGAAGTTCCAGAACCCCCGAAGCCTGTGAAGAAGGCTAAAGCTTCAAAATCTTCTACTACACCAAAAGCTTCACGTGTGAAGCCACTAAAATCTGCACCGCCTGAATCCAGTGTGCAGTCTGACGACTTATCTTGCACCTCCAAGAAGCCCAAGAAGATCTCAGGGCAAGCTCTTACACCGGCAAGCATTCTTCGCAATGATGAAGATATTATCGATATATCTAGCGATGAGGATATTGATGATGATGCCCTTGAGATGCTGATCAAGAGCAAATAGGAAGCCAAAATCTTCAATGATCTGCCTCTGTTTGACGCTGACATTCTCAACAACTTCATTGATGAATGGTTTGAAGATACCTCTCTTACCATCGATGATTTGCAGCTTCTGATTGGCATCAGTGTGACATTTCAGGGATATATTGCCAAAGAGCTCGCAATCGCTCAAAAGGTCATTCAGCAGAAAAACAAGATTGACCATGAAAAGGCCCTCTTCAAGCAGCACTTGGCCAAGCTCAGTGTCACTGAAGTGCAAAATTTCAAGCAGATGATGATTGATCTCAAGGCTGAATTTGTCAAGCGTCGTGATGAAGCCAAAGGCTCCAGAGAGTGTCTCAAGCACTATGCTGAAAAGTGTGTACAGGCTCATAATGAAGCCTTGAAGAGGAAAGCACTTGGGCATCGTGGCATTGACCCCAAGCTGGCTGCCAAGAAGAAGAAGCCAGCTGCAACTGAAGCCGAAGCTCCAAGGCAGGAAAGACCAAGCATTGTCTTCCCTGCCAACATGACTGGCTCGAAGCCAAAGGTCCCATCAGCTGCTTCTGAAAAGAAGAAAACAAAGCAGGCTAAGGCTAAGGCCAAGAAGCGAAAGCATCATGAAGCCTCTGATGCTGCTCCCTCCAAGAAGAAGCCGAAGACTAAGCCTTCAAAGTCTTCAAGAAAGGACCAAACTGCACCACCGGAGCCGCTGTTTGTTGAACCCATCTCTGTTGCCTTGCCTGCCTCCTCCAACCGCGAGCGCCGCCTAGTAGTCCATGAGCCTGCTACCATAGAGGTTCATGTCTCTGAAGATATTCCAGCTGCCGACACCATCGCAGCTGAAGACATTGGTCGTGAAGACAATGTAGTTGATGATGAAGTCCTTCCTCAGTTCCCCCAGATCATGCCCAAGCCGGTATCATCGCCTGCTCCATCGAGCAGTGAACAGATAAGCATTGGCGGTCCCATGACGCCAATTGCACATGATGAGTTCTGGGAAGAGCAACACCCCAATTCCCCACTTCATGAAGTTATTCCTTGCACCCTACCAGCTCAAGTCACCACTCCTGTGATTGAGACTCCACAAGACACCCCTGAAGACATGGAGAAGACCACTCCCTCACCATAGGCGTCACCATCTTTTTGAAGGCTTCGCAGAGGCCCTAGGCCCACGGTCTCCATGTCGAGCATTCCTGAAGAGGATGAGCACGCCACAAGCTTAGTAGCACATCAAGTGTTCCCTGAAGCCATCCCTTCAGTCGCTGCTCAAGAGTCTGAAGCCAAAGAGGCTAAAGATATTCCGACTGCATCAGCCGATGATAAAGAAGAAGAGTCCGAAGTTATTCCCCCTACCGTTGAAACAAGAGAGGATGAAGATGTGATTGTGCCTGACCCACCAGCTGTTGAAACCACTGAAGCCCTCACAACTGCTGATGCTGCTGACCCTACTACTAAAGCCAATGACGTTGTCATGGCTGAAGTCAATACACCACCTGCAGCCACTCCTCAGACTGAAGCCCATGATGCCACCAAATATCCTCAGCCATCCTCCTCGGATGTTGCTGCTGCTCCACCAGTTCCACACACAATGGCAAGGGCCTTCAATCGTGAGGGTGAGCTCATCAGCATCAAGTGGCCAATCATGACGCCTCCAATTGCTCATGGTCCCGAATATGATTACCATGTTGAGCAAAGGCCTCAGACGCAGAAGCCAAAGCCTAGACTGCCAAGGCTTCCAAGTGCTGTTACAACTCAGGGTGCTTTCAGTGTCCTAAGCTTCAGAGAGCACAACACATTCTTTGACAAGGCCAAGAATCCTTACAAGAAGCCAAAGATCTCCTCTGACAGGTTCTGGAGCCACCAGCAACGAAGCTATTACTCATGTATCTTGTACAACCAGGACATGATCTTTCCCCACAAGCGCCTATGCTGCGATGCCATTGCTGGACTCCCGTGCCTTGAGGAAGCTCTTGACTGCTTTCGTGAAGTTGGCTTGCTCCCTTTTGTCGTTGACAAGGAGCATTGGAATGAAGAACTCTTGCTGCAATTCTATGCCACTCTACATATATCAGGCTACAACAGGGATTCGAAGACATGGGTCCTTGAGTGGATGACAGGCGATGTACATCACGAAGCCAAAGCTCAAGACATCATCGAGCTAACTTCCCTGCCCACTCCTGGCGATCTCTATGAGCCAGGTTGTCAGCGTTATGAACAAGAATTGCAGAGCATCTTTCAGAAGCCTGAGCCCAACATGAGCCAGATGCTCAGTATGATGAAGCCTTTGCCTGTTGATGCTGAATACCCCAAGGAATTTCTTGTCAATGACCTCGAGTACCTGCCCCGCACTATCTATCATATACTGAGGCATACTCTATGGCCAATTAAGGGGCATTCTCTTCCCGCCAAGCTTGAAGGCACTATGAAGACATTGGTCTTTTATATCATCAATGGCATCAGGTTCAATACTCAAGACTTCTTCATCCGTCAGTTGGCTGCTTCTGGCATTGATCTGTTCGGACTCAAATTCTATGCTCCATGGGTCATGCGGCTGATTAAGCTTCACTCAACTATCAATTATCAAGCTTCAGCGTGCAACCATGTCGTCTTTCTGCCAGAAGTGGATATGTCTCATGAAGCCATATATCCTGAACCAGCCAAGGCACCAGTTCACGAAGACAATGCTGCCTTCCAAAGCTTCACTCAACCTCTTGAAGGGATTCATGTGCCGAACCCAACCACTACTGTTGTTGGCCCTCTTGTCGGTCAGCTCAGGCTGCCGCATCATGCCAACACTGATGCAATAGCCAGCACAGTAGCCCAAAGGCCTCAGAAGTGTGCTTGTGTACTGAATGACAGAGAGCTTCTTGTGTCACTTCATCAAAAACAGGATAGGCATCATGACTGGATGAAGCACCAGATGCAAAGTCTCCTAGTTGATGTCAATCGCATTCACAACCTTGCTACCAAGAACTCCTTTGTTGCTCATGAAGCCTGTCGGCGTTCCTAGAAGAGCCTCACAATGCTCTGTTCTGAAGATGATCTACGAGCAGATGGCTTCACTAAACGCTTCAAGTTTGACTCCAGGCCTCCACAGTCAGCAAGTTGGCGTCCAACTCCTTCCATTGAAGATTCTGAGTATTCATCTTCGGCTCCAACTATTGTTGCGCGAGTCATTGATGAAGAGGACGACGCCACTTCACCAGCTATGGCTTCACTGCATCACGATTCTGCATCAGGCCCCTCTGCACCGCCCAACTCCACCGTTGACCCTGCTGCCCCAACATCTACACCAACACCGCCTGGGAATGCTTAGACACTCTATGTCTTCACTCCTTTTTGGTCATTCCTGACAAAAGGGGGAGAAGCTTATGATTTGATAGTCTTCAAGCGGGTCTATATGGGCCGGGTGCTTATTTTTGCTAAGTTTTACAACTCTCGTTCTTGAACTGTTGGTTTTGAGTTGTAACCCTTAAACCTTGATGGTCGCCTGCTACTTTTGATGCTACCTTTTATTGCGATGATAAATTCCGCATACTGCAGACGCCCATTTCTCATTGTGCATGGCATTAACTTCACTACATTTTTATATGCATGATGAATTGTCTTCATGAGTTTAAGAAGATCTCCACAAAGCAGAACCTGCCATGTGCATTTGCTTTCAAAGGCAAATTATTTATATGCACATCTTCAGGGGGATCCCTTTCAACTTCATGAAGCCAATGACCACGTTCTTTAACTTACATATATTTTTATCCCCATTGAAAACTTCAACCAGTTTGTCATCAATCACGAAAAAGGGGGAGATTGTAAGTGTTGGGGAACGTAGCATGCAATTTCAAAAATTTCCTACGCTCATGCAAGATCTATCTAGGAGATGCATAGCAACGAGAGGGGGAGAGTGTGTCCATGTACTCTCGTAGACTGAAAGTGGAAGTGTTTCACAACGCGGTTGATGTAGTCAAACTTCTTCTCGTTCCGACCGATCAAGCACCGAACATACGGCACCTCCGAGTTCTGCACACGTTCAGCTCGATGACGTCCCTCGAACTCTTAATCTAGAAAAGTGACGAGGGAGAGTTCCGTCAGCACGACAGCGTGGTGACGGTGATGGTGAAGTGATCTGCGCAAGGCTTCGCCTAAGCACTACGAAGATATGACCAGAGGCGTAAACTGTGGAGGGGGGGGGGGCACACATGGCTAGGAATCAATGTTGTGTGTTCTAGCGGTGCCCCCCTTTATATATATAGGTTGGAGGGGAGGAGAGGCAGCCAAGGGGGCGCCCCAAGTAGGAGGAATCCTACTTGGGCGCCTCCCAATTCGGCCTCCCCCCTTACCATATCCACCGGAGGGGAAAGGAAAGAGGAGGGAGGAGGGAAGGAAGGGGGAGGCCGAATCCCTCCCCTTCCTTCTCTCTTCTCCCCTTTCCTTTTCGCTCAGGTGCGGCCCATATGGGGGGCGCAACAGCCCCTGCTGGCTGCTGCGTTTCCCCTCTTGGCCCATTAGGCCCATATCTTTGCCGGGGGGGGGGGGGGGTGCCCGGAACCCCTTCCGGTGACCCGATATGTACCCGGTACCCCCGGAACACTTCCGGTGTCCGAATATCATCGTCCTATATATGAATCTTTACCTCTCGACCATTTAGAGACTCCTCGTCATGTCCGTGATCTCATCCGGGACTCCGAACAACATTCGGTCACCAAATCACATAACTCATATAATACAAAATCGTCATCGAACGTTAAGCGTGCGGACCCTACGGGTTCGAGAACTATGTAGACATGACCGAGACACCTCTCCAGTCAATAACCCGACACAGGTAGTAGAGGTAAAATCTCTCCGTAGATTTGATGAAGGTGATATTCCTCATAATAAGTCTGCTAGTCAGTGCTTGGATGAGTTTGATAATTTTATTGTTAAACAAGAAAATTTCAATGCTTATGTTAGTAGACAATTGAAACGTAATGCCTACATGTTTGACCACTTGGGTGATTATATGAGTAGAACTGTTAATGATCTTAAGCTTATTAGTAAACATGCTTCCATGGTTACAACTCAAGTAGAACAAGTATTTAAAGCACAGGATGATTTGCTTAATGAGTTGAATAATAAGAACAATGATAATGCTGTTAGGGTTATGACTAGAGGTGGTAAAATGACCCAGGAACCTTTGTATCCTGAGGGCCATCCTAAGAGAGTTGAGCAAGATTCTCAGGGAATTAATACTGATGCATCTAGTCCCAGTAATAAAAAGAAAAAGAAAACTGATAGGACTTTGCATACTTCTAGTGAACCTGTCATAGACACACCTGAGAATCCAAATGATATTTCTATTTCTGATGCTGAGACACAATCTGGTGATGAACATGAACCTAGTGATAATGTTAATAATGATGTTCATGTTGATGCTCAACCTAGTAATGATAATGATGTAGAGATTGAACCTGCTGTTGATCTTGATAACCCACAATCAAAGAATTAACGTTATGACAAGAGAGACTTCGTTGCTAGGAAACATGGTAGAGAAAGAGAAACATGGGTTCAGAAACCCATGCCCTTTCCTCCTAAGCCATCCAAGAAAAAGGATGATGAGGATTTTGAGCGCTTTGCTGAAATGATTAGACCTATCTTTTTGCGTATGCGTTTGACTGATATGCTTAAAATGCCTCCTTATGCTAAGTATATGAAAGATATTGTTACAAATAAAAGAAAGATACCGGAGGCTGAAATTTCCACCATGCTTGCTAATTATACTTTTAAGGGTGGAATACCAAAGAAACTTGGAGATCCAGGAGTACCAACTATACCATGCTCCATTAAAAGAAACTATGTTAAAACTGCTTTATGTGATCTTGGAGCCGGTGTTAGTATTATGCCTTTGTCTTTATATCGTAGACTTGATTTGAATAAGTTGACACCTACTAAAATTTCTTTGCAAATGGCTAATAAATCAACTGCTATACCCATCGGTATTTGTGAGGATGTGCCTGTTGTGGTTGCAAACGTTACTATCTTAACGGACTTTGTTATTCTTAATATTCCCGAGGACGACAGTATGTCAATCATCCTTGGTAGACCCTTTTTGAATACTGCAGGGGCTGTTATTGATTGCAACCAAGGCAATGCCACTTTTCATGTTAATGGTAATGAGCATACAGTACACTTTCCGAAGAAACAACCTCGAGTTCATAGTATCAATTCTATTGGAAAAATTTCAACTATTACTATTGGAGGTTTTGAATTCCCTCTTCCTAGTGTCAAAAAGAAATATGATATTCTTATTGTTGGGGACATGCATATCCCCGTTGAGGTAACCTAGTGTTATTCGAAAATTCTCCGGTTTCATGTCATTCGGAAGAAGTTTGTTAATAAGACTTGATCAACCTTGTTAACGGATTCCTTTTGATGAGCATGAGATGGATGAATCTAGAAGGCACAACCTTTTGTACCTACTTTTTATTTTTTGTTATTTAGAATGAATAAAGCAAGAATAGTATTTTCTGTCTGTTTTCTGAATTATCCGTGAAATAAAAAATGTCCTGAAAATAAAAGTTCTCCAAATGCCCTGAAAATTTAGTATGATTTTTTATAGAATATTTGAGAATTTCTGGCACTGAACATGCACCAGGGGGATGCACCAGTGGGCCACAAGGGTGGAGGGCGCGCCCTACCCCCTGGGCGTGCCCCCCTATCTTGTGGGTCCTATGTGGCCCCCTCCACTTATTCCAGCACCCATCCACTTTGCCTTCCTCCAGAAAAAATCATCCTAGTGCTCAAACCCGTGTTCTTGCTCATTTTGCTGCCATTTTCGATCTCCTTGTGTAAAGCTCCATTTGCAAAACTGTTTTGGTGGATTGTTCTTCGGTATGTGACTCCTCTAATGGTCCAATTAGTTTTTGTTCTAGTGCTTTATTCATTGCAAATTTTTGCTGCTATGGTGACCCTGTTCTTGAGCTTGCATGTCAAATTTATAGGGTCCAAAGTAGTTTTGATGCATGAAATAGCCTCTAGGCACTTGTAGGAGTAGTTGCTATCAATTTTATTGAGTTTGGTTCACTTTTATTTTGAGTCACTAAAAATTTCAGAAATCTTTCAGAGGAAGAAAATGATGAGGAGATTGTTGAGAGGCTCTTCGAGCCGGGGATCGAAGGAAAAAGAAAATCAGGAGAAGGAAAAGCCGAAGTACAATCTTCCTCGCACCACGGAGATTCGGCCGTGTGAATGGCCTTGTGATGCATTCTTATAGGCGGCCGGAATTTATGAGGATTTCTATTATTTGGCTGAGAATGCAGGCATCACCGACTTCCTCCTCGACCAGTGTGATCAGTATCTCCTACTCACTAATACTTTCGTGCAAAATTTTCATTTTCATGCTAGGAGATCACCACCCACGGTAGAGTTTCACTTATATGATGAGCATAAGGAGATGACACTTTATGACTTTTGTGAGGTTTGTAAATTACCTTATGAGGGTAGCATCGAGGAACCACGTCCTAGCGATGTGGAAGATTTTATTGATGAAGTTACCGTAGGGGAAAGGAGAAAGGTGTCGGAAGCGAGAGTGGCTAGTTTACATTTTCCTGTTTTGCGCTATTACTCATTATTTGTTGGGAGATGTTTAATCGGCCGCGGGGAGAGTGCAGGCCTTAGTGCTCCTGACCTTGCCATTTTACGCCATGCTTTACTTCGCGATAAAACTTTCAGTTTAGGCGCTATGGTTGCTAGACGGTTGAGTCTCAACCATACTAAGGGTACTATTTTCGGAGGTATCTTCGCCTCTCGACTTGCTAGACGCTTTGAGATACCCATTAGGCATAATGAGAAAGAGGAGAAACTGCTACCCACTATATACTTAGATTATGACAGCATGGTAGCACATAAGTTTATTCGCTATGATGAGGAAAATAGACTCATTTATAACTTGATATTTAGCGAGGATACTTTTCAGATTATTACCTTGCCTGCACCTGGTTTGTTCGATATTTATTCAGGCAGGTACTTCGTTATGCCCGAGGACATTCATGCATACTGGGAGGGGACGCGATCCCCAGCTCCTGAGCCAGAGCCATCACCTGATCCATATAATGAGTCTATTTATCAGTGGGAGCCATAGGAGCTCGCTAACCAGTGGAACCCCCAGGATCCTCCTCAGTACACCGGAGAGGGCCACTTTGATCCATGGGCTTAGACCAACTTAGGCCAAAAGCCTAAGCTTGGGGGAGTACGTATTTCTCACCGACATTGCATTCATGTTCACACACTCATTCTATTTGTCGGTGTTCATACTTTTTCATTGTATTATCCATGTTAGTTTATTTTCTTTTTCTTGCTTTCTTCTTGAGTGTTTGAAAAACTTTGAGAAAAACAAAAAAAATTAGTTGTAGCTTAGTTTACTTCCCATGCTTAGTTGTAGTATTAAAGAAAACCCAAAAATATTTCTCGTTCTTCTTTTGCTTGTTGGGAGCTTTACCGTGTAAATAGCTTTTCTCGTTCTTATTTTACCTTCTTCAGAAAAACAAAAACCCCAAAAACATTTCAGTGTGTTTCTTTGAAATTCTTTTCTTTTCTTTGGGGGTCGAAGGGAGAAGACCACGATGAAAATGTTGAGTGGCTCTCATATGCATTATTGTTGATCTAACAAAGAGCCCATATTACCTTGTCTTCTCCTTTGAATAAATGTTTGCAGATTCTAGCTTAGTCCAATGCACGTGCACTATTATTATCATTCACATCGTTCGTTCATGCAAGTAAAAGGCAATAATGACGATATATGATGAAATGATTGAGATGAGGAAAAGCTGGTATGAACTCGACCTACCTTGTTTTTGTAAATATGATTAGTTCATCATTCTTGATTCAGCCTATTATGAATGAAACATGTTTGCAATGACAATTAGAGATTATAGTTATTCATGACATGCTTAATTAGCTAGGAGTTTATAATGGTTTACCTTGCGTGCCAACATGCTATTAAAATGGTTGTGATGTAGTATGATAGGATGGTATCCTCCTTTGAATGATTTGAGTGGCTTGACTTGGCACATGTTCACGCATGTAGCTGAAACAAAATCAACATAGCCTCCACGATATTTATGTTCATGGTGATTTATATCCTACTCATGTTTGCATTCAATGTTGGTTAATCTCAATGCATGTTTATGACTGTTGTCGCTATCTAGTTGGTCGCTTCCCAGTCTTTTTCTAGCCTTCACTTGTACTAAGCGGGAATACTGCTTGTGCATCCACTTCCATAAACCCAAAGTTATTCCACATGAGTCCACCATACCTTCCTATATGCGGTATTTACCTGCCGTTCCAAGTAAATTTGCATGTGCCAAACTCTAAACCTTCAAATGATAATCTGTTTTTATGCCCGAATCGCTCATGTAGCGACTGGGGGCTGTCAGTATCTTCCATGCTAGGTGGGTTATTCTCACTATGAGTGGACTCCGCTCATCATTCACGAGAAAATGGCTGGTAATCGGGATGCCCAGTCCCATGCTCAAATCAAATCAAAATAAATTAAAACAAAACTCCCCCAGGATTGTTGATTGTATGGACGGTACCCATTGTTTCGGACCAGCCGTGGAGTGTGCTTGTTGGTTGAGGGGGAGTAAAAAAAAACTTTACCATTCTATTTGGGAACCGCCTATAATGTATGTAGCATGGAAGATATCGAGATCTCTTGGTTGTTATGTTGACAATGAAAGCATACCGCTCAAAATTATATTCATCTTTGTTTTAAAATCTCGAGCTCTGGTACCTCTGCAAATCCCTGCTTCCCTCTGCGAAGGGCCTATCTATTTACTTTTATTGCTAAGTCATCATCCTCTTATAAAAAGCACCAGTTAGAGAGCACCACTGTCATTTGTATGCTTTGTTATTAATTGATATTATGACTGTGACTGGATATCTTTTACCATGAATTACAATGTCTAGTCAGTCCTTGATCTTCAGGGGTGCTCTGCATTTATGTTTTGCGGTCTCATAAAGGGCTAGCGAGATACCATCTTGTTATATCATATCATGATTGTTTTGAAAAAGTGTTGTCATCCGAGATTTACTATTATTGCTCGCTAGTTGATTATGCCATTGATATGAGTAAATGTGAGACCTAAATGTTATTGTGAATATGGTTAGTCCATAATCTTTGCTGAAAACCTGACTGCTGGCTATACATATTTGCAACAACAAGATCAAACAGAGTTTGTAAAAGTTTTTCTTTATCACTTTCAGTTTATCAACTAAATTGCTTGAGGACAAGCAATGGGTTAAGCTTGGGGGAGTTGATACGTCTCCATCGTATCTACTTTTCCAAACTCTTTTGCCCTTGTTTTGGACTCTAATTTGCATGATTTGAATGGAACTAACCCAGACTGACGCTGTTTTCAACAGAATTGCCATGGTGTTATTTTTGTGCAAAAATAAAAGTTCTCGGAATGACCTGAAACTTCACGGAGATTATTTTTGGAATTAATAAAAAATATTGGCGAAAGAATAAATAGAAGGGGGCCCACACCCTGTCCACAAGGGTGGGAGGCGCGCCATCCGTCCTTGTGGGCCCCCTGGACCTCCACCGACCTCAACTCCATCTCCATATATTCACGTTCGGGGAGAAAAAATCAGAGAGAAGGATTCATCACGTTTTACGATACGGAGCCGCCGCCAAGCCTTGTTCTTCCTCGGGAGGGCAGATCTGGAGTCCGTTCGGGGCTCCGGAGAGGGGAAATCGTCGCCGTCGTCATCATCAACCATCCTCCATCACCAATTTCATGATGCTCACCACCGTGCGTGAGTAATCCCATCATAGGCTTGCTGGATGGTGATGGGTTGGATGAGATTTATCATGTAATCGAGTTAATTTTGTTAGGGTTTGATCCCTAGTATCCACTATGTTCTAAGATTGATATTGCTATGACTTTGCTATGCTTAATGCTTGTCACTAGGGCCCGAGTGCCATGATTTCAGATCTGAACCTATTATGTTTTCATGAATATATTTGTGTTCTTGATCCTATCTTGCAAGTTATAGTCACCTACTACGTGTTATGATCCGGCAACCCCGGAGTGACAATAGTCGGGACACTTCTCGGTGATGGCCGTAGTTTGAGGAGTTCATGTATTCATTAAGTGCTAATGCTTTGGTCCGGTTCTCTAATAAAGGAGGCCTTAATATCCCTTAGTTTCCAATAGGACCCCGCTGCCACGGGAGGGTAGGACAAAAGATGTCATGCAAGTTCTTTTCCATAAGCACGTATGACTATATTCGGAATACATGCCTACATTATATTGATGAATTGGAGCTAGTTCTGTATCACCCTATGTTATAGTTGTTGCATGATGAATGCCATCCGACATAATTATCCATCATTGATCCATTGCCTATGAGCTTTTCACATATTGATCTTTGCTAAGTTACTTTTCCGTTGCCACTGTTATGATTGCTACAAAATTGCTACTGTTACTTTTGCCACCGTTACCGTTACTTCCATACTACTTTGCTACTAAATACTTTGCTGCAGATATTAAGTCTTTCAGGTGTGGTTGAATTGACAACTCAGCTGCTAATACTTGAGAATATTCTTTGGCTCCCCTTGTGTCGAATCAATAAATTTGGGTTGAATACTCTACCCTCGAAAACTGTTGCGATCCCCTATACTTGTGTGTTATCAGATAGCACACAAGGTATTCCTACGGTATCCGGAAGTTGCATAATCTCATAGTCAAAGGAATATGTATATGACATGAAGAAAGCAATAGCAATAAAACTTAACGATCATTATGCTAAGCTAACGGATGGGTCTTGTCCATCACATCATTCTCCTAATGATGTGATCCCGTTCATCAAATGACAACACATGTCTATGGTTAGGAAACTTAACCATCTTTGATTAACGAGCTAGTCTAGTAGAGGCTTACTAGGGACACGGTGTATTGTCTATGTATCCACACATGTATCAAGTTTCCGGTTAATACAATTCTAGCATGAATAATAAACATTTATCATGATATAAGGAAATATAAAATAACAACTTTATTATTGCCTCTAGGGCATATTTCCTTCAGTAAGTGCATCTAGTGCCACCCCTAGTTGGTTTTGGAGTATTGACGACAAACGTGGTTGAGGGACTAATGTGTTTGTGAGAATTGCAGGATAACACAGGTAGAAGTCCCTCATTGATTCAGTTTTCATACCAGAGATGACCCCTAAAAATGTATGAAGACATTGAAGACAATGGTGGTTCGTGAAGACATTCACGTCGAAGATAATGACGTGTGAAGGCATTCACTTGAAGACTATGGAGTGCGAAGACATAGTTTCTTTCATAGTTTCATTTTCTTCTTTCTTGAGTCATAGGAACCACCGTACTGTTAAGTGGGGTCCAAGTGACCAAAGTCAGAAGACTGACGTGCTGCTCAACCAAAATCCTATGTCTTCGAGCAAAGACAATGAGAGCAAATCTTATCCAGAGTTGGATGAGTTAGCTTTGCTTGTAGCCCAAGCCAAGCTGCCGCGTGTGTTTGAAATTCGACCGTTGGACACATGTCGGTTCCTTAGTGACCCAGGGTCATTTCAGACATATCATGTCGGGTTGCCTGCTCGCTATAAATAGCCCACCCCCCTCCACCATAAATTGGTGGCTGCTCAGAGTTAGTGCACGGCTTTTGTTGTTTGAGAGCAACCCACCTCTGAAGCCTTTGAGAGAGAGATCCTTGCGAGGTCAAAGCCCAAAACACCCAGAGCCAAAGAGTGTTAGGCATCACAGAAGTCTTTCTGTCTGCGTGACCTGAAGACTTGTTACACTTGAGGACTGTGTATCCTCCAGCCGGTTAGGCATCCCGTTCTGAGGATCCAAGAGTCATTGTGGATCGCCGGTGAACGGAGTCTATGAAGGTTTGGAAGTCTACCTTGAAGACTTACCAGAGTGATTGGGCGAGGGCTGGGTGTCCTTAGCTCAAGGGGAATAAGGTGAAGACGTGGTCTTTTGAGTTCAATCTCAGCCTCCCTAACCAGATGTGCAGTTGTCACAGCAACTGGAACTCGTCTACCAAATCCTTGTCTTCACCAAGCTACTGGTTCTATCCCCCACCTCCTTTACATTTCAGTTTGTCTTCATGAAGTCATTGCTTATTTGCCTGATCTGTTTGACTTCACTGTGCGAAGACTATTACCTATTTGGCTTCATACTGTCTTCCATTCCGATCTGTACTACCTAGCTGCTATTAGTCCTCGTGCTTCCATTACAATGCTTACTTGACTATGGTCTGTCTAGAGTAGTTTATCTTCCGCTGCATATCATATAGGTTCCATTTGATTGTCTGTCTTCAAAGACCTCGTGTTTTGAAGACTTTCATAAAAATCGCCTATTCACCCCCCCTCTAGTTGATAACGAGCACTTCCAGCAGATGGAGACGGTAAACGTAGCTCTGGAGTTGATGATCTCGCTCGCCATGAACCGCCATCCTAGGTGCTTGCTTTAACTTCGCGGTGTCATATGTGGTTGCGTGTTGCATATGGTGTCTAGCTTGTATTCGAAAGGCCGAAGTCAGTCTTTATTAAGATAAGGAAAGATATTTTTTACATGAACCACCATCCCGGGAGCACCAGAAGCCAAATAGCTAGTCAGGGCACTGGCCGAGCCAGTGACAAGCCCAGCACAGACAGGAATCACCTGCAAGCCTACTAAAAAGCCACGGTGGTGGCGAAGCAGCCCGCCTCCCACCAGGCTCTCAGGTCCTCGATGATCATGCTCACCACTCCAGCCGGGTGTCTAGCTTGTATTGCTTCCAATTTGGTTAAATTGCATCTGCTTAGCTTACACATTACACCTTTGAATATGACATGCCTTCCTGTTTTTGGTACATACTACTACATCTGTCTATTAACCATGTTCTTACATCAAACTAATGTTCTTCTGTATTCCTCATCAATCACTTATGATGAGATCGTCAGGCTCGTGGACTACTATAAGAAAAGATCCTCTTTTAAAGAATGCAGTGTCAGCCTCCCCACATGATTCTCAAGAAACAGCAATGCTAGATGAAGATAGTCAACGTAGCTCTGTAGTTGATGACCGCGTTTCCCCTACACCACCATCGCATGTGCTTGCTCTAACTTGGCAGCGTGATATGTGGTTGCATGTTGCATATAGTGTCTAGATTGTAATTCTTCCAATCTGGTTAAATTGCATGTGCTATTCTGCTTAGTTTATACATTATACCCGTTAATGTGACATGTCTTCCTATTTTTGGTACATAGTACATCTGTCTATTAAGCATGTCCTTATATAAAACTACTTTTTTTTGTATCCCGCATCAATCAATTATGACGAGACACCTTTAGTATATGCAGAGTGATATTGGTTGCATCTTTCATATGATTTATAGCATGCACTGCTTCTAATTTGTTGAAACGCCATTTATGATGGGACGCTCTTTACTTGGCAGAGTCATATTGGTTACATCTTTCATGTGGTGTCTAGCTTGCATTGCTTATAATTTGTTGAAATGGCTTCTGCTTAGTTTACACAAATAGTTGTGAATATGCCATGCCATCCTGTTTTTCGTACATATTCCATCCTCGTATCATGTTTTTGCCTTACATCAAAGTAGTGATTGTCAGTATCATGCATGAATGAGTTCTGAAGAATGAATTTATTGCTTTTTCTTGTCGGTTTTACTTGAGAATGCAAAATCAATAAAGCGGAAGGAAATTAGCAAGGCAGTGGATAAAGGCGCTCCTTCCAAACAACTGAAACGGAGGGCCTCTACAGATTCTACTCCGCCATCCCCCCAAGAAGATTTGCAAGACAACACATGCATAGACACTCAACGTAGCTGTGTTGGTGATGAGCAAGTCTCCCCTAGTCCACCATTACAAGTGCTCCCTCTAAATTGGCACTGTTATATGTGGTTGCATGTTATGTATGATGTCTAGCTTGTATTGCTTCTATTTTTGTTGAATTCCATCTGCTTACTTTACACATTATACTTGTGAATAAGACACGTGTTCCTGTTTCTATAACATACAATATCTGTCTATCACATGATTCGGCCCCTCTCAACGAGGTAAAGGCCTACTCCTGCTTTAGGTTTTATTGCTTGTGTTTCGATTACCAGGGAGCGAATACGCTTGACCTAGTTCTCGATTAGTTGTTTCTTGAGTTAACCCGCCGCCGGGTCACCCCTTTATATACAGGTTGACGCCCGACGGCTTACAGAGTCCCGGCCGGCTCACACAAACGTGACTGGCTCGGTTTCTAACTACCCTTGCCTTACAAGACAAGTTTAAACATACGGCGGCTCATACCCGTGGGCCTCAAGCAGTCTCCGGGTCTTGGGCCTTCAATTAGCTTGCTCTATGAACCGCCATCTTCATATCTTCTTGGACCTTATCGGGCCTCTTGACTTTAAACCGCCAGGGGCATGACCCGGCCCCTCCTGGGCGGATCATACCCATTAGTTATATCCCCAAAAACTACTGTTGTGTAACCTGCAACAATCACTTATCATAACACATGTTTAACTTGGGAGTGCGATATAGGTTACATCTCGCATTCTTTTCTAGCTTGTACTACTTCTAATTTGTTGAAATGGCACTTATGATGAGACAGTTTTAACTTGGTAGAGTGATATTCATTGCATCTTTCATATGGTGTCTAGCTTTCATTGCTTCTAATTTGTTGAAATGCCTTCTGCTTAGTTTACACATCATAGCTGTGAATATGCAATGCTGTCCTTTTTTCTTACACATTCAATCGTCCTATCATGCAGTCGCCTTACATTAAAATAGTGCTTGTCAGCAACCTGCATCAATGAGTTCTGAAAAGCGAATTTTTATTCATTTTTCTTGTGGGTTTGACTTGACAAGGCAATAAAATTAAGAAAGAGGAAGGAAAAAAAATTAAGGCAGGGACTGATGGCGGTCTTCCGGCGAAACCGGCATCCCAGGTGCTTTCTCTAGCTTGGAGTGTGATATTGTCTTGCATGTTGCATACAGTGTCTAGCTTGTATTGCTTGTAATTTGATTAAATTGCTTCTGCTTAGTTTACACAAATAGTTGTGAATATGCCATGCCATCCAGTTTTTCGTACATATTCCATCCTCGTATCATGTGTTTGCCTTACATCAAGGTAGAGATTGTCAGTATCATGCATGAATGAGTTCAGAAGAGTGAATTTTATTGCTTTTTCTTGTCGGTTTTACTTGACAATGCAAAATCAATAAAGCAAAAGGAAATTAGCAAGGCAGTGGATAAAGGTGCTCCTTCCAAACAGCTGAAACGGAGGGCCTCTACACATTCTACTCTGCCATCTCCCCAACAAGATTTGGAAGACAACAAATGCATAGACACTCAACGTAGTTATGTTGATGATGAGCACGTCTCCCCTTGTCCACCATCACAGGTGCTCTCTCTAACATGGCACTGTTATATGTGGTTGGATGTTATGTATGATGTCTAACTTGTATTGCTTCTAATTTTGTTGAATTCCATCTGCTTACTTTACACACTATACTTGTGAATAAGACACGTGTTCATGTTTCTAGATCATACAATATCTGTCTATCACACCATGTTCTTACATCAAAGTACTATTGTTGTGTAACCTTCAACAATCACTTATCATAAGACATGTTTAACTTGGGAGTGTGATATAGGTTACATCTCGCACTTTTTTCTAGCTTGTACTACTTCTAATTTGTTGAAATGGCACTTATGACGAGACATTTTTAACTTGGTAGAGTGATATTCGTTGCATCTTTCATATGGTGTCTAGCTTTCATTGTTTCTAATTTGTTGAAATGCCTTCTGCTTAGTTAACACATCATTGCTGTGAATATGCAATGCTGTCCTTTTTTCTTACACATTCAATCGTCCTATCATGCGGTCGCCATACATTAAAGTAGTGCTCGTCAGCATCCTGCATCAACGAGTTCTGAAAAGCAAATTTTTATTCATTTTTCTTGTGGGTTTGACTTGACAAGGCAATAAAATTAAGAAAGAGGAAGGAAAAAAAAAATTAAGGCAAGGACTGATGGTGGTCTTCCGGCGAAACCGGCATCCCACGTGCTTTCTCTAGTTTGCCAGTGTGATATTATCTTGCATGTTGCATACGGTGTCTAGCTTCTATTGCTTGTAATTTGATTAAATTACTTCTGCTTAGTTTACGCAAATAGTTGTGAATATGCCATGCCGTCCTGTTTTTCGTAAATATTCCATCCTCGTATCATGTGTTTGCCTTACATCAAGGCAGTGATTGTCAGTATCATGCATGAATGAGTTCAGTAGAGTGAATTTATTGCTTTTTCTTGTTGGTTTTACTTGACAATGCAAAATCAATAAAGCAGAAGGAAATTAGCAAGGCAGTGGATAAAGGTGCTCCTTCCAAACAACTGAAACGAAGGGCCTGTACACATTCTACTCCGCCATCCCCCCAATAAGATTTGGAAGACAAGAAATGCATAGACACTCAACGTAGCTGTGTTGATGATGAGCACGTCTCCCCTTGTCCACCATCACAGGTGCTCCCTCTAACATGTCACTGTTATATGTGGTTGCATGTTATGTATGATGTCTAGCTTGTATTGCTTCTAATTTTGTTGAATTCTATCTGCTTACTTTACACATTATACTTGTGAATAAGACACGTGTTCCTGTTTCTAGAACATACAATATCTGTCTATCACACCATGTTCTTACATCAAAGTACTACTATTGTGTAACCTGCAACAATCACTTATCATAAGACATGTTTAACTTGGGAGTGTGATATAGGTTACATCTCGCATTCTTTTCTAGCTTGTACTACTTCTAATTTGTTGAAATGGCACTTATGACACGACAGTTTTAACTTGGTAGAGTGATATTCATTCATCTTTCATATGGTGTCTACCTTTCATTGCTTCTAATTTGTTGAGATGCCTTCTGCTTAGTTTACACATCATAGCTATGAATATGCAATGCTGTCCTTTTTTCTTACACATTCAATCGTCCTATCATGCGGTCGCCTTACATTAAAGTAGTGCTCATCAGCATCCTGCATCAATGAGTTCTGAAAAGCGAATTTTTATTCATTTTTCTTGTGGGTTTGACTTGACAAGGCAATAAAATTAAGAAAGAGGAAGGAAAAAAATTAAGGCAGGGACTGATGGCGGTCTTCCAGCGAAACCGGCATCCCAAGTGCTTTGTCTAGCTTGGCAGTGTGATATTGTCTTGCATGTTGCATACAGTGTCTAGATTGTATTGCTTGTAATTTGATTAAATTACTTCTGCTTAGTTTACACAAATAGTTGTGAATATGCCATGCCGTCCTGTTTTCGTACATATTCCATCCTCGTATCATGTGTTTGCCTTACATCAAGGTAGTGATTGTCAGTATCATGCATGAATGAGTTCAGAAGACTGAATTTTATTGCATTTTCTTGTCGGTTTTACTTGACACTGCAAAATGAATAAAGCAGAAGGAAATTAGCAAGGCAGTGTATAAAGGTGCTCCTTCCAAACAACTGAAACGGAGGGCCTCTACACATTCTACTCCGTCACCCCCCAAGAAGATTTGCAAGACAACAAATGCATAGACACTCAATGTAGCTGTGTTGATGATGAGCACATCTCCCCTTGTCCACCATCACAGGTGCTCCCTCTAACATGGCACTGTTATATGTGGTTGAATGTTATGTATGATGTCTAGCTTGTATTGCTTCTAATTTTGTTGAATTCCATCTGCTTACTTTACACATTATACTTGTGAATAAGACACGTGTTCCTGTTTCTAGAACATACAATATCTGTCTATCACACCATGTTCTTACATCAAAGTACTACTGTTGTGTAACCTGCAACAATCACTTATCATAAGATATTTTTAACTTGGGAGTGTGATATAGGTTACATCTCCCATTCTTTTCTAGCTTGTACTACTTCTAATTTGTTGAAATGGCACTTATGATGAGACAGTTTTAACTTGGTAGAGTGATATTCATTGCATCTTTCATATGGTGTCTAGATTTCATTGCTTCTAATTTGTTGAAATGCCTTCTGCTTAGTTTACACATCATAGCTGTGAATATGCAATGGTGTCCTTTTTTCTTACACATTCAATCGTCCTATCGTGCGGTCGCCTTACATTACAGTAGTGCTCGTCGGCATCCTGCATCAATGAGTTCTGAAAAGCAAATTTTTATTCATTTTTCTTGTGGGTTTGACTTGACAAGGCAATAAAATTAAGAAAGAGGAAGGAAAAAAAATTAAGGCAGGGACTGATGGCGTTCTTTCGGCGAAACCGGCATCCCAGGTGCTTTCTCTAGCTTGCCAGTGTGATATTGTCTTGCATGTTGCATACGATGTCTAGCTTCTATTGCTTGTAATTTGATTATATTACTTCTGCTTAGTTTACACAAATAGTTGTGAATATGCCATGCCGACCAGTTTTTCGTACATATTCCATCCTCGTATCATGTGTTTGCCTTACATCAAGGTAGTGATTGTCAGTATCATGCATGAATGAGTTCAGAAGAGTGAATTTTATTTCTTTTTCTTGTCGGTTTTACTTGACAATGCAAAATCAATAAAGCAGAAGGAAATTAGCAAGGCAGTGGATAAAGGTGCTCCTTCCAAACAACTGGAATGGAGGGCCTCTACACATTCCACTCAACCATCCCCCCAACAAGATTTGGAAGACAACAAATGCATAGACACTCAACGTAGTTGTGTTGATGATGAGCACGTCCCCCCTTGTCCACCATCACAGGTGCTCCCTCTGACATGGCACTGTTATATTTGGTTGGATGTTATGTATGATGTCTAACTTGTATTGCTTCTAATTTTGTTGAATTCCATCTGCTTACTTTACACATTATACTTGTGAATAAGACACGTGTTCCTGTTTCTAGAACATACAATATCTGTCTATCACACCATGTTCTTACATCAAAGTACTATAGTTGTGTAACCTGCAACAATCACTTATCATAAGACATGTTTAACTTGGGAGTGTGATATAGGTTACATCTCGCATTCTTTTCTAGCTTGTACTACTTCTTATTTTTGAAATGGCACTTATGACTAGACAATTTTAACTTGGTAGAGAGATATTCGTTGCGTCTTTCACATGGTGTCTAGCCTTCATTGCTTCTAATTTGTTGAAATGCCTTCTGCTTAGTTTACACATCATAGCTGTGAATATGCAATGCTGTCCTTTTTTCTTACACATTCAATCATCCTATCATGCGGTTGCTTACATTAAAGTAGTGCTCGTCAGCATCCTGCAGCAATGATTTCTGAAAAGCGAATTTTTATTCATTTTCCTTGTGGGTTTGACTTGACAAGGCAATAAGATTAAGAAAGAGGAAGGAAAAAAATTAAGGCAGGGACAGATGGCGTTTTTCCGGCGAAACCGGCATCCCAGGTGCTTTCTCTAGCTTGGCAGTGTGATATTGTCTTGCATGTTGCATACGATGTCTTGCTTGTATTGCTTGTAATTTGATTAAATTAGTTCTGCTTAGTTTACACAAATAGTTGTGAATATGCCATGCCGTCCTTTTTTTCGTACATATTCCATCCTCGTATCATGTGTTTGCCTTACATCAAGGCAGTGATTGTTAGTATCATGCATGAATGAGTTAAGTAGAGTGAATTTATTGCTTTTTCTTGTTGGTTTTACTTGACAATGCAAATTCAATAAAGCAGAAGGAAATTAGCAAGGCAGTGGATAAAGGTGCTCCTTCCAAACAAATGAAACGAAGGGCCTCTACACATTCTACTCCGCCATCCCCCCAATAAGATTTGGAAGACAACAAATGCATAGACACTCAACGTAGCTGTGTTGATGATGAGCACGTCTCCCCTTGTCCACCATCACAGGTGCTCCCTCTAACATGGCACAGTTATATGTGGTTGCATGTTATATATGATGTCTAGCTTGTATTGCTTCTAATTTTGTTGAATTCCATCTGCTTACTTTACACATTATACTTGTGAATAAGACACGTGTTCCTGTTTCTAGAACATACAATATCTATCTATCACACCATGTTCTTACATCAAAGTACTACTGTTGTGTAACCTGCAACAATCACTTATCATAAGACATGTTTAACTTGGGAGTGTGATATAGGTTACATCTCGCACTCTTTTCTAGATTGTACTACTTCTAATTTGTTGAAATGGCACTTATGACGAGACAGTTTTAACTTGGTAGAGTGATATTCGTTGCATCTTTCATATGGTGTCTAGCTTTCATTGCTTCTAATTTGTTGAATTGCCTTCTGCTTACTATACACATCATAGCTGTGAATATGCAATGCTGTCCTTTTTTCTTACACATTCAATCGTCCTATCATGCGGTCGCCTTACATTAAAGTAGTGCTCATCAGCATCCTGCATCAATGAGTTCTGAAAAGCGAATTTTTATTCATTTTTATTGTGGGTTCGACTTGACAAGGCAATAAAATTAAGAAAGAGGAAGGAAAAAAATTAAGGCAGGGACTGATGGCGGTCTTCCAGCGAAACCGGCATCCCAGGTGCTTTCTCTAGCTTGGCAGTGTGATATTGTCTTGCATGTTGCATATGGTGTCTAGATAGTATTGCTTGTAATTTGATTAAATTACTTCTGCTTAGTTTACACAAATAGTTGTGAATATGCCATGTTGTCCTATTTTTCGTACATATTCCATCCTCGTATCATGTGTTTGCCTTACATCAAGGTAGTGATTGTCAGTATCATGCATGAATGAGTTCAGAAAAGTGAATTTTATTGCTTTTTCTTGTCGGTTTTACTTGACAATGCAAAATCAATAAAGCAGAAGGAAATTAGCAAGGCAGTCTATAAAGGTGCTCCTTCCAAACAACTGAAACGGAGGGCCTCTACTCATTCTACTCCGCCATCTTCCCAAGAAGATTTGCAAGACAACAAATGCATAGACACTCAACGTAGCTGTGTTGATGATGAGCACGTCTCCCCTTGTCCACCATCACAGGTGCTCCCTCTAACATGGCACTCTTATATGTGGTTGAATGTTATGTATGAAATCTAGCTTGTATTGCTTCTAATTTTGTTGAATTCCATCTGCTTACTTTACACATTATACTTGTGAATAAGACACGTGTTCCTGCTTCTAGAACATACAATATCTGTCTATCACACCATGTTCTTACATCAAAGTACTACTGTTGTGTAACCTGCAACAATCACTTATCATAAGACACGTTTAACTTGGGAGTGTGATATAGGTTACATCTCACATTCTTTTCTAGCTTGTACTACTTCTAATTTGTTGAAATGCCACTTATGGCGAGACATTTTTAACTTGGTAGAGTGATATTCGTTGCATCTTTCATTTGGTGTCTAGCTTTCATTGCTTCTAATTTGTTGAAATGGCGTCTGCTTAGTTTACGCATCATAGCTGTGAATATGCAATGCTGTCCTTTTTTCTTACACATTCAATCGTCCTATCATGCGGTCGCCTTACATTACAGTAGTGCTCGTCAGCATCCTGTATCAATGAGTTCTGAAAAGCAAATTTTTATTCATTTTTCATGTGGGTTTGACTTGACAAGCCTATAAAATTAAGAAAGAGGAAGGAAAAAAATTAAGGCAGGGACTGATGCCGGTCTTTTGGCGAAACCGGCATCGCAGGAGCTTTCTCTAGCTTGCCAGTGTGATATTGTCTTGCATGTTGCATACAGTGTCTAGCTTCTATTGCTTGTAATTTGATTAAATTACTTCTGCTTAGTTTACACAAATAGTTGTGAATATGCCATGCCATCCTGTTTTTCGTACATATTCAGTATCATGCAAGAATGAGTTCAGAAGAGTGAATTTTATTGCTTTTTCTTGTCGGTTTTACTTGACAATGCAAAATCAATAAAGCAGAAGGAAATTAGCAAGGCAGTGGATAAAGGTACTCCTTCCAAACAACTGAAACTAAGGGCCTCCACACATTCTACTCCGCCATCCCCTCAACCAGATTTGGAAGACAACAAATGCATAGACACTCAACATAGCTGTGTTGATGATGAGCACGTCTCCCCTTGTCCACCATCACAGGTGCTCCCTCTAACATGGCACTGTAATATGTGGTTGCATGTTATGTATGATGTCTAACTTGTATTGCTTCTAATTTTGTTGAATTCCATCTGCTTACTTTACACATTATACTTGTGAATAAGACACGTGTTCCTGTTTCTAGAACATACAATTTCTGTCTATCACACCATGTTCTTACATCAAAGTACTACTGTTGTATAACCTACAACAATCACTTATCATAAGACATGTTTGACTTGGGAGTGTGATATAGGTTATATCTCACATTCTTTTCTAGCTTGTACTGCTTCTAATTTGTTGAAATGGCACTTACGACGAGACAGTTTTAACTTGGTAGAGTGATATTCGTTGCATCTTTCATATGGTGTCTAGCTTTCATTGCTTCTAATTTGTTGAAATGCCTTCTGCTTAGTTTACACATCATAGTTGTGAATATGCAATGCTGTCCTTTTTTCTTACACATTCAATCATCCTATCATGCGGTCGCCTTACATTAAAGTAGTGCTCGTCAGCATCCTGCATCAATGAGTTTTGAAAAGCGATTTTTTATTCATTTTTCTTGTCGGTTTGACTTGACAAGGCAATAAAATTAAGAAAGAGGAAGGAAAAAAATTAAGGCAGGGACTGATGGCGGTCTTCCGGCGAAACCGGCATCCCAGGTGCTTTCTCTAGCTTGGCATTGTGATATTGTCTTGCATGTTGCATACGTTGTCTAGCTTGTATTGCTTGTAATTTGATTAAATTACTTCTGCTTAGTTTACACAAATAGTTGTGAATATGCCATGCCGTCCTATTGTTCGTACATATTCCATCCTCGTATCATGTGTTTGCCTTACATCAAGGTAGTGACTGTCAGTATCGTGCATGAATGAGTTAAGAAGAGTGAATTTTATTGCTTTTTCTTGTCGGTTTTACTTGACAATGCAAAATCAATAAAGCAGAAGGAAATTAGCAAGGCAGTGGATAAAGGTGCTCCTTCCAAACAACTGAAACGAAGGGCCTCTACACATTCTACTCCGCCATCCCCCCCCCACCCCCAACAAGATTTGGAAGACAACAAATGCATAGACACTCAACGTAGCTGTGTTGATGATGAGCACGTCTCCCCTTGTCCACCATCACAGGTGCTCCCTCTAACATGGCACTGTTATTTGTAGTTGCATGTTATGTATGATGTCTAGCTTGTATTGCTTCTTATTTTGTTGAATTCCATATGCTTACTTTACACATTATAATTGTGAATAACACACGTGTTCCTGTTTCTAGAACATAAAATATCTGTCTCTCACACCATGTTCTTACATCAAAGTACTACTATTGTGTAACCTACAACAATCACTTATCATAAGACATGTTTAACTTGGGAGTGTGGTATAGGTTACATCTCACATTCTTTTCTAGCTTGTACGACTTCAAATTTGTTGAAATGGCACTTATGACAAGACAATTTTAACTTGGTAGAGTGATATTCGTTGCATCTTTCATATGGTGTCTAGCTTTCATTGCTTCTAATTTGGTGAAATGCCTTCTGCTTAGTTTACACATCATAGCTGTGAATATGCAATGCTGTCCTTTTTTCTTACACATTCAATCGTCCTATCATGCGGTCGCCTTACATTAAAGTAGTGCTCGTCAGCATCCTGCATCAATGAGTTCTGAAATGCGAATTTTTATTCATTTTTCTTGTGGGTTTGACTTGACAAGGCAATAAAATTAAGAAAGAGGAAGGAAAAAAAATTAAGGCAGGGACAGATGGCGGTCTTCCGGCGAAACTGGCATCCCAGGTGCTTTCTCTAGCTTGCCAGTGTGATATTGTCTTGCATGTTGCATACGGTGTCTTGCTTGTATTGCTTGTAATTTGATTAAATTACTCCTGCTTAGTTTACACAAATAGTTGTGAATATGCCATGCCGTCCTGTTTTTCGTACATATTCCATCCTCGTATCATGTGTTTGCTTTACATCAAGGTAGTGATTGTCAGTATCATGCATGAATGAGTTCAGAAGAGTGAATTTTATTGCTTTTTCTTGCCGGTTTTACTTGACAATGCAAAATCAATAAAGCAGAAGGAAATTAGCAAGGCAGTGGATAAAGGTGCTCCTTCCAAACAACTGAAACGGAGGGCCTCCACACATTTTACTCCGCCATCCCCCCAAGAAGATTTGCAAGACCACAAATGCATAGACACTCAATGTAGCTGTGTTGATGATGAGCAAGTCTCCCCTTGTCCACCATCACAGGTGCTCCCTCTAACATGGCACTGTTATATGTGGTTGAATGTTATGTATGATGTCTAGCTTGTATTGCTTCTAATTTTGTTGAATTTCATCTGCTTACTTTACACATTATACTTGTGAATAAGACACGTGTTCCTGTTTCTAGAACATACAATATCTGTCTATCACACCATGTTCTTACATCAAAGTACTACTGTTGTGTAACCTGCAACAATCACTCATCATAAGACACGTTTAACTTGGGAGTGTGATATTGGTTACATTTCGCATTCTTTTCTAGCTTGTACTACTTCTAATTTGTTGAAATGGCACTTATGACGAGACAGTTTTAACTTGGTAGAGTGATATTCGTTGCATCTTTCATATGGTGTCTAGCTTTCATTGCTTCTAATTTGTTGAAATGCCTTCTGCTTAGTTTACACATAAATATGCAATGCTGTCCTTTTTTCTTACACATTCAATCGTCCTATCATGCGGTCGCCTTACATTACAGTAGTGCTCATCAGCATCCTGCATCAATGAGTTCTGAAAAGCAAATTATTATTCATTTTTCTTGTAGGTTTTACTCGACAAGGCAATAAAATTAAGAAACAGGAAGGAAAAAAATTAAGGCAGGGACTCATGGCGGTCTTCCGGCGAAACCGGCATCCCAGGTGCTTTCTCTAGCTTGGCAGTGTGATATTGTCGTGCATGTTGCATACGGTGTCTAGCTTGTATTGCTTGTAATTTGATTAAATTACTTCTACTTAGTTTACACAAATAGTTGTGAATATGCCATGCTGTCCTGTTTTTCGTACATATTCCATCCTCGTATCATGTGTTTGCCTTACTGTCGGTGTACTAAGTATTGGGCCACTAGTACCCCTTACTTGTGCACGGGCAGTTGTAGCCGTCCTCGCGGCAAGGCTTGCCGGGATCAGCTCGAGGTCGATTCAAGTCATCAAGGAAATCATCAAGTCAGAGATCTGAGAATCAGCAGATAAGCAAAGCTGGAAATCGAAGGCCAGCTTCCCCGGCAAGATCCTTGCCGGGATGGCTGTGGAGCCCGGCAAGGCTCGGCACCCGGCAAGATTTGGTTCTCGGCAAGGCCGGGCGCCCGTCAAGGTTTGGTGCCCGACAAGGATCGGCGCCTGGCGAGATTCCGCCACTGTGCCTCCGCTTCGGCACAGTAACAAGTCTGACATTCTGGCTCCTTCCCTGGGTGCGTGGCGGCATGCCAGTGGAGGAGAGCTTGAGCGGTGCTGATGGGATGGCCCCTTTTTCCATCCCCAAGAAAGTGAGGACACCTAAACGGACACCTCACGGTGCATTAAATGCGCTTGTCCTAATCCGTCAGGGGTTAGGTATGATACCCTGTAGCTACTTTACACCTCAATGTATGTACATTTTGCCACTGTGGAGACCCCTTTGAGCATATAAAAGGAGGCCCAAGGCAACTGCTACGGAGGAGGAGGACTTCTGGCCCATTCTGCATGCGTAGCTGCTCTTTGAACGTACTGTTCATTGCGAGCGCTCCTGAAGGCTGGGCTCAAGAACATCAATAAGAACACAAAGCAGGAGTAGGGTTTTACGCTGATCAGCGGCCCGAACATGGGTAAAAACCTCCCGCGTCGATCACTGGTTCTGCTCTTTGCGTATACCTCTCCCCCCGCCGAATAGTAAAGGGGTCTCTCGGGATCCCATAGGTGTCGTACCCCGACACTTACATCAAGGTAGTGATTGTCAGTATCATGCATGAATTAGTTTAGAATAGTGAATTTTATTGCTTTTTCTTGTTGATTTTACTTGACAATGCAAAATCAATAAAGTAGAAGGAAATTAGCAAGGCAGTGGATAAAGGTGCTCCTTCCAAACAACAAAAAATGGATGGCCTCTACACATTCTACTCCGCCATCCCCCCAAGAAGATTTGCAAGACAACAAATGCATAGACACTCAACGTAGCTGTGTTGATGATGGAAACGTCTCCCCTTGTCCACCATCACAGGTGCTCCCTCTAACATGGCACTGTTATATGTGGTTGAATGTTATGTATGATGTCTAGCTTGTATTGCTTCTAATTTTGTTGAATTCCATCTGCTTACCTTACACATTATACTTGTGAATAAGACACGTGTTCCTGTTTCTAGAACATACAATATCTGTCTATCACATCATGTTCTTACATCAAAGTACTACTGTTGTGTAACCTGCAACAATCACTTATCATAAGACATGTTTAACTTGGGAGTGTGATATAGGTTACATCTCGCATTCTTTTCTAGCTTGTACTACTTCTAATTTGTTGAAATGACACTTATGACGAGACAGTTTTATCTTGGTAGAGTGATATTCGTTGCATCTTTCATATGGTGTCTAGCTTTCATTGCTTCTAATTTGTTGAAATGCCTTCTGCTTAGTTTACACATCATAGCTGTGAATATGCAATGCTGTCCTTTTTTCTTACACATTCAATCGTCCTATCTTGTGGTTGCCTTACATTAAAGTAGTGCTCGTCAGCATCCTGCATCAATGAGTTCTGAAAAGCAAATTTTTATTCATTTTTCTTGTGGGTTTGACTTGACAAGGCAATAAAATTAAGAAAGAGGAAGGAAAAAAATTAAGGCAGGGACTTATGGCGGTCTTCCGACAAAACCGGCATCCTAGGTGCTTTCTCTAGCTTGGCAGTGTGATATTGTCTTGCCTGTTGCATACGGTGTCTAGCTTCTATTGCTTGTAATTTAATTAAATTACTTCTGCTTAGTTTACACAAATAGTTGTGAATATGCCATGTCGTCCTGTTTTTCGTACATACTCCATCCTCGTATCATGTTTTGCCTTACATCAAGGTAGCGATTATCAGTATCATGCATGAATGCGTTCAGAAGAGTGAATTTTATTGCTTTTTCTTGTCGGTTTTACTTGACAATGCAAAATCAAAAAAGCAGAAGGAAATTAGCAAGGCAGTCGATAAACGTGCTCCTTCCAAACAACTGAAACAGAGGGCCTCCACACATTCTACTCTGCCATCCCCTCAACAAGATTTGGAAGACAACAATTGCATACACACTCAACGTAGCTATGTTGATGATGAGCACGTCTCTCCTTGTCCACCATCATAGGTGCTCCCTCTAACATGGCACTGTTATATGTGGTTGCATGCTATGTATGATGTCTAACTTGTATTGCTTCTAATTTTGTTGAATTCCATCTGCTTTCTTTACACATTATACTTGTGAATAAGACACGTGTTCCTGTTTCTAGAACATACAATATCTGTCTATCACACCATGTTCTTACATCAAAGTACTACTATTGTGTAATCTGCAACAATCACTTTTCACAAGACACGTTTAACTTGGGAGTCTGATATAGTTTACATCTCGCATTATTTTCTAGCTTGTACTACTAATTTGTTGAAATGGCACTAATGACGAGACAATTTTAACTTGGTAGAGTGATATTCGTTGCGTCTTCCATATGGTGTCTAGCTTTCATTGCTTCCAATTTATTGAAATGCCTTCTGCTTAGTTTACAGATCATAGCTGTTAATATGCAATGCTGTGAATATGCAATGGCACTAATGACGAGAGACCTTTAACTTGGTTGTGTGATGTTGTTTGCATCTTGCATATGATTTATTTCTTGTATTGCTTCACATTTGTTTAAATGCTAGTTATGACGAGACAGTGTTAACTTGGCAGAGCGATATTTGTAGCATCTTTCATATGGTGTCTACCTTCCATTGCATTGCTTCTAATTTATTGAAATGCCTTCTGCTTAGTTTACACATCATAGTTCTGATTATCTCATGCTGTCCTGTTTTTCGTACTTATTACATCCTCCTATCATGCGGTTGTCTAACATCAAAGTTCAGTTCATCTGTATCACGCATCAATTTGCTCTGAAGAACTAAATTTGTATTCCTTTTTCTTGTCGTCTTGACTTGGCATGGCATAGAGAAAGAGGAAGGAACACATAATGGCAGGGAATGGTGTTAGTACTCAGGACACACAGAAACAGAAGCGGAAGAATTATGCAGATTCTGCTGGTACTGATGGTGCAATAGAATGTCAAAGTCCACCAGAAAATTGTACAAACACGGTATCCCGTGCTACACCAGCTGCAAAACAATCCAAACATAAACTAAGAGCTGCCACCAAACAAGCACCAACAGCCCTAGTTGTTGCAACACCTGCCATAGTACCACCAGCTGCACGAGTTACTCGTTTGTCAACTCATCTAGCAGCAAGTTCCCAAGCTCCCTTGCCACCTGACACTACTTCCGAAGCACTCTTGACACAAGATGAGTTGGCAAGCTCCGATGAACCTTGTGAGCTTCAACAGCAAGAAGGTAGTTGCTGGAGTCAAGTTACAGTTGCATGCTTCTTTATATGTAGTCTCATAGTTTGATGTACACTAACACTTCCTATGTTCGTTGTTGGACTAGCACCTAGGTGCAAGAGGAAACAGACATCAGGGATAATGCTCGATAGGTTAACTAAATCTAGAGGAGGAAGAATGGAGATCCGTTTTGAGGCAGGTTTAAAAAGGCCACGTGATGCTACAGAGTCAGCCAAGTTAGTATTAGAGGCAGCGGTTGCCGTTAGGTGTCATGCACGTATCCTCCCAACATGGATTTAGTACAGGAATGACAAAGACGAACCCAGTTCAACACCTTCCTCGACCATTTATCTGTAAGTATGGTTATGTATGGAAATTAGTAATATCGTCTTGCTCTGTCCCATACTTTCTAGGTTGCTGGTAATGAGACTCCCATAATTTTCAACCGATGAGGTTCAAGTTGGATAGCCAAGATGATGCAACCAGACAAGCATGCACCCATGTTTTTAAGTCTGCTCTGCGATAGTATCGGTATAACTTGAGGAAAACTCACTTTCAAGGCAAGGCTGATAGTGAACTTGGCCAAACATCTCCAGTGGAAAATATATCGGATGAAGACTGGAGAGGCCTCGTTAAACATTGGTCTGATCCAATGTATCAAGTACGTTATAAATATGTGATCAGATCACATGTTGAACTCCTATTTACGCATGTGCCTCAAAAATCTATCTTCTTGTAGGTGAACTGTTCAAAGAATAAGGCCAACCGTACGAAAGTGAAATTCCAACAGACGACAGGATCTCGTAGCTATATTGCACACTGCGAGGCTCTTGTAATTAGCTGTTGTTTCACTTTTTTTGTTGTGCCATATTATCAGATCTATATTGACTTGTTTCAAATGCAGAGGAAAGCCCGCAAGGACCAAAAAGTACCTGAACCAAATGCTGTGGAAATCTTCAAGGACTGTCACACCAGCAAGACGAAGGGCATGACTACACCAGTCAAAGCCGCTGTTGTAAGTCCTTAATCCTCATGCCTTTTAACTACTACTTACTCTGACTTGTGCATTGAACTGCATGGTTTGCAGCCAATGTCTATTACTCTTTTCAATTTTATACACAATTGTCTTAGCGTATCATTGCACCTTACAAGGTTTAAAAGAGAGGAGTGATGTTCCTTTGATCTTGATCTGTAATCTAGTTCCGTGCTGGACTTGTCTACACAATGTTACAATTGCATGTTTGTCTGTTCTCAGTTGTTTTGTCATATGAATGATGTCATACTATGCTTACCGTATTATAAACTTTGTCTCTTTATCCTTAGCCGTCAATACAATGTGAAGAAATAGACAATACATTAGCCATGGTACATGGTCATATGTTTGGAACCTGGTTTTATTATGTACTTTGCAGTAAAATACAACTAATAGACCAAAGCTATTTTGTTTGGTTTTGCTGCCTCCTTAATATATTCTGTTCTGGTACTACTAATGTAAAAACTCAACTTTTCAGCAAGCTATGGAACAAATGGTGGAACCACCACCTTCTGAAGGTGACGAGGCAACTATAACCGCAATGTCACCTCTTGCTGCAGTGGGTCAGTACCTGTCCACTAACAGTGCCAAAAGCATGTTCCTGCGTAATACTGGGTTGGTTGTTAAGGCAATCTCGTCCAAACTGCCTCATGATCAAGATATGCAAGCTCAAAACAATGTTATATCTGTGCTCCAGACACAAGTCCATTCCCTAATAGAGACCCTTTGTAAAACAAGGATATCCATTGTTCGATGTCGTCAAGATATGCATGGTTTTGAAATCAGACTATCAGACATTTGCTATGTTGTTCAGGGGGCTAGGAGAAATGAAGGCGAAGGTTATGGTGCTCCATCGGATAGTACAACATGAAAACGTAACAGTCAGGTCAAATGAACTGAGCTTCTGAACTTCTGGTGGTGCATTTATCTGCCGGACTATTAACTTTTATGCCAACCTTCCTTTTGTTTTATGGTTGTAATTTGTTTTGTTGCAATACAAAATTTGTTCTTAACATGCATCCACCGGCTCAAGAAAATAGCAAGCCATTTTTGTATAGTGTAGGGTGTTCCCTATATTTGCACTGGTGGCGAACATTGATGCCCAGTGGATGTAATCTATGCAATCGCCTTAATAGCCTAGCATTAGTTTCTGGCTTATTTATTTCCCTAGTCTTCTTTTTCCTTGGTTTGCTAGTGGCCGCAAAAACCATGGGCCATATACGGACCGTGGTAACCTTGAGCCTGCTATGGGCCGTAGGATCCATGGGCCTCCTACGGGCCGTCGGATAAATGGGCCTCCAACGGGCCATAGATTCAGTGGGCCTCGGGCCGTTGGATAAATGGGCCCACATGGGCCGTAAACGGGCGTAATTGGTATCGGGCCAGCATGGTAACGGGCCGTTAACAGGCTGGAAGATAGCAAAGGACTCCAGAACCGATGTAGCGCCAGGCGCTCCTGCGGCAGGGATGCCGTCAGTACGGTCGCCGGTCTCCTTGCCGCCCCCCCCAGCAGACCCCTTGGTGGCCTCATCGGCAGCAACCTTGGCGGCCTCGGCGGCGGCATCCTTGGCGATCTCCTCGATGGTGGTGTCAATATCCATTCGATCCACCGTGGAGGGATCTGAAAGCCAAGGAAAAGAAACGAGATGAAACCCAGATTGAAGCTCAAAGCCAACAAGAAAAAGAGAAAAAGATCGCACTAGAAAAGTGACAAGGGCCAGGAAGCAGGCGGTTTACCTGTGACGAGTGGTGGAAGGGCGGTCCCCTCCCCGACAACGCTCATTGCCGGGATGGAGCTACCGGCGCCTGTGCTCGCCGGCTCCTCCCACACGCGAATGGGATCGTCGGTGGGAGCCCTTGCCGCGGACTCGCCCCTGGGCAGTGTGGTTGACGGGGGCAGCATGTCGGGGGTGGCCCTCAGCAGCTCCTCCTGTCGCTGTTCCTCTCCTGCGAACCCAACAAGGTTAGTAGTAAGGATACACACCCCGACACTCGCCAGCGGAAAGTGAGTAACAGGCTCACGCTAGGGGCTGAGTCGGGGGTTGCGTCGTGGGCTGGGATCTGGGCTGATTGTGATCATCTCCAGTGCGTTAGAAGTGCTTGTCGGGGGCTCATCGCCCGTCGAGGTCTTGGCCTTCTTCGCCATCCTCTGCGCCAACGTCTTCGTGTCTCTGCAGGGGCAGACCAAAACAAGATCAAATGAGATAAGATAATCAAAACAAAGGCTAAGGGGATGAAGAATGCGGCGAGGTGCTTACTCATCTACTCCTTCTTCTGGCCTCTCCTCCCTCCTCGGGCTGAAAGAGGAGAGGTCGAATTCGGCCTCTGGTATGGTGCCCGTGCGAGGGGGAGGGGATGGAGTCCTGGGCCGCTTGGCCGTGGTGGAGGCAGCGGCCGCTTTCTCCTTTGCTGCCGCGGCCGAGTGTCTCGTATGGCGCGCAGGTTGTGGCTGGGCCTCTTGCCGCTGCACATCTGTGCCGGCCGCTCCCTTGCCGGGGCCCTCTTCGTGTGAAGAGGCCTGCTGGACTGGCACGCCGGAGATGGCTCGCCGGAGGACGCGTGTCTTCTTTCCCGGAGCTGGGGGCTCCTCATGCGGCTCCTCTTCAGCTTCCTCTTCGGCCGTCTCCTCGGCTGTTCCCTCGGCAGAGGAGCTCCTGGCAGCGGTGCCGCTGTGAGCCCCGGCAGGCTCCCCCACTCGACAAGAACCTCCTCTGGGCTGGCTTCTTCTTCCACAAAGTCGACGCTGCCGGCCTCCGCGACAAGGGCTGCCTCTTCCGCTCTGCTGGCGATGTGCACCACCTCCTCGTCGGTGGTGGGGCGGATGAGCTGCGTCTCTTCCCGAACGGCCCTCTCCGACAAGCTGTCGAAGAACTCCTGCACCCGCTCCGTGTCTGGCTCGGCCCAGGTATTATCAAGGCCATGGGCGTTGAACACCGGCATCATGGCGATGATTGAGGTCAGGGCGGAGTTGTTGCACAAGGGAATCACCCCTGCCGGCAACCTGAAAGGCTTGCCGGTCTTGTCGGCCTTGAGCTGGAACAGTTTTTGGCAAAGGGCCAAGTGCTGCATCACCGTGAAGTTGCGATTCAGGCCGGGGCGCAGCCTCATGATGTCTGCCGCATTCCGAAACTCCCAAGCTGGCCACCCCTTGTTATGCAGAGGGGCGATGCGGCGGCGGAGGAAGTCGGCCCCAACTATCTCGAGCATGAGCCCGGCGGCTTTAAGGCGATAGATTCTGGTGGTTGCGACTGTGAGCTTCCCGTCTTGTGGATCGAGGTCGCCCCAGTTGCCGCCACGGACCAACTTCGTCTGACGGGGCATACAGAACGGCTGCGGGTCCTTCTCCATGATCCAGCACCACCTGCCCCGCCATTCGTCCCATTTTTCCTTGTGGGTCCCGTCTGGGTACGTCTGCTTTGCCAGTGCCCTTGGGATCCAGGTGACGCAGCCAGAAAGAGCCCCTCCTGGCTGGTTGCGAGGGACGAAGTAGTGGAGGAAGAGCGCCATATTGGGGACCACCCCGGCGAAGTTCTCGCAGAGGTGGTCAAAGATGGCCATACACGCCACGGCGTTCGGCGTGAAATCCAAAAGATGGAAGCCGAAGGTGTACATGATATCGTTGAAGAAATCTGAAAATGGGGGGCAAAGCCCGCAATAGAGGTAATCAACGAAGAAAGGAAATTTATCTGGGCCAGACACGGCGCAAGAAGCAGGGATGACGTGGGTGGCGGGATGCCCCGTCGTCTCTCTCCCCCACATGCACAGGTATCGATCCCTGAGCGCATGTGCGTCGAGCGTCGGGACGAAGACGACGTGCTCCTTCCGCATCTTCGCCAGCTTTCTCTCTAGCACCTCTTCTCCCTCGCTCGCCTTGGACGCTCCTTTGCCCTTGCTCGTTTTGGGCACCATTGTAGCCAAGGGATGGCGGGGGATCAAGAGCGATGAGGGCGCGGCGGCAGACGAAGGAGGGAGCTCTGGTCTGGGCTCGAGGAAGAAGAAGAAGACGGCGGTTCCTAGATTGGGAAAGGCAAATGGGGTAAATGAGCAGCGCCCCTGCGGATTCCTCTTTTTATGGGGAAGGCGCAGGGCTGCCTCTTTACTGTTTGATATGAAGGCATTTTCGCAGGCGTGCTGCGACCATTCCACGCACGACCCCCATGTCGCGCACCGAATGCGGATCGTGGGGAAGCGCAACAGACGAGATGATTACGGTAGTTAATCCCTGCCACGCGTGCCCACGAACTGTTTGGGCCTGGCCCAACGACGCTTCGCACTCATGTATGGCCCAGGCCCGGGGGCTCCTGTCGATGTACTAAAGTTTGGGCCCTTTAGCACCCCTTACTTGTGCACGGGCAGTTGTAGCCGCACCTGCGGCGAGGCTTGGCGGGGGCAGTTGGAGGCAAAATACAAGATGACCAAGGCGGCATCCGAGCCAGTAATCAGAGAGCAAGACAAGCTGAGCCCCCGACAAAGATTCTTGCCGGGGTGATTTGCGAGCCCCAGCAAGCCCCTTGCCGGGGTGGTTTGCGAAGCCTCAGCAAGTTCACCACCCTTGAGGTTGAGAGCTCTGACACATCGACAACGTCAAGACCAAGACTCAAGGGCACATGCGTAGTAGCATGCAGATCTTCGTGAAGACCAGAAGGCAAAGTTCCCAGCAAGGTTCTTGCCGGGGATGACTGCGAAGCCCCGGCAAGACTCTTGCCGGGGACGATTGCGAGGCCACGGCAAGGCTCGTGCACGAAAAGGCTCCGCCGCCCTACCACCGTCCCAGCACCAGCCAACCAGGCGAGCACCTGCGTGGTGGCATGCAGATCTTCGTGAAGATCCTGCCACCTCTCCAGCGCAGCGGCTAGCCAGTCAGCTTGGCGCTGCATGCCGCGTCACCTTGGATGTGTGTCAAGACGGAGTGAGGCGGCGACGGATGGGACGGGCTATATTTCCGTCCCCGATAAAGTTAGAGGGCACGTAAGCAGCGCATTTAATGCACTTGTCCTAAGACGCCAGAGATAAGCACATGCACTATAGCACTTTACACCTCCTATATGCCTGTATGCCACTGTGGTAGCCCCTTGGTATAAAAGGAGGCCCAAGGCGATACAGGGAGGGAATTTTGGACTTTCCGGCCAAGTTTGCATGCGAAGCAGCTAGCCGAAGCTCAAGAACACTTAATATACACTCAAAGCAGGACTAGGGTTTTACGCTTCCCAGCGGCCCGAATCTGGGTAAAAATCCCTCGTGTTGATCCCTAAATCTGCTCCTTGTGCACCCCTCCTCCCTGCCAAACAGTAGAAGGGATCTACTTGATCCCATAGGTGTCATTTCCCCGACATCTTTGGCGCGTCAGGTAGGGGATCAGAGGTTGTACGAACCTGATCTAGGCGTCAGCGCGTCGACTTCTTCAACATCTTCATCGTCATGTCTCCAAAGAGAAAGAGCATCATGGTGATTGGTTCATCTCTGGTCGATCTGCCCGCACCAGCGCAGACGGACGACGGGATGGACGTGGGTGGAGGCCACGGGCTTCCACGATGCTCCGGCGATTGGAGCCACGCGAGCGGCGACGACCCGCACGTCGCCGGGTCCAAGGACGGAGCCGTGTTGTCTACGGGCGGCGCGGTGAACCCCAGGGATGGGAGGACGACCTCCAAGACGCCCTCGCCGGCGCATGCGCCGTGGCCTTCCCAGGTCATGCGCGATGAGCAGCGCCACGGCATGGGTGATCACGAGCGTTCCCATGGAAGGGCCCCTTTGCATCATTCTCGAGATGTGCCGGGCCAGCATGCACGCCAAGACGTTGGCGGAAACGGCGCGCGGCCGCGGGACCGTGATAGAGCTCCTTCTAACGTGGTTAGAAGTCAAAGCGCTTCACAATCCACGCAGCTGTCGCCGCCGCCCACGCCAACAGAAGCGTTGGCGCGCGTAGAGCTGCTTCTAGATTTCCCTCCTACTGCGGAGAAGCTTGACGAGTGGAGAGCCACCATCCGGAGCCTCATCAGCTTCGCCAATAAGGATGGACCACAGCAGGCGGGGCCCTCGTGCCGGCGCTCTATTGAGCCGGCGCGTGCCATAGGCGGAAGGACCAGAGGTGCTGCAACCACGGTGCACTCCCCTCCTCCACGGCAGCAACAGCAGCCACCGGCTCGTCGGGTCAAGGCCTGTGACAACGGTTCCACAGCGTTGTCCGACCCACGAACCCGCCGCGATCAATGCCAAGTTCTTCGAGAGCGAGTCAAGGAAGACACTCGAACCACTATCGAGCGGCGGCGGGAAGCGCGCCATCAGTCTGATAGGCGCGCTGGCCCCACTATAGATTGGCCTGCGTCGGGGGATTCTGATAACTTACCTTACGAGGTGGGTTGTCTAGCTTTTACCCGTGGGCTGCGGCGATTCCAGTGGCCCACTCACCGCACGTTCAAGCCTGAGGTCGGAGAGAAATACGACGGCAAGGCTCACCCGTCGGAGTTCCTGAGCATCTATACCATTGCAATGCAAGCTGCCGGGGCTCGAGATGACAAGGTACTCGCCAACTACTGCCCGTTGGTACTCAAGCCCAACGTCAGGTCGTGGTTGATGCACCTGCCAGAGGATTCCATCTCTTCTTGGTCGGATCTGTGTCACGAGTTTGTTGGCGCCTTTACTGGAGGCCACCAAGCTCCTGGCCAGGCGAGTGATTTGCATATCATCCCCCAGAAAGATGGTGAATGCTTGCGCAAATACATACAGAGGTTCAGCCGTGTGCAGTACAACATCCCAGACGTTCATCCTGCCGCTGTGATCAGCGCGTTCCATCAAAATGTGCGCAACCGCAAGATGCATGAAGAGCTGGCAATGAACAAGATTAGAGATGTTGCCGAGCTTTATGTTTTGGCCGATAGATGTGCTCGGGCTGAAGAAGGAAGGAAGTATCCCGGCGAAGATGCCGGCGCAGAAAGTGATTCTGCAGATGAAAACGTCGCCGCCCCGGCAAAGAAGGGCCGACGGCGCAACAGGAAGCGCAAGGGTAAAACCGTGCTTGCTCTCGAGGAATCCGGCAACACCGGCACCGCCAAGAAGGCTAAGGTTGACGACCCCGGCAAGGAGGTTGTCGGGTGCGCCGCCTGCCAGGCCTTGGCGGCTGCCGACAAGCCAGAGGGCTCCGACAAGTAGTATTGCAAGATCCATCGCACCAAGGGCCATGACCTCCAAAACTGTCGGCAAGTTGAGCAGCTTGTAGAGAAGCAAAAATCTGAGTATGAAAGGCGAGACAAGGAGAAGGGCCCGGATATTGCTGAGGGGTTCGGCAAGAAGCGTGGCGGCCGAGGGGGTCGCCGCGGCAAGGATAAGCAACCAGAGAGGCCCGCTCGGGGCCGCGACAAGAAAGAGGGAGATGATGACCATGATGAGGACGACGAGTCCAGCGAGCACGATTTCCAGAAAGCTACAGAGGCCATGTGCGTCAACGGTGGCGCCTCGTTGCATGCCTCTCACCGCCAACTGAAACAGTGGGCACGTGAGATCAATGCGGCAGAGCCATCGTTCGATGCCCAGAAGCCGCTGAAATGGTCCAACACGCCTATCATTTTTGACACTGAGGATCACCCTGATCGCACGATGGCGGTCGGGTGTTTGCCGTTGTTGGTTTCGCCAACGATACGCAACCTCAAGGTGACAAAAGTGTTAGTTGATGGTGGGGCCGGTATGAACTTGATCTCGCCCACTGTGATCAAGAGGCTGCAAATTCCTGATGGAGATCTCGAAGAGACGGGCACGTTTCAAGGGATCAATCCAGGAAGGAGTCATCCAAAGGGCAAGATTACGCTACCAGTTACGTTTGGTGGCGAGCTGAACTATAGGACGAAGAAGATCGTTTTTTATGTCGCCAAGATCCCCTTACCCTATAATGGGATCCTCAGCCACCCGGCGCTGCCCAAGTTCATGGCGGCATCACATTACGCTTACAATACGTTGAAGATGCCCGGACCAATGAGCATCATCACCGTCCACTCCGACAAGAAAGACGCGCTCATCTGCGCTGACCAACTCTATCGAGAGGCAGTTGCAGCAACTGCCGCCAAGGCACTTGCTCCTGCCGCTGAAGCTACGGGAGGGAAGAAGACCGGCAAGACCTCTTCCGGCAAGACCTCTTGCACCCACTCCAGCAAGCGCGCCTCTTCGGAGTGCTGCGCTCCTGTCGAGGATGTGCCAGAGAGCTCCACTGGCAAGAGCAAGAAATCCAAGGCAGCACCACCAGAAACTAAGAAGGTGCCTGTCAAGGAGGACGACACGGGCGGGGCTTTCACTATAAGCTCCACCCTCGTCAGCAAATAGGAAGGCATGCTCATCGCCTTCCTAAGGGCGAATGTCGATGCGTTTGCATGGCAAGCATCTGACATCCCCGGTGTTCCCAGGGAGGTGATTGAGCACCATCTTGCTGTCTGTCCTCATGCGTGGCCCGTCAAGCAGAAGGTCAGGAAGCAAGCTTTGGAGCGGCAAGAGTTCATCACTGAAGAGATTAGGAAGTTGGAAGCAGCAGGCTTGGTTAGAGGAGTGCTCCACCCAACGTGGTTGGCCAATCCAGTGGTGGTGCGCAAGGCAAACGGGAAATGGAGGCTGTGCATTGATTATACAGATATCAATAAAGCCTGCCCAAAGGATCCTTTCCCTTTGCCGCGCATTGACTAGATCGTGGACTCCACTGCCGAGTGCGACTTGCTGTCGTTCCTTGATGCCTACTCAGGATACCATCAAATCTTCATGGCGAAGGAAGATGAAGAGAAAACTGCATTTATCACCCCATGTGGTACGTATTGTTTTATACGAATGCCTTTCGGGTTGAAAAGTGCTGGTTCAACCTTTGCAAGAGCAGTCCAAATTGGTTTTGAGCCTCAGCTACATAGAAATATGGAAGCTTATATGGATGACATAGTGGTCAAAACCAAGGACAGGGCAACGCTCATACAAGTTCTAGAAGAAACATTTGCAAATTTGCGCAAGATCAATCTCAAGCTCAACCCTGAGAAGTGTGTGTTTGGCGTCCCATCCGGCAAACTTCTCGGGTTCTTTGTGGCTCAGCATGGGATCGAGGCGAACCCCGACAAGATCAAGACGATTGAGCAGATTGAAGCACCAAGACGAGTCAAAGATGTACGTCGACTTGCTGGCTGTGTTGCTGCTTTGAGCATGTTCATCTCCAAATCTGCTGAGCGCGCCCTGCCCTTTTTCAAGATCTTGAAAAAGGCAGGTCCAATGAAATGGACTCCGGAAGCGGAGGCAGCGCTGCAAGATTTGAAGAGGTACCTCTCCTCTACGCCAACACTAGTCGCGCCTAAGCCACAAGAACCGTTGTTGCTGTATCTAGCGGCAACGAATCAAGTGGTCAGTGCTGCGCTAGTGGTGCAGAGAGAAGTTGATGAGGAAGCAGCGGCAGTGGCAGGACCGTCGGATGACGAGCCGGGGCTCTCCCCAGCAGGATCTGATACCGGCAAGGCAGGGGAACCTGATGCCGGCAAGGCAGGGCCCCCGGCGGAGTCTGATGCCGGCAAGGCGGGATCTGCGCAAGCAAATGGAGTGACAAAGAAGAAGAAGATGGTGCAACACCTAGTTTATTTTGTCAGCTCCCTTTTGCAGGGGGCTAGATCAACATACTCTGGTGTACAGAAGTTGCTCTTCGGCCTCCTTATGGCCTCGAGGAAGCTGCGCCACTACTTTTAGGCACATGAGATCACCGTCATCACTCGCTTCCCATTGCAACGGATCTTGCACAACCCAGAAGCAACTGGAAGGATTGTGGAGTGTGCGTTGGAACTGTCAAGCTTTGGTCTCAGGTTTGAAAGCACTTCAATGATTCAGAGCAGAGCCTTGGCGGAGTTCATTGCAGAATGGACCTCAACGCCTGACGAGGAAATTCAAGAGACCACTCTCCCCGGCAAGGAAACGAGCCGCGACTGGATTATGTACTTTGATGGGGCTTTCTCGCTGCAAGGCGCCGGTGCCAGTGTGCTGCTTATTGCACCCACTGGAGAGCACCTCAAGTACGTGGTCCAGATGCACTTTCCCCAGGAGAGATCAACAAACAACACTGCGGAGTATGAGGGACTGCTTGCCGGTCTCAGGATCGCGGCAGACCTTGGATTTACGAAGCTCATCGTCAGAGGTCATTCGCAGCTTGTCGTCAAACAAGTCAACAAAGATTATCAGAGCCCGCTGATGGAAGCATATGTAGATGAAGTGAGGAAGTTGGAAGAGCGTTTTGACGGTCTACAAGTAGAGCATGTTCCTCGAGCAGAGAATAGCATTGCTGATGACCTGTCAAAACGTGCTGCCCTCAAGTTACCTGTGGAACCAGGAACTTTTGTGCTCCAACTAACTCAGCCATCCGTTGAATCATCGGCAGGGCAGAATAAGTGAAGGAAGTTGAGCCCCGGCAAGTACTTTCCCGCCGAGCTCCCAGGAGCCGTCGGCAAGGGAGTTGCCGGGGACGACGCCAAGCTTGCCGGGGAGCGACAGGCTCCGGCAGGGCCTCAAGCCCTTGCCGTAGAGACAACTGCTCCCATGGCAGAATACACACCTTTAGTCCTTGCCGTCGAGCCCCAGGCTCCAGCATGGGCACAACACACCATTCGGTTCCTCCAAATAGGGAAACTCCCTGAGGAACAGGAAGAAGCGGAGAAAGTAGCCCGTCGATCTAACATGTACCAGTTTGTGGACGATGTCCTGTACAGAAAAAGACCGAACGGCGTGAAATTGAAGTGCATTCTTCAGGTGGACGGACTGGAGCTGTTGGCAGAGATACATGGAGGCATATGTGGCTCTCACATAGGGTCAAGAGCTCTTGCCGGCAAAGCATTCCGGCAAGGTTTCTTTTGGCCCACTGCCCTCCAGGATGCGACTCCACTAGTAACCAAGTGTGAAGCGTGCCAGTTCCATTCAAAGAAACTTCATCAGCCAGCCCAAGCTCTTCAGACGATCCCTCTTTCCTGGCCATTTTCAGTCTGGGGGCTCGACATATTGGGCCCCTTTCCCTGTGCTGTCGGGGGCTTTGAGTACTTGTACGTCGCAATCGACAAGTTCACAAAGTGGCCGGAAGTGGAAGCAGTGAGAAAGGTGACAACACAGTTAGCCGTCAAGTTCTTCAAAGGATTAGTTTGCCATTTTGGTGTGCCAAACAGAGTCATCACCGACAACGGCACACAGTTCACGAGCCGCACCTTCATGCAGTATATCCAAGACCTTGGCAGCAAAATCTGTTAATGATGTGTCTTGTCCATCACATCATTCTCCTAATGATGTGATCCCGTCATCAAGTGACAACTCATGTCTATGGTTAGAAAACCTTAACCATCTTTGATCAACGAGCTAGCCTAGTAGAGGCTCATTAGGGACACGGTATTTGTTTATGTATCCACACATGTATTTAAGATTCCAATCAATACAATTCTAGCATGAATAATAAACCTTTATCATGATTAAGGAAATATAATAATAAATTATTGCCTCTAGGGCATATTTCCAACAGGGTTCAATCTTGCGGTGCTCTATCCCAGTGACAGAAAGGGACAACACACGTATTTGTATTGTTGCCATTAAGGGTAAAACAACTGGTTTATTCATATTGGTTCGGTTTACTTTATCTACATTATGTCATCTTGCTTAAGGCGTTACTCTTTTTTATTAACTTAATACCCTAGATGCATGCTGGATAGTGGTCGATGGGTGGAGTAATAGTAGTAGATGCAGGCAGGAGTCGGTCTACTTGTCTCGGACATGATGCCTATATACATGATCATTGCCTTGGATATCGTCATAACTATGTGCTTTTCTATTTGTTGCCCAACAGTAATTTGTCTACCCACCGTATGCTATGCGTTCAAGAGAGAAGCCTCTAGTGAAAACTATGGCCCCCGGTCTACTTTTATCATATATATAAAAAACCAAAATATCCTTGCTGAATTTTTTTATCTTTTATTTTGTTTTGCAATTTATCTATGTACCACTACAAGATTTGATCCTTGCAAGTAACGAGTTCAAGGGGATTGACGACCCTCTTGCCCGCGTTGGGTACAAGTATTTGCTTTTGTGTGTGAAGGTGCTGTTCACGAGGCTTTACGTGATTCTCCTACTAGATTGATACCTTGGTTCTCACCGAGGGAAATACTTATCTCCATTGTGCTGCATCTTCCCTCCTCTTCGGGGAAAATCCCAACGCAGCTCACAAGTAGCAGGAAGAATTTCTAGCGCTGTTGCTGAGGAGACATCATCAAAACCTATCAAGTACCTTCGCACAAACTATCATCTACTTGCTCTACTTTTTATTTGCCTTTGCCTCTCGTTTTCATCTCCCCCACTTCTATTTTTTTACAAAAACACAAAAACATTTTTTATTGCTTGGTTCGTCGCTATGTCTCAAGAAAACACTAAGTTGTGTTATTTTTCAAATACTAATGATAATGATTTTATTAGTCTCCAATTGCTCCTCCCGCCATTAGTACGGAGTCATATGCAAAAGAAAAAAGATGTGGATAATGTTAAGTTAAAATTATTTTCATTCTCACTATGAGACCGTGCTAAAACTTGGTTTTCATCCTTGCCTTGAAATAGTATTGATTCTTGGGATAAGTGTAAGGATGTTTTTATTGCCAAGTATTTTCCTCCCGCTAAAATTATCTCTCTTAGAAATCAAATTATGAATTTTAAGCAACTTGAGCATGAACATGTTGCACAATCTTGGGAGAGAATGAAATTAATGACAAGGAATTGTCCCACTCATGGTTTAATCTTATGGATGATTATACAAAATTTCTACACGGGACTAAACTTTGTTTCTAGAAATCTTTCTAGACTCTGCTGTGGGTGGTACCTTTATGGAAATCGCATTGGGAGAAGCTACAAAACTCCTTGATAATATAATGGCAAATTACTCTCAATGGCACACCGAAAGAGCTCCAACTGGTAAGAAGGTAAATTCTGTTGAAGAAATTACTACCTTGAGTGATAAAATGGATGCTCTTATGAAATCGGTTGCTAATAAAAATACTCATGTTGATGCTAATGATGTGCCATTATCTACTTTGATTGAGCAAAATAATGATGTCATTGATGTGAATTTTGTCTCTAGAAATAATTTCAATAACAATGCTTATAGAGGTAATTTTAATCCTAGACCGTATCCCGGAAATTCCTCTAATAATTATGGTAATTCCTATGGAAATTCTTATAATAATAATAATAGGATACCTACTGATCTTGAAAGCAATATTAAAGAATTTATTAATTCTGAAAAGCTTTTTAATGCCATGGTAGAAGAAAAATTGAATAAGGTTGATGATACGGCTAGGAACATGGATAGAATTGCTCATGATGTGGAAACTCTTAAATCTAAAATTTTGCCACCTAAGCATGATATTAATGAGTCTATTAAAGCTATCTATGTCTCCATTTATGAAAGTAAATAAAGAACCGCTAGGTTGAGAGCTGATGACCCACAAGTATAGGGGATCAATCGTAGTCCTTTCGATAAGTAAGAGTGTCGAGCCCAAAGATGAGCAGAAGGAAATGACAAACGGTTTTCAGCAAGGTACTCTCTGCAAGCACTGATCTTATCGGTATGGCTTACCTTGAAGCCCGTCAAAAGGCTGCTGAAAGCCTCTTTCAGTCTGTTGTCCACGGACCGAATACTTTACAAAATCGTGCCCATCAGGGCACGGTGCTCCTCGGTGATGGAGGAGTTGGTCAACGCCTCCTCCACCATGTCCGGCCACCTAGTTGGAACCCGCTCTGAAGTGGGCTGGGGTGACGGAGTTACCCCAGCTCCTCCCTCGGTGGCAGCCGAAATAGTCGGCTCCTGGTAGTTCTGGGATTGTTTGGTCAAGGTATCCGAAGAGATCTGCCCCTATGATCTGAGATCGGGCTTGGGCTCTCCACAGAACATAGTTTGTGCGAGTGAGAGGTTCTGAGATTGTATTGTTTAGGCCAGAGGAGATGATTCGACTAGAGGAAGACATGGCAATGGGAGGTGAGCGAAGGTTGAAGACGAGGGCTAGATGAGAGGGAAGAGTGAGGCTCTGTATACTATGTTAGGTTTCGTAGAAGCGTCTCAACTTCCATACATGGAAGACCACATTGTATATATTGATTGAACGAGGCCAGATCCCGTAGAGGCATGCATACATGCGTGGTTGTTACAACAAGAGAGGGAGATACATCGAGATAAGTACAGAAGGATAACAAACTACGGGATCCTCCTAACTAACTCAACTTAAGCACCAAGTCGTATCTACATGGGAGACTTGCCGTGTAGACTTGGCGTGGTTCAGGTTTGTAACGTGGCATAAACTTCAACACAGGGAGTTACCGCCGCCCCGTCTTGATGATTATGATACAAACCCTAAACAAACTAAAAAAAGCACACCTAATAACGAAGCAGGAGCTCTCACACCGGTAAGAGCCGGGATCCACAACGTCTCCATGGCCATAAGGTCACATGAGACAAGGCAAATCAGGGGAGGGGGGAGGGGGGAGGGGGAACTCTAGCGTGGGAGTCGCTCATGGGAGGAGCAACGAGGAAACGTTTCGTGGCTTGTAAAAAGGGGTCATATCTGATACTGGGGGTGATATTTGCTAGATTCCTATAAACAAAGCAATTTGTGCTAGTTTTTTCTTTTGGCTAGAGAACAAAGCAATCACAACATAATTACTTCCACCGTCACAAGTAAAGAAATATGTAAATAATACAATAAAGTAAAAAAAGAAACCTCATAACAAATCAACTATGGAAACCAGAAACAAATTGAAGTACTCGTGTCACATCAACCCTTACAAATATCTTAAGTTCTGGCCAAACGGTTCCTCTCAAATTAAGTTGCCTTATTGCTACTTGCTAGACCACCACCCGCATTCATTTTCGGCTGTTGGTAGCCAATATAGTTTGAAGACAAATATTGATGTGTCACCAATCCTTGCTGAGGCAGTGGGATTATCTCAATTTTGAAGAAAAATAAATATGGTTTGCTTGACTATACTATAAGTTTCCAGTTTTGCTGTCCAGACGTCCACTGCCAGCTGCCAGCCTTTCCTGCTTGTGATAAACAACAAAGATTGTACAAGTGCGCGCAGTGCATGAAGGTGGCACGGTAGTGCAGTCTCAAACCGGAAAGCCTTCGTCAGAAAGCTTGTCATCTTTCCCTCCCTTGATGGATTTCTTAATATGTGTTTTGGGTCTTCGCTGATGGTGACGAACAATAATTAAGAGTAAATTATGTGGTCTCTCAGCAGCCATTTTGTCAGGGGAAGCACGGTGACAGCCGGTCGTCGACGAGCAGTCATGCATCAACTTGTAAGCGTCGTAGTAACCGAGATTTTTTGTTCTGTGTGAGCCGTTGCGTTGGATCTCTATTGGTTGGACCATCAAAAAATGAAGAAGAAAACTAAATTTCAGACCTTAAAAGTCGTTTTTTTTTTGCGAATAAAAAAAAAGGTGAATCACACTGACCATATCCCGTTCGATCTGACAGTGCAGCATATAACGAGATTACTAAGGTCATCAAGCATGAGATATCCAAAGTTCAATGCATCGTCAAATTTATTTCCCATACACCATGATCAGATGGAGTGCATGAACCCCCGCAAAGAAAAAAAAAAGATGGAGTGCATGAACGATACACACCCTAGGGGCAGTCTGAAACTGGTCAGATAGTTTGTTAGCTTTCCTTGTATGGATTTCTTCAGCTCTTGGAGCTGTCCTTCACATGTGTCGATGGTTATGGAAAACAATGTGCCATCTAAGCAAAACTAGTTCATGTTTAGGAGAAAGCAAACACCCTTTTCTTCTTTTCCAGGTCAGCAACTAGCAATTATCTTACGTGATTTCTTTTCTGAAGATAAGGCTAAAGTCACCAACCACATTATACACACCCTTTACATTTAGGACAACTGTTTATGTGCATGTCTACTTGTGAGACATTCACGAGCCAGTTTCTCGTGATGGAGGGATTTTCTTTGTTCCAAAGTTACTAAAAGACCACAAAAAGGATCACATGAGAGTGAGCTTGCACCGACCTGTTGACGTACCCTCCACTCCACATATATAAAACCCATCCCGCCTGCACCGAATGGGGCGAGAGCGATCAGCATGTTGAATCATCGGGAGATGCTTAATCGCGTCAACTCGGCGGCCAGGGTCGCCATACTGCTGGCTCTGCTCTGCTTTTGCTCTGCCACCTCTTCCTACTCTTTCCCCGACGACGCGGCCTGTGCCGGTGCCAGTGGCATGGCGATGCCGGGTCCGGGTAATCTCCTCACGGTCGACCAATCCGGCAAAGGCGATTACAGGAAGATCCACGAGGCGATCGCCGCCGCCCCCGCGAACAGTTCCGCCCGCACTGTCATCCTGATCAAGCCCGGAGTCTACAGGCAAGTAACCGCAAATGACCATTACCTTCTGAATTCTGAATTCTGATACGTGGTGTGGTGCATGACTGATCGCCTGGAATCTTTCGTTGCAGGGAGAAGATCGTCGTCCCCGTGGACAAGCCCAACATAACACTTATCGGCACTAGCGCCAACGCGACCGTCATCACCTGGAACGAGCCCTGGCTCTCGACCGACACTTCCCCTACCTTGTCCGTTCGGGCCTCCGACTTCGTCGCCAGCCGCTTGACGTTTCAGGTAAGTTCGCCGTCGATAGTTCGTGCTTGCACACAAAGAGCGAGACGCGCGTGCTGACGGTTTCTTGCTAAATTTTTCTCGGGGTTTTAGAACACGCTGGGGACCAGCGCTGCGGCCATCGCGGTGAGAGTCGCGGGAGACAGGGCGGCGTTCTACGGGTGCAGCTTCTCGTCGTTCCAAGACACGCTCCTCGACGATGAGGGGCGCCATTACTACTGCGGGTGCTACATCGAAGGTGGCACCGACTTCATCTGCGGAAACGGCCGGGCTCTCTTTGAAGTAGGTACATGTTCACCGTTCTCACCAGCAAACCCGTGCGCATAGATAGATCATACGTACTACTCCACGTACGAGAGGTTGCTGCCAAGTGCCAAGATCAACTAACGATAGTTCGTGTGCAGAAATGTCACCTGCACTCCACCTCGCTCACGGGCGGCGCCTTCACGGCGCAGAAGCGGGCGTCCAAGTCGAACCACACGGGATACAGCTTCGTCGGGTGCAAGCTGACCGGCGTCGGGGTCAGCACCTCCATCCTGGGGCGTCCATGGGAGCCCTACTCCCGCGTCGTGTTCGCTCTCACCTACATGTCCGCAGCGGTGAGCCCTCGAGGCTGGGATGACTGGAACCACACCGCCAACCAGAGGTAAACTTAGTCTTGCTCCACTGCCATTTTCCCGCCAAAACAAGACCAATTATGACGCGCTTTGGCCTGGGTTGGCAACTTTGCATGCAGGACGGCGTTCTACGGGCAGTACCAATGCTACGGCCAAGGGGCGAAAACTGATGGCAGGGTCAAGTGGGCTCGCAACCTCTCGCCAACCGAAGCAGCCCCCTTCATGACCAAGGCTTGGATCGGTGGACAGCAGTGGCTTCCGAAGCAGCCCCCTTCATGACCAAGCCTTGAATCGGTGGACAGCAGTGGCTTCGGTAGAAAACAGTCGGTGGTGCGGGTTGTCATATATACTTGACACATATCAGTGTTATTATTGTTTCCATTTCAAGGATACAAGTTAACGGAAAATACATGGATGAATCCGGAAACATATGAACCCGCTTTGAAAAACATATTTCTAAATACCAAAAAATTCTGAAAAAAAGTTGCGCGCGTACATTTTCATGCTCTATGTGCACGCAGAAAGTTTCGCGAAAAAACAACTTCTCATTTGGCCTGTGTAAAAAACATACAAAAAGAATGTGTCTCTTTTGCAGAGGCAAAATAAAAATATATTTTTCCGGAAAACGTGGTGCTGCAGAACATGTTCACGTGAAATTTCATTTTGATTTTTTTTTACATTTTAAAACATGCTTAAAATGCATTTTTTAAAAGCGGTTTCATATGTACCCGAGTTCAGGGCGTGCCTTCTCCGAAGTTAACAGTTCTCTTTTAAAGGCTGAAAGTTCTTTTTCACGGGGAGGAAAATTAGTAAGTTCAATAAAAGTCTGAATTGATGTAAAGGGACGAACAAAATCTTTTAAATCACTAAGCTCCCTAGGGGTAAAACTCCTAGGAAGCGATTGAGGCTACTGATTCATTTTGTCATGTCGATTTAGATCCCCTCGCATGTCCTTACCTAGGTGTATACATGTCATTGACTCGCTTTCCCCATCTTTTCCCGTCGCCTAGCACGGTCTCGACCACTCTAGATATACCAAATGCTACACACCTGATAGCATTCCCCGCAATTGTCAGGGTGTGGATCTTTGAACTCATGGAATCAAGAGTGTACATGAGTGATACAGAGGAAGGGGGAGAGTTAGCTTGAGGAAGAAGCTCTATAGGAGGAGGAGTATAAGAGTTCAGTGGATACAAATGATCTTGAATGCGTTGCACAAACACAGCTAACAACTATATAAGCTACAACGCTCGGCTTGAGTACAACTAGACCAGCAGACGACCCAATAGAAGATAGGAGCGATAGCACTCCCCTCTCCATAAAATGCAGCTTGGCCTCAAGTTGTAGGGATTTCAAAGAGCATGCTAGACCATTCCCATGTTGTCATCGATACGGGAAGACCACTCCACATGATCTTGTACTGCTTGTGAGTGCGCCCTCCGAATTTGACCAGTCGTGATTCCAGCACCTGAGCGGGTTTAGTCGAGTGTACCAGCTTTTGAGCATAGTTTAACTCTTCCTGAGATGCTGAGATGATGTAGATTCAAGAAGTTGTAGACGATAGGCAACCTCTCTCACCCGTTCCAAGACCTGAAAAGGCCCAAAATACTTGGACCCCAATTTGTGATTGGTACGTCGAGCCACTGATTGTTGCATGTACGGTTAGAGCTTTAGAAAGACCCAGTCGCCTGCTTGAAACACATGTTCAGATCGGTGTTTGTCTTCTAGGGTCTTCATCCGTTGTGGGGCTCTCAACAGATGGTCTCTAATCATGGTTGTCATTGCATTCCGTTCAGCTAGCCAAGTTGCAAGGTCATTGGGTGTGGAGGATGGAAGATTGGCAACACCCAAATGACAAGGTTCATACCCATTAACGATATAATACACTGGGGGTGGCTCACCCACAAGGAACCAGGCGGCATGCGTACCAGGGGGGCGCTAGGCCCATTAGACACCTGACAACAGGAGGGAGCCTAGAGGAAGGGATAAGTGTTCCCTGAACACCTTGATCCCTAAGTTGATGGTGGCAGCGACCTAGATTGCATCTCCCATTTTAATACCCTAGCCTCCACCGTGTATATAAGGGGAGGCTAGGGGGCTCTCATTCCGTTCTAATCTCTAGTAGAACAAATATTGGTAGTATCTCATCCACCCCATTGTAAACCCTCACACGAGGTATTCCACTATCAATGAATAACAACAAGCAGGAGGTAGGGCATTACTCCACCATGGAGGCCCGAACCATAGTAAATCCCCGTGCAACCTCTGATCTGTAACTTCGAGCTATGCAAGGTACCTTGCCGAAGGTACCGAGAGAAATCTGCATCGTCAGTTGGCGCGAGAGGCATGGGTTGTGTCGGCTGGAGACCAATCTCATATCGGATCTTCCTCAGCTTCAGGCGGCCTCCCGCCACAAGAGAGCCTAACCTTTGGCTCTGTCACATTCACCACCGACGGGGCGGGCCGGGTGAAGATCAACCCACCATCCTGCCCTTTCTGCATGATCTACGTCAGCGTCGTGGCTTTTATCATCAGCAACCACGACGATCTTCGTATGTGTGTCCCGCCGATCCCTCAGATTGCATGGGCTTCTTCACCATCACTCGTGGCATCTTTGCCACAAAACCCTGGCCCAGGAGGGTCATTCGGGCTCCGGAACACCGGGACCACGTACCAACGGACGATCCATGAACGCCTGCAAGGCCAGAACGGCCAGGACGCCAACGACTGGTCGAACGTGTCGGGCTACATGATGCCCTTGTTGGAGATATGCCCTAGAGGCAATCATGTATGATGATATTTCCGATGTGTCTATGCACCGATGTAGTCCTCAGACTGCTACTTGTGAGCCGCGTTGGGATTTCCCCTGAAGAGGACGGGAGATGCAGTACAGTAGAGATAAGTATTTCCTTCAGTGAGAACCAAGGTTTATCGAACCAATAGAAGAATCACGCAAAGCCTCGTGAACAACACCTGCACACACAAAAGCAAATACTTGCACCCAACGCGGGCAAGAGGGTTGTCAATCCCCTTGAACTTGTTACTTGCAAGGAGCAAATCTTGTATAGGTAGATGGATAAATTGGAAAACAAAATAAAATAAATAAAATTGCAGCAAAGGAATTTTGGTTTTGTAATATGATTAAGGTAGACCTGGGGGCCATAGTTTTCACTAGAGGCTTCTCTCTTGAACTCATAGCATACGGTGGGTGAACAAATTACTGTTGGGAACTTGATAGAAAAGCGCATAGTTATGACGATATCCAAGGCAATGATCATGTATATAAGCATCACGTTCGAGACAAGTAGACTGACTACTGCCTGCATCGATTACTATTACTCCACCAATCGACCGCTATCCAGCATGCATTTATGGTATTAAGTTAAAAAAATGGAGTAACGCATTAAGCAAGATGACATGATGTAGATAAAGTAAACCCAATCAATATGAATAAACCCCGTCGTTTTACCCTTAATGGCAACAATACAAATATGTGTCTTGTACCCTTCTGTCACTGGGATATAGAGCACCGCAAGATTGAACCCGTCACAAAGCACCTCTCCCACTAAATATAAATCAATCTAGTTGGCCAAACCAAACAGCTAGATCGGAGAGAAATACAAAGCTATAACAATCTTGCATAATAAAGTTCAGAAAAGACTCAATTACTTCTCATGAATATTCAGATCATAGACCCACAATTCATCGGATCCCAATGAACACACCGCAAAATAAGATTACATCAGATATAACTCCAAGTACACCGAGGACAACATGGTATTGAAGATCAAAGAGAGAGAAGAAGCTATCTAGCTACAAGCTATGGACCGATAGCTCTGTGGTGCACTACTCGCGCATCATCGAAAGGTAGCAAGGATGATGTAGAATCCCTCCTTGATCGATTTCCCTTCCGGAAGAGTACCAGAAAAGGCCTCCAGATGGGATCGTGGAAGAACAGAAGCTTGCGGCGGCGGAAAACCTGTTTCGGGTGGCTCTCTGTTAGTTTGGAAATATTTGCGAATTTATAGAAGTGGAATTAGGTCAAACGGAGCTGCGTGGGGCCTATAAGCTTAGGGGGCGTGCCTCTCGAGCTTGTGACTCTGTCGTATCTCGTCTGGTCTCCTCCCGAATCTTCGAGGGTCCCTTCTGGTCCAGAAAAAATTAATCCAAATATTTTGTTTCCCGTTTGGACTTCGTTTGATATTGATTTTCTGAAAAGCCAAAAGAAGCAAAAAACAGGTACTGGCACTGATCACTAGGTTAATAGGTTAGTCCCAAAAATGATATAAAATAGTATATAAATGGATATAAAATATTCAAGATTGATAATATAATAGCATGGAACAATAAAAAATTATAGATATGTTGGAGATGTATCAGCATCCCCAAGCTTAATTCCTGCTCGTCCTCGAGTAGGTAAATGATAAAAATAGAATTTCTGATGTGGAATGCTATCTAACATGTTTTCATGTAATCTTTTTTACGGTATGGATATTAAGATCCGAGCGATTCAAAGCAATAGTCTATAATTTGATATAAAGACATCTATACTCAGGCATACCAACAAACAATCATGCCTTTCAAAAAAATGCTAAAGAATGCCATCCCTACAAAATCATATAGCCTTGTCATGCTCGGCCTTCCTAACACAAAGTATTAATCATGAACTACCCCGATGACAAGCCGAGCAATTGGTTCATACTTTTTAACGTGCTTCAGCTTTTTCAACCTCACGCAATACATGAGCGTGAGCCATGGATATAACACTATGGGTGGAATAGAATGCGGTGATAGACATCAATAAGAGAAAGTCAAAAATGGAAGATAGTATCACATCGAGGCGGCTAATCAATGGGCTATGGAGATGCGCATCAATTGATGTCAATGCAAGAAGTAGGCATTGCCATGCAACGGATGCACTAAGAGCTATAAGTGTATAAAAGCTCAACTAAAAACTAAGTGGGTGTGCATCCAACTTGCTTGCTCATGAAGACCTCCGGCATTTGAGGAAGCCCATCATTGGAATATACAAGCCAAGTTCTATAATGAAAAATTGCCACTAGTATATGAAAGTGACAACATAGGAGACTCTCTATTTGAAAAACATGGTGCTACTCTAAAGCACAAGTGTGGAAAAGCATAGTAACATTGCCCCTTCCCTCTTTTTCTCTCATTTTTTTGTTGGGCTCTTTTTGGCCTCTCTTTTTGCCTTTTTTTATTTTCTATTTTTCGTTCGGATATTGCTCTAGTAATGGTGATCATCACACTTGTGGGGAAATCATAGTCTCCATCATCCTTTCCTCACTGGGATATTGCTCTAATAATGATGATGATCACACTTTTATTTATTTAGAACTCAATATACAACTCGATAACTTGAACAACATGACTCTATATGTATGCCTATGGCATTGTACTGGGATGTGCAATGATGCTAGCGTAACATGTATGATAATGATGAACAGTGGCTGAGCCACAAATACTATGTCAGCTATATGATCATGCAAAGCAATATGACAATGAAGGTGCATGTCATAACAATGGAACGGTGGAAGTTGCATGGCAATATATCTTGGAATGGCTATGAAAATGCCATGATAGGTAGGTATGGTGGCTGTTTTGAGGAAGATATAAGGAGGCTTATGTGTGATAGAGCATATCATATCACAGGGTTTGGATGCACTAACGAAGTTTGCACTGACTCTCGAGGTGAGAAAGGGCAATGCACGGTACTGAAGAGGCTAGCAAATGGCGGAAAGGTAAGAGTACGTATAATCCAAGGACTCACATTAGTCATAAAGAACTCACATACTTATTTTAAAAGTTTATTAGCCCTAGAAGCAAAGTTCTACTACGCATGCCCCTAGCAGGACAAATTGGTAGGAAAAGACCATCGATCGTCCCTGACCGCCACTCATAAGGTAGACACTCAATAATAAATCATGCTCCAATTTCATTGCATTACGGGAGACTATACGTGCATGCTTCGGGAATCACAAACCTTAACACCAATATTCCTACTAACCACAATTATTCACTAGTACCCCCACATATTACCATCTCAATATCACAAAACTATTGCAAGGAATCAAACTTATCATATTTAGTGATCTACATGAAACTTTTTATTATATCCCTCTTGAATACCTATCATATCAGGACCAATTTCATAACACGTGCATATTGCTATTACTCCCTCCGTCACAAAATAAGTGACTCGACTTTGTACTAACTTTGTACTAAAGCTATTACAAAGTTGAGTCACTTATTTTGGGACGGATGGAGTACTATTTATTAGACTCTCAAAAAGATATAAGTGAAGCATGAGAGTGCAACTATTTCCTTAAAATATAACCACTGTCGTGCTCTAAAAGATATAAGTGAAGCACTAGAGCAACTGCCTAGCTCAAAAGATATAAGTGAAGCACATAGAGTATTCTAACAAATCGTGAATAAATGCGTGTCCCTCTCAAAAGGTGTGTGCAACAAACAATGATTGTGGTAAACTAAAAATTAAAAAAAGCAAAGACTACTATAATACAAGACGCTCCAAGCAAAACTCATATCATGTGATGAATAAAAATATAGCTCCAAGTAGTATACCAATGGATTGTGGATGAAAGAGGGGATGCCATCCGGGGCATCCCCAAGCTTAGATGCTTGGGTCTCCTTGAATATTACCTTGGGGTGCCTTGGGCATCCCCAAGCTTAGGGTCTTGCCACTCCTTATTCCTTCATCCATCGTGATCTCACCCAAAACTTGAAAACTTCAGCACACAAAACTCAACAGAAACCTTGTGAGATCCATTAGTATAATAAGCAAATCATAAGCTTTAGGTACTGTTATGAACCCATTCATATTTTATTCTTGCATAATACCTACTGTATTCTAACTTCTCCATGACTTATACCCCCCGATATAATCCATAGCATCATTAAAACACGCAAACTATGCAATTGAAAACATAATCTGTCTAAAACAGAACATTATGTAATGATCTGAACAAATACTATAGTTTTTAACTCCAAATTCTCTTAAAAATTAGGACAACGTGGGATATTTGTATATCAATAATGTGTAAGTATTTCATAATTTTACCATGTAATAGTGATTTATGAAAATTCCAGTACTGGGCGCAAAAGTTTCTGTTTTTTCACAGAATCAAGTTAACTATCAACCAAATCATCCCAAAGGCTTTACTTGGCACAAAAACTAACTAAAACATAAAAACACAATCACAATAGTAGCATTATTGTGTGAACACTCAAAAACAGAAAGACAAACAAGAAAAATAAGATAACTATTGGGTTGCCTCCCAACAAGCGCTATTGTTCTACGCCCCTAGCTAGGCGTAAGGCATTGTTTCAAGTATTATCTTCTTTAGTTTCCAAATCCTTTTTTATCAAGTCTTGCAAAACTTTCCTCATTAGTTCTATACTCTCATGTTCTTCTTTTCTAGTAGTGAACTTAAATATTTAAAGGGATTTTGTTGGTGATTTTAACGCTCATTACTTCAAACTTCGAATCATCAGCATAGAGATCTTCATACAAAACATGTATTTCATCATCAATAGGATGTCTAGCCGTACTCTCAAATGAATCATTACTAAATCCTTCATCAATCCCGTTAGTGATCCACTCAAATTTATCACAAGTATGATGGTACAAATTTTTAATAATTTCAGCATAAGGAACTCTTCTCCTAAGATTTTCACCATACGCAAAATAATTTTTAGATTCCAATCTACGTATAGTGTCTTTATCATGGAGAATTTCTTCTATAGGAGGACGCTCAAAATCTATCTTATAAAATGCAAAGATGTCCCTAGCTTCCCAAATTATATAATCAAATTCATGCATAAGGATATTAGTAGCAATCTTTTTAAATTTAGGATCATGGATGTTGGGAAGTTCATAGAATATTTTTTGTAAGGCCGGATGAATATGCCAAAAAAATTCTTCCCAACTTAACCAGGAGCATAGCAATAGCATCCACATAGCAATTTGTTTTGTCAAGAATAGGTCCTTTAATTATTGGTATGACTCCGGTGCAATTAAAGAATTCTTGAATGATATTCTTCCCAATAATGTTCCTGCTACCCACATGATAAATTTTAGTTTTGAAATTCATGGGAGATTTGTTTTCTGGAGGATCATGATTAAGATTAAAAAAATTAAGTTTTTGCTCAAGAGATTCGCTAGTACTATCTTCACTAGCACTTTCAACAATAACTTTCTCAATCTCAGACATGATAGAAACTTCAAGCAAGCAAACGAGCAAAGCTAACAAAGAAAATATTTTTGTGTTTTTGTATTTTTATGAGAAGCGGGGGGGGGGGGGGGGGGGGGGGGGTAGGGGTGGTATAGGCACTTGATAGGTTTTGATGATGTCTCGTGGTAATGGCGCCAGAAATTCTTTTTGCTACTTGTGAGCTACGTTGGGATTTTCCTCGAAGAGGAGGGGAGATGCAGTACCATAGAGATAAGTATTTACCTCGGTGAGAACCAAGGTTTATCGAACCAATAGGAGAATCACGCAAAGCCTTGTGAAAAACGCCTACACACACAAAAGCAAATACTTGGACCCAATGTGCGCAAGAGGGTTGTCAATCCCCTTGAACTTGTTACTTGCAAGGACCAAATCTTGTATAGGTAGATGGATAAATTGCAAAACAAAATAAAATAAATAAAATTGCAGAAAAGGAATTTTAGTTTTGTAATATGATTAAGGTAGACCCGGGGGCCATACTATTCACTAGAGGCTTCTCTCTCGAACACATAGCATACGGTGGGTGAACAAATTACTGTTGGGCAATTGATAGAAAAGTGCATAGTTATGACGATATTCAAGGCAATGATCATGTATATAGGCATCACGTCCGAGAGAAGTAGACCGACTCCTGCCCGCATCTACTACTATTACTCCACCAATCGACCACTATCCAGCATGCATCTATGGTATTAAGTTCATGAAAAAGGAGTAACGCCTTAAGCAAGATGACATGATGTAGACAAAATAAACCCAATCAATATGAATAAACCCCATCGTTTTACCCTTAATGGCAACAATACAAATACGTGTCTTGTCCCCTTATGTCACTGGGATATAGAGCACCGCAAGATTGAACCCATCACAAAGCACCTCTCCCATTGAATATAAATCAATCTAGTTGGCCAAACCAAACAGATAGATCGAAGAGAAATACAAAGCTATAACAATCATGTATAATAAAGTTCACAAAAGACTCAATTACTTCTCATGAATATTTAGATCATAAACCCACAATTCATCGGATCCCAACAAACACACCGCAAAAAAAGATTACCTCGGATAGAACTCCAAGAACACCGAGAAGAACATGGTATTGAAGATGAAAGAGAGAGAAGAAGCCATATCGCTACTAGCTATGGACCCGTAGGTCTGTGGTGAACTTCTCACGCATCATCGGTAGGCAACAAGGATGATGTAGAAGCCCTTCGTGATCGATTCCCCTTCTGGCAGAGTACCAAAAAAGGCCTCCAGATGGGATCACAGAAAAACAGAAGCTTGCAGCGGCGGAAAAAGTTTTTCGGGTGGCTCTATGTTGGTTTGGGAATATTTGGAAATTTATAGAAGTGGAATTAGGTCAAACGGAGCTGTGTGGGGCCCACAAGCTATGGGGCGCGCCCCTCGAGCTTGTGGCTTTGTCGTATCTCGTCTGGTCTCCTCCCGAAGCTTCGAGGGTCCCTTCTGGTCCAGAAAAAATTAATCCAAAGATTTTTCCGTTTGGACTTCGTTTGATATTGATTTTCTGAAAAGCCAAAAACAAGAAAAAAGTGGCAACTGGCACAAAGGCACTAGGTTAATAGGTTAGTCCCAAAAAATGATATAAAATAGCATATAAATGCATATAAAACACCCAAGATTGTTAATATAATAGCATGGAATAATAAAAAATTATAGATACATTGGAGACGTATCACAGATGTAATCAATGATGTTTGTCATTTGACTTGTCTGTGAGATATTGTGTTGTATGATATGTTCTAAATGGTCCCTCGTCGTAAGTGACGTGTGGGCACACGTCGGAGTAGACTAGCATGCAGAATGCTGGATGGCTTTATCTCACTAGGCATGAAGTATGTGATGCTGCCGAGGTGCATGGATTTGATCGGATCCGAGGTTGGATACGGAAGACCAGATCCGAGCTTTGATGGATATTGGATTGGACAGACCCAACTATGAGACGCAACGATAGGTCATCTGTGAGTCTATAGTACACATACGTTATGTGTCTTCGGACCTGAGCTGAGGCATCTGCTCGGGATGTGTAACGTCCCAAAATTCTAAAATTTGGAATGTTATATTAAATAAATAATTATGATTGTTTGTTTGATTGTTGTGTGACTGATTGTGTGAAATTGAGTTGAAATTTGAAACTTTTTGAAAGCTGAAAGAGAGGGGATAAAAGAACTTTCCCAAAAGTGTTTCTATTTGAAATGATTTGAAATTTCATTTGAAAGTAATTCAAACTTCATGCCACTCAAGGACCTTCAAGAGAGAAGTTGAAATGACTTCTCCAACTTTAAATGAAAGAGAGTGGGGAGTTAAACCATTTTGAATTCCATTTGGGATCCATTCCATTTTTGAATTTGAATTATTTCAAATTCCTCTAATGATTTTCAAAATAAAGAGAGGAGCAATATGACACTCCAAACCAGGGGCAAATTTGAAATATATTTGGATACGGGAAAAACATAAAAGACTTGAAGGTGGTTTGAAATTCAAATTCAAACCCAATTAGGGGTTATTTGGTTTTTTTCAAATTATTTTTCTCCTAAAAAAATATATGGAAGTAAGGTTAAATGATCCCCTTCACTGAAAAACTAGGAGAAAATAAATGTGAAGTCAGTTTGGTATTTAAAAAATGTTTTTATTGGTTTTTATTGCAAGAGTAGCACTATTTGAATTTTATGAATTTTTGTGGACTTTATTTGAACTTGAAAAATAGTTCGTATTATTCTATGTCTTTTTCTAAACATTTTGATATATTATATATCTATATAATATTTTTATTTTATTTGCTCTCTTTCTCTTTTACTCTCTATGTTTTATTTTAAAAAGAAAAATGGCCGAAGCCCATTTAGACCAACAATGCTAGGCCGTCCGAGCTACTTGCCCGCGCGTGCGATTTCGTTCTAAACCGGTCGCCTGCCCCCTTCCTTTTATTTTCTCAGTCCCTAACAACAGGCCCCACCAGCCCGACCGAATCTCGCCTCGGTCGCCTCCTTTCCTCCCCCGCGCCCCTCCTTCCTTCCTCGCTGGCGGCAGATCCTGCCGCTGCTCCCCTTCCTTTCTGTGATCGCCCCTTCCCCACGAAACCTCCCTTATAAAGCCCCTACTCCCCTCGTTCGGTTTCGCCCCTATACCCCCTCGCCACTGCCCTGACGCCACCGCTATCGCTCGCTCGAGCCTGAAGCCGCCGTTGCATCATTGCCGCTCCCCGAGCTCCTCTGACCACCCCGACGCCTCCTGACGCCACCCCATGCACCCTGTCACTCCTCTGCTTCCTCCCGACGAGCGCCTCAACCTCGCCGATGACCGGAGCTACCTCCCCGACGAACCCCGACCACAGCCGTCATCGTCGTCTTCTTCTTCCGTAACGATCGGCCACCCGCCCCTCTCTCTCTCTCAACGGCGATGTCCTCCGCCTTTAGATCTCAATCGGACGGCCACCGTAGATCCATTTTTAATTAAACACCGAAACATTTTTTTCTTAGATGTCGGTCGTCCACTCGTTTAGTTCTGATGCGCACACGCCTAAGCCAACCAGAGCGCACCACGTGGCCCTTAGCCGATCCGTAGCTAGTTTTTTTTTATTTCTTTTTCTGAATTAGTTTCTGTTTTAGAATTTGAAATTGAGTGATTCTTTTTGCATTAGATTAAGAAAATGTGTAGTTTCTGTAGGATCCAATAGATTTCAAAATTTGAGTAGTTTAAATTTGAATTTGATCAAATTTGATTCAAACACTAGATTACTAATATCTTTTGTTTGAAAATAGATTCTTAGTTGATTCTTTTTGCACTTTGTCACTAGATATGTTGTTTATCTAGTAGCACTTCAAAATTTATTTTTTACTTTATTTTAAAATTTAGTTTTAGCTAAAACATGAGTGTTTAGTTGTTAATTTGTTTATTTTCTTAAACTTTAGGTTTTATTTGTTTTTAATTGAAATTTTTTTTGTCACTTTTGACAAATTTGATTTTGTTTCTATTAATCAACAGTAGGCAAATTGTATTTTTAATTTTAAAATTTATTTCCTTCTGTTTTGTGTTAAAAACTTGCATAGGACATAACTTTAGTTTTTATATTAGTTTTTTAAGTGTTTCTTTTTGCTAACAAAAACCCTAGTTAATTTATTTATTTTAGCTTAGTTGTTTTATATTTTATTTTCTATTAATTTATTAGTTTAGAATTTTCTTTGCTGTTAAGATTTAATTAGGACAAAAACTATTTTGTTGTTGTGTAGTTAAGTCATAGAGTTTTCTTTAGTAGTTTCTTTTGAAGTTGTATTTGGATTTTTATTTGGTTTCTTTTGATTTCATTGTTGTTTTTATTTAGTGCTTTTTATTTGTTGGTCATTAATATGATTGTTAGAATTGATTGCTAGAGTAAATCAATGTTGAGGATATCGCTTACCATTATCGTCTCGGTCAGCTAGGGATTAGGGATTAATCAAAAATCGGCCGATTAATCGATTTTATCGGTCGACTATTAATCGGATTTTTTTTTGCAAACCTCAGGTTCCCAACACAAAAATACGCTATATTCAACACCAAAACAATATTTGACAGAAGTGTTACCTTGATTCCTAGCCTTTGAATCCTCGTATAATGACAGACAAAATAGGACAACAGTACATATTGCGTAACAAGGTCCACAAAACATAAATAAACATAGTTTTTGCAAACATAGTGCTATTTATAGGTCCGATTTATCGGTAGATTCCCGATAAATCGCTTGTCAGAGCGATAAATTGGTCCAAAAGACAAATGGTGAAGATAAGCCATAATCTTATCGGTCACCCCCCTATTAGCGATAAATCGGAAGATTAATCGCTAAATCAGAAGATTTTTTGAACAGTGGAGTAAATGCTTATGTGAATGCAATTTTTGACTATATAGATTTTCACTGAAGAGTGACGAATAGTTCTATCAAGTTATTTCTGAGAGCGATAAAACTTCATCAACTACACCAGGCAAGTTCACTTTGATCATACTTTCATACCTATATTTTATTTCCATTTAGTGTCACCTTTTCATCATTCCTCCAGTAGTTATATTGAATCTTGTAGTTGAGTAGAAGCATGAGGTAGGAACCCACACCATTGTTGCTCAGCCCCGAGAACTTTATTTATTGTAATGATACGCCATCGTAGACGGGGGTTGGTTCAAGTGTTCGTGAGTGGTGTGAGAAGGAGGACTCTACGTCAATGACGATAACTTCATGATGGCAACTTCAAGACATGCATTCTTCAAGACCTCAAGACTTCGAGACTCGAGACAAGATTTCAATACACACTACTGGGTGGAATGGTCAGAGGTACCTGGGGTTTACTAGGGGAATTGGCTAATGTGAGCTGGAGTAGGCCAGTTCTCATGCGAAAAGCTCCACCTAGACTCAAAGAGACGGATGAATACTTCATTCCTGGAAGCTTACCTGTGCAGCCACAAGTCATTATGGGCTCTAGCTTGGTTGATCATCGTAGTGACTCTGACTGGTCCAGTGCTAGCAGATGTAGACGAATGTTAGGGTTGGATGGGCACTGTCGGTAGTTAGGGAAACTCTTTGAAAGACCATGTTTCAGTCATCCTGTTCTCAAACACCATGCAGTGCAAGAACGTTAAAGGAGGGATAGAATCTTGTGGGTAGAGTGCACAAAACTCTGTAGAGTAATAACCTAATCGATTGGACGTGTCCCCGGTTATGGACAATTTTGAGCCTCTGGACTTGGATCTATCTCGGAACTCTTAACACCGGACTGAAAATTAATTGTGGGCAACTAATAATTATGGGCTATGAAACTTCGGTTGGTGGAACCATGTCATATTAGATGACTCTGTAGTGAAGAGTCTTGACACTCCTTTGTTGTAGGAAAAATGAAAAACAACTTTTATGCAAAAACTTAGACATAGAGCCACACATCCATATTGCATATAGAACAGACTTTTCATCTCTTTCTACTGTGATCTTGCCGGTACATTCAATGTACTGACCTACACGGCTGCAATGTCTCATGTTGCAGATATTTCTACGACGGGTAAGAGTTACGATATAGGGTTACAGTCTACACACAACTTGCCTTTGGTGTTGATGGGACTCCACACCCTTATTGATTTTATTTCTGCTATGATAAATAGGGTATACTCTGGATCTACGGTATTTATTTTACATGTGATGTTATGGTATTTCATCGAAGTACTATGTGTGCATGCATACTAATCCAGGGATGGCACAGAAAGCACAGAGACTTGACCGTATTGGGTCGGGTCGCTACAGGATGGTGACCGACTGATACATGTCCGCGTATCTACTTTTCGAAACACTTTTGCTCTTGTTTTGGACTCTAATTTGCATGATTTGAATGAAACTAACCCGAACTGATGCTGTTTTCAGCAGAATTGCCATGGTGTTGTTTTTGTGCAGAAATCAAAGTTCTCGGATTGACCTGAAAATTTACGGAGAATTTTTATGGAATATATAAAAAATACTGGCGAAAAAATATACCAGAGGGGGGGGGGGCACCCAGGAGACACAAGCTCAGGGGTGCGCCCACCCACCAGAGCGCGCCCTACGACCTTGTGGGCCTCCTGGACCTCCGGCAATCCTAACTCCAACTCTATATATACCTATTCACCAAGAAAAAAATCAGAGAGAAGGATTCATCGCGTTTTACAATACGGAGCCGTCGCCACCTCCTGGTCTTCATCAGGAGGGCTGATCTTGAGTCTGTTCGGGGCTCCGAAGAGGGGAATCCATTGCCATCATCATCATCAACCTTCCTCCATCACCAATTTCATGATGGTCACCGTCGGGAGTGAGTAATTCCTTCGTAGCCTTGTGTCAGGACCCCGATCCTAAGTCACGCCGATCTAGCATGTAACACATCATATCACTTTGCGGCCTCACGCACGGTAACAAATCCATGCTTAAGAAGATGGTGTGTAGGTTTCAAAGTCGCGAGGAGTTAATTGTCGTGATTCCATAACGGGGCACCTTAGAGAAGGTGACTCATAGAATTATTCCCTTAAGTGGCAAAAATAATTACTTTTGATATAGAGATCATTGAAACTCTTCATACCAGGCTAATGCAATTCACAAACGATCGTTTGAAGGAATCCGACTGAAAGGCATACTCAGTTTTGAAAGGAAACTATGGTTGTAGATCAACCGGCAACCTGAAGGCACATTCCAATTGATACCGGGGATAGAACCCAGTGTCTGAGCATGCTCTCAAGAACTTGAGCATCTCCATATTCATCAGGGTTTTACCAACATCTATGCCAAGATCCTGGTGACACCTTGTACTACCATGATGAATAATAGTGGAGGATGCATGTGCAAAGGAAGACAACACTTTCTCATATTTTACCTTGACGATGCCAAGGAAACAAAATCCGAATGATCTACCGAGAGACATTTAGCACTCTGCTTCTGATATTCTCCTTGACGTTCTAGGTATCAGAATCATGCTTAAAAGCATCAACATGTCCATCAAGTAAAGGGTGGACTTCGGAAGCACAAAGAATCCATAAGGAATCAACTTCTAGAATAAGTCACAGGGAATCATCATGGAGAAGATGACCAAATTGCTCAATCAAGATACTATAATAATAGATCTTCTGGCTAGGTGTGTCAGCCACAACATCCACTTTACTGGTTTATAAAGACCAATATTATAACTCTTGGGATACGTTCCAACCATCATATCTGCCTGATATTCAGATCTAGGGTGTGTTAGGGTGCTTCAGACTCGGTATGTCTGAAGGAGAAAGGTTGCAACACAAATCAAAGAGATGATGTTGCGAGATTCTCAGGAAATGAACTATGGAAGCAAGCTCTAGAATGTGAGTTGGTTGTAAGGTACACGTGAACACACTGTCCAAGACAAGCGTGACCACATAGAAGCCTTACAAAAAAACACTACTGAGTTCCGGTTGGGAACCATCATCGAGGATATCAAAGTCCTTACATAAGTCTGGATTAGCTCTTAAGAAGGAATTTCTTCTCCTTGAACAAATCAATCAGTGGCTTGGTGTGCTAAGGAATACAAATGGAATGAAGATGATTAGTCTATCAAACCATAGAATACTTCGCACATGCATGACTGACTTGGGATGATTCCAGAGGAAGCAAAACAATTTTCTCGAATTCACGGCGACAACTTGCATCAAATGCACATGAACTAGAGGAAGTCACTTCTCTCATCCAAACATATGCTTCATGAACTAGCACGAAGAAAATGCTTTTAGAAGTTTCCAACATGAATCATGGAGGAGATAAAATGTTGTTGATGGGCTCAACAACAATTCATCTAGGTTTCCATATAGCTGGAATTCCACAACTAAGTGAACAAGGTGATAGCATTGGTCAGACCAAAAGATATAATGGTGCATGCTCAAGGATCAACCACGAGTAGACAACATTATGAAAATCGTTGGTTCTGATTTGATTTGACAATAGCCCACACTCAAATCAAAGGTTCGATAAGACAATAGATCCAACAATTGATCACGAGGATCAATCGATGAAGATATCATCTTTCTACGATACTCACAGGCACAAAAGATATCCCTTTGGAGTGGACTAAGTTAGGCAAAGCTTTTATCTTCCAACTCTCCAAGTTGTTGTTTAGCTTAACCAACTAGCTCAGGAGTATCCAACACAGATTCTTGGAGAAGGGGTGGTTTGTAAGAAAACCAACTTGATCACGAGCTCAATATAACGGTTAGGGGACAACCTGGTGATACTTCCAAGAAGATATTTGGAAAATCACGGACCACCGATATGTTATTGGGCTCGAGAACAATCTTGCTTCTGAGAGCAAGATGATGTGATTGGAAGAGCGCAGGATTTGCACAATCCTAACTCACTGATTGAAAAGTGCACGGGAAAGATGGACTAGGTAGCACGGTCAATATTAGAATGAAAGAATGAAATGGTTGTCCATTAACTACCAAGCAACGAGGTTGCTCGGAGTATTGATTTCACACATCACGATTCACTTGACGACATTCCAGTTACAATAACACGGAAACCAAGGAATGAACAATGATGGCAAGAAGTATCATTGCGTCAAGAATTCATAAGAGGTTGTGCAATTCTCATGAAAATCCTGACATAAAGGGGGTAATACTCCAGGGTAGAACAAAAGAAAAGCTGGATTGGCATTTTGATATGTGGAATACAACTGCTTTGACCCAATCCTCGAAATGGACAAGGTACTGGAGTTTGTTTCTCCTAGTCATCCCGAAATAGAATGGCTTAACGGACCACAAGAATAACATGCATTGATGACACGAATGCACCATGACTCTTGACTATCAACTGATAGACGAAGGTCGGAATATGACTGAAGAGGGACAACTCAAAGGAACATGTGATTTTCTGAGTTGTGGATGCATAGATTAGCATGTTCAATATATTTCTTCTGGATAACCCATGCAGAAGAGGAAGGACTGGCAGATTCACAATGTAGAATGAAGAACTCATCAAGAGCACTCTGGTTGTGATATTTTGGTTCAAAAAAACTTCTGCCATATTGGTTCATGGTATTGGAAGAATGATATACCACGAACCTCGAAGAGTATCACAAAGGTTACTAACATCCTAAAGGAACGAGCAAACACTAACGACAGGAAGTAAGTAGAGTGAATCTTGGGTTCAAGAACCCAGAAATAGAATACCTACTAACTATATAACATCACGAGATGCTTTCGAGAATGATGGCCAGAATCATCACACTAACAGAACACAAGGTTGGGTTACTAGGTGGTTCTGTAAGATACCCTAGTGTCGTAATAATACCTTCAACATATATGTCGAGGCAATGGAGTACCTCAACACACCGATTAGTGTGCTTAATCTGACCCAAAAGGACATCGGGAACATGGAGGAAGGATTTGCAAATGCATTAGATTGAGAAACCTGGGACAACTCGGACAGAATAACGGCTGTAAATGCTCAGAAAAGATTTTGAGACATCCTGCAAAATGGAAGCATAACCACTCAACATCACAATAACAAGGTTCCGAGACCAACGGTTAACACACAGAAGTACTAGAAACTGAACTGAGACTTGAATCCATCATTCCTATACGTCTATGGATTAGTAACACGTGATCCTGATAGAAGAGAGGCCTAGTTCTTAATCCTCGTAGGAAAGAAGAGGCTGCCTCAGATCAGAAGGAGATAAGGTAAAGGAGTAAAAGGAGCCTTATGTTCCCTTCCACAATCAATTCCCTTATATAACTAAAGCATTTCTAGACTCGACTTCGACCAGTTTGGCTTGGTAATCCTACATGCAGTCAGGCTCTGATAACAAAGCTGTTAGGACCCCGATCCTAAGTCACATTGATCTAGCATGTAACACATCATATCACTTTGCGGCCTCATGCACGGTAACCCATGGCTGCCGCCTTTACCTGGGCCGGGACCATTTGTGCTTTTTGTCTCACGTATATGATTGTGTCGCTAGCATCCATATGACAGAGAACCCATGCCGACATGACTAGTCGTAAACCCAAGGTGGCACAAACTTACAGGGACAAGCATACATGACCCAGCAATGCACGTGTCGGTCAGCAACAAGTGTAACCAGGCTATAACTAGCTATCAGGACTCCGGTAAACATCGCCTGACATTTCCCCGAAGGGACAGAAAGAAGAGCAAAGAAGGACACATGCCGGTCAATCCATGTGTTTCATGTGACGCCCCCCGGCTCAATCGTGCACTAATCATACACGCAAATGCACACAATCAAGCCTAAGGACTCACTTGAAGATATCACAACACAACTCTAGACACAAATTAAAATAGTACAAACTTTATATTACAAGCCAGGGGCCTCGAGGGCTCGAATACATAAGCTCGCTTACAAGCGTCAGCGGAAGCATCAGATATCTGAGTACAGTATAAAAGAAAACACAGATAAGCCTTTAAGAAGGCGGGGTAAAACAAAGACTACGATCAAAAAGGCACAGGCCTCCTGCCTGGGACCCTCCGAACCTACTCCTGGTCACCGGCCAACTCGTAGTAGTAGCCACCCTCAGGGTGGTAGTAGTGGTCGTCGACGGGGCAGCCGTCTCCTGGGCTCCGTCACCTGGTCGCATCAAACGGATATGGGGAAAAAGAGGAAGCAAAGCAACCGTGAGTACTCATCCGAAGTACTCAGCAAGCTAGGATCTACACTACATATGCAACATTATCAAAGAAAGGTTGTATATGTGGACTGGGCTGCAGCAATGCCAGAATAGAGAGAAGGCCTAGTCCTATCGAAGACTAGCATCTTCAGCGGTCTTGCAGCATTAGAAGAGTGTAGATTAGTACAGTATATAGTCTCAACTCATCATTATGTTCTAGTTGTATCGATCGGGATACAACTCCGAGCGTTCGTTAACGAGGATCCGGCTATGCATAGATTAGTTCTTCCCTGCAGGGGTGCACCAACTTACCCACCACGCTCGCTTAACTCCGGCCAGACACACTTTTCTGGGTCATGCCTGGCCTCGGCCAAACGACACACCGCAACCCTACCTAGAGCTCAGCAGAATGGTGCCGACCCAGCCGGGCCGCCATGCTGAACTGGACGTCTGACAGAGCTTTCGGCTGATACCACGATGCAGAGTGCCCATAACTTTTCCCGCATGATGGTTAGTGCTATCGGTCCAGAGGCCCACTCGGATTAAATATCCAAATCGTTAGTGTTTTGGTAGTGCGTGGTAACGAGCAGAGACTCACGATCGATGTGACCCCGTTGCCCCGTCTCGAGGACTTGCGGCAAGGGCTAAGAATGCCCAGCCATGCCTCATTTTTATCTCTCGGGTACCCTCCAGGTCAACCCGACTTTCCATCACTCGTGGGTACCCCTCAGGGCCGACCCGATGTCATCATGGTTTTGTGTTAAGTCAAAGTAACCGTGTGTCCAAACACTAGGGGGAAACCTGAGGAATCACCCTCGATGGATTCCACCTGATGCAGTCGTCAAGGTGAACTTAGGAGGAATCACCCTCGAGGTTCACACTTGATGTGTTGCACGACGGCGTCGTTATCGGGAATGGTGAAGGAGGAATCACCCTCGAGGACCACGACCGAATAGCTACTCTAAAGAGTTAACATCAGAAGTGCTAAACGAGGTATCACCCTCGGCACTCGATAGTAACGCTGTAGTGTCGTACAACTAAGGGGGTGATGTGCGGTGCCGGGGTCTGGTTGTCGAGTCTTCCGATAATCCAGCGGGGGCAACTGGGACAAGTGGGGTCACTGGGGTACACTAACTAGCTTATTCTAATCAGTTTAGGATAAGCAGGTAATTATCAAAAGCAGGTTACAAAAACAGGCTATGCATCAGATATAGGAAAGCAGTAACAACAGCAATTTCTAACGGAAGCATAAGAGAGAAAGAATAGGCGATATCAGCATGTTTAAGGGGGGGTGCTTGCCTGGTTGCTTTGCAAACACCAATGGGTCTTCGACGAGGTAGACGATCATTGGGTCATCATCGGTCTCGGGGTCTATCGAGAGAGAAGAAGGGGAAGAAACAATAAATTAAGGCAGACAAATGCAATCACAGAAGCATAGCATGGCAACACGTTATTCGAGGTGTGCCCTAATGTAGTACTACGCAAATTAGTGGGAGTGGGAACTATTCAGGAGTGTTCTCCCAGCTCCGGGTGATTTTCAGACAGATGAAATGGAGGGAAAAGTTCCATGTTCAGGTAGTTAGGGGCACCTGACACGCATGTGGAGGGCATATTCGGATTCGTCTCGTTTTTCTGATCAACTTTGATGTATAAAGTTTGTCCATCCAAGCTACGGATGAATTTCTACGATTTTCCGAAGTTTTTAAACACTTTCTGGAATCTCTGAAAATTGGCTAAGTCCTCAGTTTTAAACATCACTTAGCTGTTTTGCAAAGGCAATAGCTTGTGTTCTATTCATCCTATGGGTTAGTGTCTTATACCAATCTTGATCAATTTTCTGTGATCTACAAGATGGTATTAATTGCATCTCTGTTAGATCCCTGTAACTTATTTATTTTCTGCTCTAAAGTAGCTACCACAATAACTCTGTTTTCAGTCTTTTCTGTTAACAAAACATAGACTTTTGTCATTTTCATAAGAATTAATCCAGGCGACTTTTGGATTTGGTCCAATGGAAAGAATTGAACCCTGTCAAGTGTACTACACGCCCATATAAATATTTCCCATAATAAAATTTGTGTTGCTGTTGTTTGCAGCTACATAGAGGGCTAATCAGTGTTACAGCAGCAGAGCTAGCCAGCGCTACAGTAACATTCAGCGGCTACAGTAGCATTCAGCAAAGCAGCAGCGACAGGATCTCGGCGACGCGAGCGGGGCGCAGCGGCGGCCGAAACGCGGGCAACACGGGCGCGGGGCTCGGCCAAGAGCGGCTGGGCACGCACGGGCGTGGCCCGGTGAGCAGTGGCGCGGCGAGCAGCAATACGCAGCAGCAGCAGACTGCGGCGGTCTCGGGCGAGCTCGAGGTTGAGTGCAGGGGAGCACGACAAGGAGAGTTGGGGGCGGAGTTGGCCTCCTGGGAGTGTGCCCAGCACATCTTCGTGCTCGGTTGAGCTGAACGGCGACGACGACGGGCACGGTGGCGGAGGCGAGCTCCAGACACGGCGGGTAGCTAGGCTACGAGCGCGGAAAAGATGCGCGAAGAGAGGGGAAGAAGCAGCGCTCACCGGGTGGCTCAAGGTGGCCGGCGAAAGATTAGGAGCGCAGAGGTGAGGTGGATCGACGTGGTTGCAATGGCATTGGTCGACGGAAGGGCGCGAGGCAATGGAGGAGTTGCGCTGCTCCCCGTGACGAAGTAGAGCGCCACGGCGAAGGAGTCGAGGTCGCCGGAGCTCCTGAACCGGTCGCGGTGACGGGTGGACGCCGGTGGCCGCGACAGTGGCAGCGGCGCGTCGATGAGCCCGCTCGGGCGTGGGTGGGGAAGGTGAGGGAGAAGGGGGAGAGCGAGTGGGAGTGGGGATGTGGACGAGAGGCGTCCCCGAGGCGCGGCGTGGCGGCCTTATCCTCCTCCTCGGTGCTGTAGCGGTGCGGTGCAGGCGAGCTGGTTCGGTGGCGACGATGAACCGGCCCGGTCGGGCTCGACAGGTGGATGAGAGAGAGGAGGGGGACGACATGGAAGGCATGTTGGGCCGGCTGGACCAGCCACTGTGGCCTAAGGCCCAGTCTGGCCTGGCCTTTTCTATTTCTTTTCTGAATTCTTTTTCCAGCAGACTTTTTGCAATATTTTGGGCTACCAAAAGACTTAGTAAAAATGTGAAACTTGATCACATAAATACAATGGAATATTTTGCACCGCCATATAAAGTTTGGGCAATTTTGAAATTCATTTGGATTTTCCAAAAATAGGAAAGGCATTTTTAGTGCTGTTTTGGCACTAATTTAAATGCCGAGGCCCTTTTGAAGCTGATGGTGATGTTGTTTTCCGTAACAATATTTGTTTTGGAATATTTGCTAAATAATGAACATTTTTCCAGCAACTTTTGTGCAACTTCAAATTTCACTTTGAATTTGAATAGAATTCAGAGAAGGGATTTGAGTTGAGATATTATCCCAACATGATTAAGCTTTGTAAATCAAGATGACTTGGCACTGATCATAAGGGATTACTGTAGTGTGATGCTGGGGATGTTACAAATCTCCTCCACTACAAGAAATCTCGTCCCGAGATTTAAGTGGGGAAGTAAAGAGTAACTTCGGGAGAACTGACCCTTATAGGGTTAATTATTTGGTGAACATATTCAGGGAATGTGATAGAAGTATCTCTCGAGTTGAAACTTAAGAAAACATCGAGAGCAAAGTATGAAGGTACAATAAGAAGTTTCAAGCGAATGGACATCCGATCGATACCTGAACAGAGTGTGAGAAGGGGGTTCAGAGCATCGGGAATAGATCATCTCTCAGAGGGTGGCTCGTAAAAATACTCAAAACCAAGGGCATAGGATACTTCGGAATCAAGGATGTACAGGAGAGTCAGGTTCCGATCCTGTGGAACTGTTAGGGGGGTGTCGATCAAAAGTAGGGAGAACGGTGACATCTTGCATGGTCATGACAACAAGGTATGTCAGAGGATAGCCTGTCAGCTATGTTGGCAACAACGTTGGTACCAAGGGCGAGGAACGAAGAGGACCATTTTCCTGCTCGTTAAAATGAGGCGGACCAATAGGCAAGGTTCCCGTCCATCGGTGGTTACCGGAATGTCATCAACAATAGTAACAGGGTCTCACTGACAAGGTTGTACATCGGGGTGTTTTATAAGCAGGGAATTATTTCTGCTTATATCATATAGATCACAAGAAAGGTTAAACAAACCAATGGAAAGGAAAATGTGTCTATACAAAAGAATTAGGAGTATATCCTTTCCAAGGAAAGGCAGAACATGATATACCTGACAGTACAGTAGGTACAAAATCATTTAGATAAAGGGGCGAGGAAAAATCAAGACGTTACCCGTACAACGGTGTCCGGATAATAGATCAAGAAGCATTTGGCAATGTGCTTCCAATGTTCTTGTTGATATTCAGAATACCACAATCATGCTTCGAGGTAGCGATGATATGGTGTTTCAAGAAAAAGTTGGCTCTGAAGGCCACAAGAATACAAAGAGAATAACTTCAGTAATAGCAAAGAAAACAAGGTATGAGCAAAACATAACCAAGTCTGTGTTGGCAGGAATACAAGGAGGTTGTCGATGATATCACAAATCATCGAGGGGCAGGGATGGTATTTCTAGCCATGAGTTCAATTGACATCTCTGAAGAAGCCAAAGTGTTGACGGTGATCATGACAAATTTTGTCAAGAGACTATATGAAGATGCCATCGAGCAGCGACGACATCAAGCAAAAGGAAGGATGAAGTGAAAGGCTATGAGAAGCACGGATTTGACACAAGCTCGAAGTCAAGCTTGTTGTTCGAGGTGAAAAGATAAGATGAGGAAGATCGACGTAAGCTTAGCGCGTCGTCGGAAGTTGCTCCTGGCATAAGGACCAGGTAGCACAGTTAGAATTAGCACGATAATGATATAGCCGAACAGGCTACGAATGATGTGATGGAGTATCATCCCAATAGGAATTCACAAGAGGCAGTGCAATGACACAATATTCTCGAGATAACAGGGGCAATACTTTGTAGGTAGATCAGAATAGAGGTTGGACAAGTGAAATGACCTGCAGAAGACAAGTATTTTAACTTGTCCGGGAAATGGAATCAAGGAGAAAATATGGTTGGAACCACGATTGCTAAGGATCAATTCACAGATACAAGATAAACTTATTCCAAGGAAATAATTATTTTTACGAGCAGCTTCCATGTTGACTTCTACATCGGGTCCATGGGCATGAACACAAAGGTTCAAGGTCGACTCCCACTTCTTCAATGCATAACCTTTCATTCACTCCTCGTTTTCGAAGAAGTAGTAGTGTGGAAGATTTATCTGGTGAAGCACCAGAAGAGTATGACTCGCATAACTTTCGAGTTCACACGGATTAGGGAAAGCATATGAACAACTTGGGATGAATGGACCCCGGGTAAGTGAATTATCTGTAGTGTGAAAAGAATCTGCAAAGTAGAAGGCACAAAGGATTCTCGGAACAACGGAGAGTGTTATGGGTAACTTGTAACAACAAGAGCCACTGGGGATGAAGGTACAAATGACAAGGATGCTATTCACGAGGATTATCGGTGGTCAGGAACTGCGAAGCAGTGGGCACAGGGTCTCGGGAAACATCAAGGAGTATCTGCAGAATCTTCTGGAGAAGCAAGCGATCAACTGTAGTGAAGGGGCTTTCTGGGATGAAGTGGTTACGAGAACCTAATGTCAGAGTTAGTAAAATCTTAACCCGAAAGGAAGAGAGATCAGAATCCCGGAGTAAGGAAGAGGAATAAAAGATCCTAATACCACCCAATTGGCGACGTGGGCCTGTAAGCCACACAACCATGTTAGTAAAACAATTTTCAAATACTAGACTCAACTTCGACCATGGAGTTGGAAAGGGGCTTCCTACAGGCAGTCGGCTCTAATACCAACCTGTGACGCCCCCCGGCTCAATCATGCACTAATCATACACGCAAATGCACACGATCAAGCCTAAGGACTCACTTGAAGATATCACAACACAACTCTAGACACAAATTAAAATAATACAAGCTTTATATTACAAGCCAGGGGCCTCGAGGCTCGAATACATAAGCTCGCTTACAAGCGTCAGCGGAAGCATCAGATATCTGAGTACAGATATAAAAGAAAATACAGATAAGCCTTTAAGAAGGCGGGGTAAAACAAAGACTATGATCTAAAAGGCACAGGCCTCCTACCTGGGACCCTCCGAACCTACTAATGGTCGTGGGCCAACTCGTAGTAGTAGCCACCCTCAGGGTGGTACTAGTAGTCGTCGACAGGGCAGCCGTCTCCTGGGCTCCGTCACCTGGTCGCATCAAACGGATATGGGGAAAAAGAGGAAGCAAAGCAACTATGAGTACTCATCCGAAGTACTCAGCAAGCAAGGATCTACACTACATATGCAACATTATCAAAGAAAGGCTGTATATGTGGACTGGGCTACAGCAATGCCAGAATAGAGAGAAGGCCTAGTCCTATCGAAGACTAGCATCTTCAGCGGTCTTGCAGCATTAGAAGAGTGTAGATTAGTACAGTATAAAGTAGTAGTAGCATTAAGTATCAACCTCGGCCAGAGATCCTTTCTTGACTCCCTGCGAGAAAGCAATCCCAGAGCCATACTATCCATTTCTCAACTCATCATTATGTTCTAGTTGTATCGATCGGGATACAACTCCGAGCGTCCGTTACCGAGGATCCGGCTATGCATAGATTAGTTCTTCCATGCAGGGGTGCACCAACTTACCCACCACACTCGCTTAACTCCGGCCGGACACACTTTTCTGGGTCATGCCCGGCCTCGGCCAAACGACACACCGCAACCCTACCTAGAGCTCAACAAAGAGGTCCCCGTCGGTCTATATCCTAAGCGCTCAGGCGTCTTGGGCCATCGCCCTGTGCACTCTGGGTCGTTGCGCACAGGGCAGGTTCAGGCTCCACCACTACAGGATGGTGCCGACCCAGCCATGCCGCCATGTTGAACTGGACATCTGACAGAGCTTTCGGCTGATGCCATGATGCAGAGTGCCCATAACTTTTTCCGCGTGATGGTTAGTGCTATCGGGCCAGAGGCCACTCGGATGAAATATCCAAATCGTTAGTGTTTTGGTAGTGCGTGGTAACGAGCAGAGACTCATGATCGATGTGACCCCGTCGCCCCGTCTCGAGGACTTGCGGCAAGGGCTAAGAATGCCCGGCCACGCCTCGTTTTTATCTCTCGGGTACCCTCCAGGTCAACCCGATTTTCCATCACTTGCGGGTACCCCTCAGGGCCGACCCGATGTCATCATGATTCTGTGTTAAGTCAAAGTAACCGTGTGTCCAAACACCAGGGGGAAACCTGAGGAATCACCCTCGTTGGATTCCACCTGATGCAGTTGTCAAGGTGAACTTAGGAGGAATCACCCTTGAGGTTCACACTTGATGTGTTGCACGACGGCGTCGTTATCGGGAATGGTGAAGGAGGAATCACCCTCGAGGACCATGACCGAATAGCTACTCTGCAGAGTTAACATCAGAAGTGCTAAACGAGGTATCACCCTCGGCAGTCGATAGTAACGTTGTAGTGTCGTACAACTAAGGGGGTGATGTGCGGTGCCGGGGTCTGGTTGTCGAGTCTTCCGATAATCCAGCGGGGGCAACTGGGACAAGTGGGGTCACTGGGGTACACTAACCAGCCTATTCTAATCAGTTTAGGATAAGCAGGTATTATCAAAAGCAGGTTACAAAAACTGGCTATGCATCAGATATAGGAAAGCAGTAACAACAACCATTTCTAACGCAAGCATAAGAGAGAAAGAATAGGTGATATCGGCATGTTCAAGGGGGAGGGGGGGTGCTTGCCATGTTGCTTTGCAAACACCAACGGGTCTTCGACGAGGTAGACGATCATCGGGTCATCATTGGTTTCAGGGTCTATCAAGAGAGAAGAGGGGGAAGAAACAATAAATTAAGGCAGACAAATGCAATCACAGAAGCATAGCATGGCAGCACGTTATTCGAGGTGTGCCCTAATGCAGTACTACGCAAATTAGTGGGAGTGGGAACTATTCAGGAGTGTTCTCCCAGCTCCGGGTGATTTTCGGACAGATGAAACGGAGGGAAAAGTTCCATGTTCAGGTAGTTAGGTGCACCTGACAGGCATGTGGAGGGCATATTCGGATTCGTCTCGTTTTTCTGATTAACTTTGATGTATAAAGTTTTTCCATCCGAGCTATGGATGAATTTCTACGATTTTCCGAAGTTTTTAAACACTTTCTGGAATCTCTGAAAATTGGCTAAGTCCTCAGTTTTAAACATCACTTAGTTGTTTTGCAAAGGCTATAGCTAGTGTTCTATTCATCCTATTGTCGGCGTACGACACCTATGGGACCGCGGGGATCCCTTCTATGATTCGGCAGGGAAAGAGGTATGCACAAAGAGCAGAACCAACGATCGATGTGGGGTGGTTTTACCCAGGTTTGGGCCGCTAATCAGCGTAAAACCCTACTCCTGCTTTGTTTTATTAAGGGTGTTCTTGAGCTCAAACTCCAGCAGCGCTAGCGATGAACAGTACATTCAAAGAGCAGCTACGCATGTAGAATGGGCCAGAAGATCCTCCCCCCTGTAGCAGTCGCCTTGGGCCTCCTTTTATACGTCCAAAGGGGTCACCACAGTGGCAAAATGTACATACATTGAGGTGTAAAGTGGCTACAGGGTAATCATACCTAACTACTGACGGTTTTGGACAAATGCATTTAATGCACCGTGAGGTGTCCGTTTAGGTGTCCTCATTTTTTGGGGATGGAAAAAGGGGCCATCCCATCAGCACCGCTTAAGCTCTCCTCCACTGGTACCCTGCCACGCATCCAGGAATGGGCCCAGGATGCCAGGCTGATTGCTGTGCTGAAGCGGTGGAACAGTGATAGAATCTTGCCGGGGCGCAAATCTTGCCGGGGTCAAGCCTTGCTGGGTTTCGAGAGTCACCCCGGCAAGATCTTGCCGGGGGCCTGGGCTTCGGTCTTCAGCTCTTATTAACTCCTGATCCTTTGATTCTTGGTCTGAGCATCCCCTTGACAATCTTGCACTAATCTCCAATTATTCCCCCGGCAAGCCTTGCCGCGGGTTTGGCTACAACTGCCCGTGCACAAGTATGGGGTACTAAAGTCCCAACACTTAGTACACCGACACCTATGGGTTAGTGTCTTATACCAATCTTGATCAATTTTCTGTGATCTACAAGATGGTATTAATTGCATCTCTGTTAGATCCCTGTAACTTATTTATTTTCTGCTCTAAAGTAGCTACCACAATAACTCTGTTTTCAGTCTTTTCTGTTAACAAAACATAGACTTTTGTCATTTTCATAGGAATTAATCCAGGCGACTTTTGGATTTGGTCCAATGGAAAGAATTGAACCCTATCAAGTGTACTACATGCTCATATAAATATTTCCCATAATAAAATTTGTGTTGCTGTTGTTTTGCAGCTACACAGAGGGCTAATCAGTGTTACAACAGCAGAGCTAGCCAGCACTACAGTAACATTCAGCGGCTACAGTAGCATTCAGCAAAGCAGCAGCGACAGGAGCTCGGCGACGCGAGCGGGCTGCAGCGGCCAGCCAAAACATGGGCAGCGCGGGCGCGGGGCTCGGCCAAGAGCGGCTGGGCACGCACGGGCGTGGCCCTGTGAGCAGTGGCGCGACGAGTAGCAATACGCAGCAGCAGCAGACTACGGTGGTCTCAGGCGAGCTCGAGGTTGAGTGCAGGGGAGCACGGCAAGGCGAGTTGGGGGCGGAGTTGGCCTCCTGGGAGTGTGCCAATCGAGCACATCTACGTGCTTGGTTGAGCCGAATAGCGATGACGATGGGCACGGTGGCGGAGGCGAGCTCCGGACACGGCGGGTAGCTAGGCTACGGGCGCGGAAAAGATGCGCGAAGAGAAGGGAAGAAGCGGTGCTCACCGGGTGGCTCAAGGTTGCCGGCGAAAGATTAGGAGCGCAGAGGCGAGGTGGATCGACGCGGTTGCAGCGGCGTCGGTCGACGGAAGGGCGCGAGGCGATGGAGGAGTTGTGCTGCTCCCCGTGATGAAGTAGAGCGCCACGGCGAAGGAGTCGAGGTCGCCGAAGCTCCTGAACCGGTCGCGGTGACGGTGGACGCCGGTGGCTGCAACAGTGGCAGCAGCACGTCGACGAGCCTGCTTGGGCACGGGTGGGGAAGGTGAGGGAGAAGGGGGAGAGCGAGTGAGAGTGGGGATGTGGACGGGAGGCGTCCCCGAGGCGCGGCGTGGCAGCCTTATCCTCCTCCTCGGCGTTGTAGCGGTGCGGGGCAGGCGAGCTGGTTCGGCGGTGACGACGAACCGGCCCGGTCGGGCTCGACAGGTGGATGAGAGAGAGAAGGGGGACGACGTGGAAGGCATGCTGGGCCGTTGGACCATCCACTGTGGCCTAAGGCCCAGTCTGGCCTGGCCTTTTCTATTTCTTTTCTGAATTCTTTTTCCAGCAGACTTTTTGCAATATTTTGGGCTGCCAAAAGACTTAGTAAAAATGTGAAACTTGATCACATAAATACAATGGAATATTTTGCACCGCCATATAAAGTTTGGGCAATTTTGAAATTCATCTGTATTTTCCAAAAATAGGAAAGGCATTTTTAGTGCTGTTTTGGCACTGATTCAAATGCTGAGGCCCTTTTCAAGCTGATGGTGATGTTGTTTTCCTTAACAACATTTGTTTTTGAATATTTTCTAAATAATGAATATTTTTCCAGCAACTTTTGTGCAACTTCAAATTTCACTTTGAATTTGAATAGAATTCAAAGAAGGGATTTGAGTTGAGATATTATCGCAACATGATTAAGCTTTGTAAATCAAGATGACTTGGCACTAATCATAAGGGATTACTATAGTGTGATGCTGGGGATGTTACATTCTGGAGCAGTAGGAAGCTACCATGGCTCAGTGGAAGCACTAGGAGACATTTCCCCATAAGAAAGGCTACCAAGAATAAACAACTAGATGTCGAATCCCACACGTACCAAGCATTTCAATAACACACACAATATGCTCGGTATGTGTAAATACAACATGGCATCACAACAAAACTATACAACTCAAGTATTTATTTAAGAGGCTTCGAGGAGCCATACATATGATGATATTAGAAACAGGGGTCACATGACCCATCATACAAGTCATACAAGCAACACACGTTCCAGTAAAAAAAGTACAAGCAACACGCGGAAGCATAACCATGTCTGAGTACAGACAACTACAAAAGTAAAAGGCTAACAAGCCTGACTATCTACAAGACCCTCCATAGGGACCACACCTCTGTCTAGGATTCCCAAGCTAATCGTCGAAGCCCACGTAGAACTACTAGTGAGACTGAAGTCTCTCTGCAAAAACATAAATTAAGCAAACGTGAGTACAAATGTACTCAGCAAGACTTACATCAGAACTATCTACATATGCATCAGTATCAACAAGGGGGTTGTGGTGTTTAACTGCTGGAAGCCAGCTTAGACTCAGTGGCTATCTTGTACTACGTCTACCAGTGTTTTCTTTGAGGTGAGAAGGCGCACACGAGTCCACATATTCACCATATCAATACACCACTATGGATCCGCTTCCGTCTCCCTACGAGAAGGTCATCCATAGCACTCACACTTATCTTGCACATTTTAGAGTATCCACTTCTAGGTATCTATGAACAATGTAAGCTTTCCAAGAAGTCCATATCCGAGGACGCGGCTATCCGAATAGATCATTCATAACCCTGCATGGGTGTACTTCTTCACACACGCTCTCACCACTTATCGCCGTTTACACGACATGTACTCGGCAACCTTCAAGCGGAAGCCCAGCGAGGGTGTCGGCCATGACCTGACTAACCACAGAAGTCTCTAGTCCAGGTTTATCGCCTATTTGAGTTCCATTTGCAAGGAAGTCCGGCCGAGGTTTCCACTACGGCCCCAAACGATGTGTGCAGGATTCCCAAGCCCACCAAATGGGTGCCTCGGTACATCGTGCCATGGTGTATCTACCGCATCATAGCCCACTCCTACGGTCAGCGCTATGCACGGCCTCCAACACATATCCTACAAACACCAGAAACTAGTTGCAACTCCTGGACAGAGATCAAGGCGATTAATAAGTCTTGGATCACAAACATAGAATTCAAATCCTGAGGACGGTCCCAATGAGACAACCCACCATGTACTCCTACATGGCCTCTCATCGCTACCTTTACCAAATCATGTTCACTCACTTAGCTATCAACAATAGGACATGTTCACCACCATTCCAATCCATCCCAGATGAATCAGACCTGACACAACTCGACGCATAGTAGGCATAACAAGCAAGCATGAAAGAGTAAGCACATCATGGCTCAAACAACTCCTACTCATGCTAGTGGGTTTCAACTATTTACTGTGGCAAAGAGAGGTCATGCAGAGGAATGTGTTCAACTACCGCAACATGTAATAGTTGAATCGTTGTTGTCCTAATGCAGTAAAAGAGAGCAAGAGTGAGAGGGTGGGCTTGTATCGGAATGCTCAATGGAGGTTTGCTTGCCTGGCACTTTTGAAGATAGCATTGTGTCTTCATCAGTGACATCGATCTCAACATCGAGAAATGTCTACCGAGGGGGAACAAACACCGGCAACAGAGAAGGAACACAATCAATGCAATGCAACAATGTGATGCATGATAATGACATGGCAATATGTTGTTGATTGAGCTAATGCAACTAGCAACCAGATTTAATGAAGTTGGGTTGAACCCAAGGTTCAAATTCAAACTCCACATAAGACATTTAAAATGCCATTTATTCAAATTGTCATATACAGTATCTTTAAGTTGTTCAAACATGCATGAAAATGCCATAAAAAGATTCTTCGTATTTTTTTGATAATTTTTCATATATAAATTATTTTCATTGGAATTACGGTTTAATTTCTATGATTTTCTGAAGTTTTAGCAATTTTCTGAAAATATATAAATCATTTAGATTTATTTAAAATTCAGAAAAGCATTTACTGCATCAGCCTCGCATCATGCTTGCATCAGCAAGTCAGCAGCACCAGTCCAGGTCAAAACTGACGGCCAAGGACCACATGTCAGCTGCACTTTGTTAAACTAATTAGGGTAAACATTTTTAGCTGATTAATTAAACAGTAGGGCCCATATGTTAGTGTCTCTGGAGGTTAACTAATTGGTGGTTAGCGCTAAATAAGCCAGTGCCATGTCATCTAATTCGTCGACTAATCGCCGGCGGTAAGAAGACACGGCGGTGCTCCTCGTCCGGCTATCTCCGGCCACGAGAGCTTGCGCGGCTGGGTGCGTTCGAGAGTGGCTGCCGTGGCTCTTCGGGTGGTGGCCGTGCCAAGTGCTGGGGTGGGCTATGGCGGCGAGCGAAGCTGCCGCCGAAGCTCGGCTCCATGTGAGTGCGGCGTTGCAACGCGCAAGAGAGCATGCTGGGGTGCGGGTTAAACTCCTGGTGATGCCAGGAGCACGTCCACATGCTCAGACGCGATTATAATGAGCCCTGGTGATGACGAAGACATGGCCGGCGGCAGGGGAAGCTCGGCCACGGCAGTTACTGATGCCAGGGGTCGCAACCGATGTGGGAAACAAGGGGGAAAGGACGGCGAGCTCACAGCGCGTCGACGGGTAGGCTCTGCGTGCTCGGGGAGGCCGGAAGCAAGCGAATCGGTGGCGGCGGTCATTAATGCCCGATGTTGAAGACGAAGATGATGGTGATGATTAAAGGCCTCCAAGCTCGCGTGCGTCAGCGTGGAGAACTAGGGCAATGCGGTGGAGCTTCGGGACACGGCGACGAGGCGATGCGATGACGGTGGCTACGGCAACAGCGAGCGCTGCTCTCGGGGGTGCTCGGGGCCGCGAGAGAGTAAGAGCTAGAGGAGAGGGAGAGGGCTAGACTGCAAGGGGAGAGGCTGGGGAGGTCGGGGACATCTCTTGGCATCACGAGAAGGACCGAGAGGAGAGGAAGCAGGTAGGGAGGTGGCCACGACGAGCGTGTGCGCGTCGACACGCCTCTGCCTACTGGCAGAGGTTGAAGACAGCTGCTTTGCCTGTGGGCTGGGCTGATGTGGTCACCTATTACACGTAGGGTCAAGGACCCATCATTTTGGACTCATATGGGGCCCATCACCATCATAGATAGGTCCCTGGACCATGTCAGCATTCGGATGCATGCATCAGGAGGATCACTCGGATGGCTCTACAGCCCTCGGACAACCACATGTCACTCGGCGGACGATCAACCACTCGGACGTACAGGGCAAGAAGGCGTCATGGGAGCTACAACGGTCGAGGGATCCTAAGTCGTCCACTAAATAGAGTTATAACTACCGTTACCTGTAACTGCTGTAGTATAGGCTCATTACACTAGTAAGTGCCTCATTCAATGACATTAATTACCCCAGCGGCGTGGGAGACATGGGGCTGTAGCGCACTCTATATAAGCCGCAACCCCCCATAGCCGGGCACGTTCAACTCTGTAATCCTATCTATCAAATCAAAGCAAGCCTCAGGGCACGAGACATAGGGATTTTACCTCCACCGAGTGAGGGGCCTGAACTCGTTAAACACCGTGTGTTACACCTACACCGTAGCTAGGCTTTGCCCCTTATTCGTACCCCTAGTATACATTGTCAGTATCATAACCCAGACAGTTAGCGCCCACCGTGGGGCTAGGCGTCTAGCAAAACTTCATGGTGTAGGTGGATTTCTTCATCATCATCATGCTAGTCGGTAGCAAAATCCGCTTCGGGATGATCTCCTTCATCGCCGACGACTCAGCCTGGCTACGCGAAGCCCCGCTGGACGTGGAGGCGTTGCCCACCCGTCACGCGACACACTTCCGATCCTCTTCCTATGGAGTCCTTCTCCGATAGCCCTTGGCTCCGTACCGAGTGGTTGTTCATCCCACCGTTGTGCGCCATCGCAAGCGTTCTGGGCATTCGCAGCTGCAGCGTTGGATCAAGCACGCTGTCGCCACTCAGGCAGCAGCAGAACAAGTGGCGACTATCGAGTTCGACGAGCCCGCCCTCGACCTCTCAAACGGATCACTCGGCGATTGTTTGGAGGAGTCCAAGTCCGAGAGCATCGAGTCGACCGCCGAGATCCTTATGGCGGATAACTCCGAGCACAGCGTACCCCCGGGCTACCCGGAGCCCAAAGACGATCACGCGGGTGCATCCCACGCTGACACCAACGGCGGATTCTTGAGGCACGAGCTGTACGTGCCTCAAGCCCTCGCTCGGGAGCAACGGGACGAGCTCCGCCGCCGCAACGATCAGCTCCCGAACACTCCCATCACCGGAACGACTCCCGAGGCGCTGGCCATGGAGTCGACTCGCCTGGCTACTTTTGCCGAGCGCGATCGCCTTGATCGGCTTCGGAGGGAACTGGATGAATGCGAGCGCCATCAACCCACCTCTAGTTGGCACAAGCGCCGGCTCTATTAGAGTGACCAGCCTCATAAGTATCAAGTTCTTAGTACTCCATTACAAAATCTAGCAGCCGCCACTCGGATCGTGGATTCCATTCAGCCCTCCGGCTCTTTGACTGGGGACGGGATTCGTCAGATGCAAGCGCTCCTCAAAACAGCACTGTCGCAGAATGCGGCGGTGTCCCAGCCCAGAGACCGAATCCATAGCGCATCCATGTGTGCGGAGACCGTCCAGTCGGCTCATAGCCCACTCGGCTTGGGCAGGCACCGAGCTACTTCCTCCTCCAGAGACTGTCACGAAGATCGGAGACTTGATCGAGTCGTGGTGCCCTGGCGTAACGACGACTACAAACGTGCACTGATGCCTCCACCCCGGGACGTCATGTATGGGCGCTAGCCCTACGACAACAGGCGGACTCACGGCGGTGACCGCAGGTCGAGTCCTACTTGTTCGTTGAGGGACGCTCTAGACCCGCTGTTCAACGCGAGATCCGTTCTCGCTCAGAACTTGATCGACAGAGGCTGGGCCTTGCGGGAGGGCAAGGAGCACAACGTGCCGAATGGTTCCGTACCATCAAGCCCCGAATGCTTCAGCCGTTATATACGAGCGGATGAGATTCCCAACAACTTCAGGTTGGCCACGGGGATCAGCAAGTTCACCGGCGAATCCAAGCCTGAAATTTGGTTAGAAGATTACCGAGTGGCAGTCCAGATCGGCGGCGGCAACGACAATGTGGCCATGAAGCATTTGCCGCTAATGCTAGAAGGCTCTGCTCGGGCTTGGCTAACACAGCTCCCGCCAAGTAGTATCTTTTGCTGGGAGGACCTGGCGAAGGTATTCGTCAAGACCTTTGAAGGAACGTACAAGAGAGTAGGAGATTTGACCGAGTTACAGCACTGTGTGCAAAAGCAGAATGAAACTCTCTGAGAGTACATCCAGCGGTGGACCACTCTGCACAACATGGTGGAGAATGTCACTGAGCACCACGCAATCTGTGCCTTCAAGGCCGGAGTCAGGTACTGGGAGCTGAACATGAAGTTCGGCCAAACTGAGACCCCGACTCTCAGTCGGGCTATGGAGATAGCCAACCGGTACGCCAATGGTGAAGAGGAAGACCTACTGAGAAGTGGCAAGAGCCGAGCTGGTGACGCACATCAATCGAAGAACAAGGGCAAGAAGCACAAGCGGAAAGCATATGCTGGAGGGAATGCCGAGGCCGCGGCTCTGGCCGGCCAAGGCAAAAAGAACTCCCATAAGTAAAAGAAGGATTGGAAAGGAAAGAAGCAAGTCACCATGAAGAGCGACATCCTCGACCAGCCTTGCCAGATTCACACGAAGAAAGATGAGGAGGCTAACTTGATCTTGCCCAAGCATACTACTCAGGAGTGTAGACTCCTGAAGCAAGAGATGCGGCAGGATTCTTCCAGAGAAAGAGATGATGATGACGAAGACGGAGGCAAAGGTACTTCCGGGTACCCCAACGTTGAGAACGTTCTCATGATTTTTGCTGATGTTGAAAGCAAGAGCCACCTCAAGGTGATCAACCGAGAGGTCAACATGACAGTTCTGACTGTCACCAAATATCTCGACTGGGCCAAGCCACTGGTAATGTTTGACCAGTCTTACCATCTGGCTCACATACCAACCCCTGGGCGACAGGCCTTGGTGGTAGATCCAGTTGTGTGATTAGTCCGATTGCGCAAAGTCCTAATGGACGGTGGCAGCGGGCTTAACGTCATCTACGCCGACACCTTAGAGGCGATGGGTATCCCAATGACCCAGCTCAGCAAGAGCAATATGCAGTTCCACGGGGTAATCCCCAGGAAGAAGGGCAAGTCACTCGGCCAGATCGCTCTCGACGTCGTATTCAGCGAAGAGAAGAACTTTCGAAAGGAACGGCTGGCTTTCGAAGTGGTAGACTTTAGAAGCGCTTACCATGCCATCCTGGGTAGGCCTGCCTACACGCGTTTCATGGCCCGTCCATGTTATGTGTATCTTAAACTCAAGATGCCAGGGCCTAAGAGCGTGATCACTATCACGGGCAATCGGAAGTTGGCCGAAGAATGCCTCCAGAAGGGCTCCCAGATCGCTGATGAGCAGATGGCGATGGCCGAGTTGGATGAGTACAAGAAGGCGACAGACCCAAGCGAACTTTTGAAGTCCAAAAAGACGACTGTGGAATCCGCTTTCCAGACGACAGGAGAGACGGAGTCGGTGCACATCCATCCCGAGGACCCGAACGCTGCCCCGACCAACATCTCCGCCACCCTGGATAGCAAATAGGAAGCCACGCTCGCCCAGTTCCTCCGTGAGAACTAGGACATCTTCGCAAGGAAGCCTTCTGACATGCCAGGTGTTCCCAGGGAACTGGCCGAGCACAGACTCCGTGTCGATTCGGTGTCGAAGCCTGTCAAAGAATATCTTTGGCGATCTTCAACTGAGAAGCACAAGGCAATTGGCGAGGAGATAGCGTGGCTCTTAGCCGCCGAATTCATCCGAGAGGTGTACCACTCCGAGTGGCTCGCCAACGTCATCATGGTGCCGAAGAAAGATAAGTTTCTTCAAATGTGTGTAGATTTTAGGCACATCAATCGGGCCTGCCCGAAAGATCATTTTCTCTCCCTCGCATAGATCAGATAGTAGATTCTACTGCTGGATGTGAGCGGTTATCATTTCTGGATGCGTACTCTGGGTACCACCAGATCCGATTGTATGGCCCTGATGAAATAAAAACAACGTTCATCACCCCATTCGGGTGTTTCTGCTATATCACGATGCCATTCGGGGTTGAAAAATGCTGGGGCCACATTCTAGCGTATGATCCAGAAGTGCTTACGGAAGCAAATCAGTCGGAATGTAGAAGCTTATATGGATGGCATTGTGCTTAAGTCCAGGAAAGGTTCCGACCTCCTGACTGACCTCACTGAGACCTTCACAAATTTGCGAGCATTCGGCATCAAACTCAACCCAACCAAGTGTGCATTCGGCGTACCCGCAGGCAAGCTACTCGGTTTCCTCATTTCTGAATGAGGGATAGATGCCAATCCCGAGAAGATAGGGTCAATCATCCGAATGAAGCAACCGGAACGTCTACATGACGTGCAATGCCTCACAGGCTGCCTAGCGGTCCTGAGTAGATTCATCTCCAGACTCGATGAAAAAGCCATGCCGCTTTACCGACTGATGAAGAAGTCTGACAGGTTCGAATGGACTCCCGAAGCGCAGGCTGCGTTCCAGGAACTTAAAGCCCTGCTTTCCACCCAGCCGGTGCTAGCTGCTCCGAGCTGCAAGGAGCCTTTGCTCTTATACATCACGGCCACGAGCCAAGTTGTTAGCATGGTCCTCACTGGGTAACGGGAAGAACAAGGCAAAACCTTCAAGCTCCAATGACCGGTCTACTACATCTCTGAAGTCCTCACACCTTCCAAGCAAAGGTACCCGCATTATCAGAAGCTAGTATATGGAATTTATCTAACTGCAAAGAAGGTGGCACATTATTTTCAAGAGCACTCGGTCACAATGATAAGCAATGCTCCTCTATCTGAAATCATGAACAATAGAGATGCCACTGGCTGAGTGGCCAAGTGGGCCATTGAGCTCCTCCTGTTGGACATCAGGTTTGAAGCCAAGAAGGCCATCAAATCGCAGGCCCTGGTAGATTTCTTGGTCGAATGGATTGAGTAAGAATAGTTTGTCGCGAGTGTTCCCGAACACTGGACGATGTTCTTCAATGGCTCCAAGATGCTTCATGGCTCCAGGGCCGGAGTGGTCTTGGTGTCTCCTAAAGGTGATCGACACAGTTATGTTCTTCAGATTCACTTCGACTCCTCCAACAACGAAGCTGAATATGAAGCTCTCCTATATGGGCTGCGAATGGCAATCTCTCTGGGGATTCGCCGACTGATGATCTATGGCGACTCAGACCTAGTGGTGAATCAAGTCATGAAGGAACGGGACATCCGTAGCCTGGCAATGACTGGCTACTACAATGCTGTCAGAAAGTTAGAGAAACACTTCGAAGGGCTGGAGCTTCACCATGTGCTGCGTCTCAAGAACCAAGCGGCTGACGACCTGGCCAAGATGGGTTTAATACGTCCATTTTGCATCATGTTTTTATATCAATATTTATTGCATTATGAGCTGTTAGTACACATTATGGCACAATACTTATGCCTTTTCTCTCTTATTTTACAAGGTTTACATGAAGAGGGAGAATGCCGGCAGTTGGAATTCTGGGCTGGAAAAGGAGCAAATATTAGAGACCTATTCTGCATAATTCCAAAAGTCCTGAAACCTCACGGAGAGTCATTTTGGATTTAATAAAAAATATTGGGCGAAGAAAGTACTAGAGGGGGGCCACCTGCCATCCACAAGGGTGGAGGGCGCGCCCCCCATCCTTGTGGGCCACTTGGCAGGCCCCCGACGCCCATCTTCTGCTATATGGTGTGTTTTGACCTGAAAAAATAAGAAGGAAGCTTTTGGGACGAAGTGCCGCCGTCTCGAGGTGGAACCTGGGCAGAACCAATCTAGGGCTCCGGAGGAGCTGTTTTGCCGGGGAAACATCCCTCCGGGAGGGGGAAATCATCGCCATCGTCATCACCATCGATCCTCTCGTCGAGAGGGGGTCAATCTCCATCAACATCTTCACCAGCACCATCTCCTCTCTAACCCTAGTTCATCTTTTGTATCCGATCTTTGTCTCAAAACCTCAGATTGGTACCTGTGGGTTGCTAGTAGTGTTGATTACTCCTTGTAGTTGATGCTAGTTGGTTTATTCGGTGGAAGATCATTTGTTCAGATCCTTAATGATAATTAATACTCCTCTGATTATGAACACGAATATGCTTTGTGAGTAGTTACGTTTGTTCCTGAGGACATGGGAGAAGTCTTGTTATAAGTAATCATGTGAATTTGGTATTCGTTCGATATTTTGATGAGATGTATGTTGTCTCTCCTCTAGTGGTGTTATGTGAACGTCGACTACATGACACTTCACCACGATTTGGGCCTAGGGGAAGGCATTGGGAAGTAATAAGTAGATGATGGGTTGCTAGAGTGACAGAAGCTTAAACCCTAGTTTATGCGTTGCTTCGTAAGGGGCTGATTTGGATCCACGTGTTTCATGCTATGGTTAGATTTATCTTAATTCTTCTTTGGTAGTTGCGGATGCTTGCGAGAGGGGTTAATCATAAGTGGGAGGCTTGTCCAAGGAAGGGCAGCACCCAAGCACCGGTCCACCCACATATCAAATTATCAAAGTAACGAACGTGAATCATATGAGCATGATGAAAACTAACTTGACAACAATTCCCATGTGTCCTCGGGAGCGCTTTGCCTTATATAAGCGTTTGTCCAGGCTTGTCGTTTGCTACAAAAAGGATTGGGCCACCTTGCTGCACCTTGTTTACTTTTGTTACTTATTACCCATTACGAATTATCTTATCACACAACTATCTGTTACCGATAATTTCAGTGCTTGCAGAGAATACCTTGCTGAAAACCGCTTGTCATTTCCTTCTGCTCCTCGTTGGGTTCGACACTCTTACTTATCAAAAGGACTATGATAGATCACCTATACTTGTGGGTCATCAAGACTCTTTTCTGGCGCCGTTGCCGGGGAGTGAAGCGCCTTTGGTAAGGAAACATTTATATAGTGTGCTGAAATTTACTGTCACTTGTTACTATGGAAAATAATCCTTTGAGGGGTTTGTTCGGGGTATCTTCATCCCGACCGGAAGAGCAAAGAGTTGCCCCTCAACCTACTGCACCTACTGAAAATATTTATTATGAAATTCCTTCAGGGTATGATAGAGAAACTGCTAGCTCATCCTTACACAGGAGATGGAACATTACATCCTGATATGCATCTAATCTATGTGGATGAAGTTTGTGGATTATTTAAGCTTGCAGGTTTGCCCGAGGATGAAGTCAAGAAGAAGGTGTTTCCTTTATCTTTGAAGGAGAAGGCATTGACATGGTATAGGCTATGTGATGATATTGGATCATGGAACTACAACCGATTGAAATTGGAATTTCATCAGAAGTTTTATCCTATGCATCTGGTTCATCGTGATCGGAATTATATATATAATTTTTGGCCTCATGAAGGAGAAAGTATCGCTCAAGCTAGGGGGAGGCTTAAGTCAATGTTATATTCATGCCCCAATCATGAGCTCTCAAGAGAAATTATTATTCAAAATTTTTATGCTCGGCTTTCTCATAATGATCGATCCATGCTTGATACTTCTTGTACTGGTTCTTTTATGAAGAAGGCCATTGAATTCAAATGGGATTTATTGGAAATAATTAAATGCAACTCTGAAGATTGGGAACTCGACAAAGGTAAGGAGTCAGGTATAAACCTTAAGTTTGATTGTGTTAAATCTTTTATGGATACCAATGCTTTTCGTGATTTTAGCACTAAATATGGACTTGACTCTGAGATAGTAGCTTATTTCTGTGAATCTTTTGCTACTTATGTTGATCTCCCTAAGGATAAGTGGTTTAAATATCATCCTCCCATTGAAGTTAAAGTAGTAGAACCTATTAAAGTTGAAGAAGAAACTATTACTTATAATGTTGATCCTATTGTTCCTACTGCTTATATTGAGAAACCACCTTTCCCTGTTAGAATAAAGGATCATGCTAAAGCTTCAACTGTGGTTCATAAGAGTTATACTATAACACCTACACCCCCTGAGCAAATTAAAGTTGAACCTAGTATTGCTATGGTTAAAGATCTCTTGGTAGATAATATTGATGGGCATGTTATTTATTTCTGTGATGAAGCTGCTAGAATTGCTAAACCCGATAGTAAAGATAAACATAGACCCGTTGTTGGCATGCCTGTTGTTTCAGTTAAAATAGGAGATCATTGTTATCAAGGCTTATGTGATATGGGTGCTAGTGTGAGTGCAATTCCTTTTTCCTTATATAAAGAAATTATGAATGATATTGCACCTGCTGTGATAGAAGATATTGATGTTACTATTAAGCTTGCCAATAGAGATACTATTTCACCAATTGGGATTGTTAGAGATGTTGAAGTCTTGTGTGGGAAAATAAAATACCCTACTGATTTTCTTGTTCTTGCTTCCCCACAAGATGACTTTTGTCCCATTATATTTGGTAGACCTTTCTTGAATACTGTTAATGCTAAGATAGATTGCGAGAAAGATATTGTTACTGTCGGTTTAGGGGATATGTGTCATGATTTTAATTTCTCTAAATTTCGTAGACAACCCCATGATAAAGAATTGCCTATTAAGGATGAAATTATTGGTCTTGCTTCTATTGTCGTGCCTCCTACTGATCCCTTAGAACAATATTTGCTAGACCATGAGAATGATATGTTTATGAATGAAAGAAGGGAAATAGACGAGATATTCTTTAATCAAGGGACTATTTTGAAACACAATTTGCCTGTTGAAATCCTTGGGGATCCTCCTCCACCCAAGGGTGATCCCATGTTTGAGATTAAACAATTACCGGATACTTTGAAATATGCTTATCTCGATGAAAAGAAGATATATCCTGTTATTATTAGTGCTAACCTTTCAGAGCATGAAGAAAAGAAATTATTGAAAACTCTGAAGAAGCACCGTGCTGCTATTGGATATACTCTTGATGATCTTAGGGGCATTAGTCCCACTCTATGTCAGCACAAAATTAATTTGGAGAATGATGCTAAACCAGTTGTTGATCACCAACGACGGTTAAATCCTAAGATGAAAGAAGTGGTAAGAAATGAAATACTAAAGCTTCTGGAGGCAGGTATAATTTAACCTATTGCTGATAGTAAGTGGGTAAGTCCTGTTCATTGTGTCCCTAAGAAGGGAGGTATTACTGTTGTTCCTAATGATAAGAATGAATTGTTCCCACAAAGAATTGTTACAGGTTATAGAATGGTAATTGATTTTCACAAATTAAACAAAGCTACTATAAAAGATCATTACTCTCTACCTTTTATTGATCAAATGCTAGAAAGACTATCCAAACATACACATTTTTGCTTCCTAGATGGTTATTCCGGTTTCTCTCAAATACCCGTGTTAAAAGATGATCAGGAAAAGACCACTTTTACTTGCCCTTTCGGTATCTTTGCTTATAGACGTATGCCTTTTGGTTTATGCAATGCACCTGCTACGTTTCAAAGATGTATGACTGCTATATTCTCTGATTTTTGTGAAAAGATTGTTGAGGTTTTCATGGATGATTTCTCCGTTTATGGAACTTCTTTTGATGTTTGCTTAAGCAATGTTGATCGAGTTTTGCAGAGATGTGAAGAAACTAATCTTGTCTTGAATTGGGAGAAGTGCCACTTTATGGTTAATGAAGGTATTGCCTTGGGGCATAAAATTTCTGAAAGAGGCATTGAAGTTGATAAAGCTAAAGTAGATGCTATTGAAAAGATGCCGTGTCCTAAAGATATCAAAGGTATAAGAAGTTTCCTTGGTCATCCTAGTTTCTATAGGAGGTTTATTAAAGACTTCTCTAAACTTTCTAGGCCTCTCACTAATCTCTTGCAAAAAGATGTTCCTTTTGTTTTTGATGATGATTGTGTAGAAGCATTTGAAATACTTAAGAAAGCCTTGATTTCAGCACCTATTGTTCAACCACCTAATTGGAATTTACCCTTCAAAATTATGTGTGATGCTAGTGATTATGCTGTTGGTGCTGTTCTAGGGCAAAGAGTTGATAAGAAATTAAATGTTATTCATTATGCTAGTAAAACTCTAGAAAGTGCCCAGAGAAATTATGCTACTACTGAAAAAGAATTTTTAGCCGTTGTCTTTGCTTGTGATAAGTTCAGATCCTATATTGTTGATTCCATATTAACTGTTCACACTGATCATGCTGCTATTAAATATTTTATGGAAAAGAAAGATGTTAAACCTAGACTTATTAGATGGGTTCTCTTGCTACAAGAATTGGATTTGCATATTATTGGTAGAAAGGGAGCTTAGAACCCCGTTGCAGACAACTTGTCTAGGTTAGAAAATATTCTTGATGACCCACTGCCTATTGATGATAGCTTTTCTGATGAACAATTAGCTGTCATAAATGCTGCTCGTAATACTCCATGGTATGCTGATTATGCTAATTACATTGTTGCTAAATTTATACCACCTAGTTTCACATACCAGCAAAAGAAAAAGTTTTTCTATGATTTAAGACATTACTTTCGGGATGACCCACACCTTTATAAAGAAGGAGTAGATGGTGTTATTAGACGTTGTGTACCTGAGCATGAACAGGAACATATCCTACGCAAGTGCCACTCTGAGTCTTACGGAGGACACCACGCTGGAGATAGAACTGCACATAAGGTATTGCAATCTGGTTTTTATTGGCCTACTCTCTTCAAGGATGCTCGTAAGTTTGTCTTGTCTTGTGATGAATGCCAGAGAATTGGTAATATTAGTAGACGTCAGGAAATGCCTATGAATTATTCACTTGTTATTGAACCATTTGATGTTTGCGGCTTTGATTATATGGGACCTTTTCCTTCCTCTAATGGCTATACACATATTTTAGTTGCTGTTGATTACGTTACTAAGTGGGTAGAAGCTATTCCAACTAGTAGTGCTGATCATAACACTTCTATTAAGATGCTTAAAGAAGTTATTTTGCCGAGGTTTGGATTCCCTAGATATTTGATGACTGATGGTGGTTCACATTTTATTCATGGTGCTTTCCGTAAAATGCTTGCTAAGTATGATGTTAACCATAGAATTGCATCTCCATATCATCGTCAGTCTAGTGGTCAAGTAGAATTGAGCAATAGAGAGATTAAATTGATTTTGCAAAAGACTGTTAATAGATCTAGAAAGAATTGGTCTATGAAACTTGATGATGCATTATGGGCTTATAGAACTGCTTATAAAAACCCTATGGGTATGTCTCCATATAAAATGGTTTATGGAAAGGCTTGTCACTTACCTCATGAACTAGAACACAAAGCTTATTGGGCAATCAAAGAGCTCATCTATGATTTCAAACTTGCCGGTGAGAAGAGGTTATTTGACATTAGCTCGCTTGATGAATGGAAAACCCAAGCCTATGAGAATGCCAAGTTGGTTAAAGAAAAAGTTAAAAGATGGCATGACAAAAGGATACAAAAGCGTGAGTTTAATGTAGGTGATCATGTTTTGCTATACAACTCTCGTTTAAGATTTTTTGCAGGAAAGCTTCTCTCTAAATGGGAAGGTCCTTACATTATCAAGGAGGTCTATCGTTCTGGTGCCATAAAAATCAACAACGCCGAAGGCACAAATCCGAAGGTGGTAAACGGTCAAAGAATCAAACATTATATCTCAGGTACTCCCATAAATGTAGAGACCAATATAATTGATACCGTAACACCGGAGGAGTGCATAAGGGACACTTTCCAGAACATTTCAGACTCCGAAAAGGAATAGGTATGTGGTACGGTATGTAAACCGACTCCAAAATGTTTCCAATGATAATTTTTCTCCGTTTTGGAATATTTAAAAAATTAGGAAAATTAAAAGTAGTCCGAAAGAGACACGAGGAGACCACAAGGGTGGAGGGCGCGCCCTACCCCCCTGGGCGCGCCCCCCGACCTTGTGGCCACCTCGTGTGCCCTCCGGACTCCGTTTTCTTGCACAATACTTCTTTTGGTCGGTAAAAATTCATTATATAATCTCCCGAAGGTTTTGACCACCGTACCACGACAAAATCCTCTGTTTTTGTTTTGAGCTGTTTCTGCAGCAGATTTAGAGCAAGATGTCTTCGCAAGAGTCGGTCGGGGAGAGTCATGTATCTCACCTGACACCGGCCCAAGAGCATACAGTGAAGTTGACCACTTCGGGCAATCAACGGAGGAAGAGATGGAGGCTGACTTGAAAAGGGTGGATGCCATGGAGGAGGATCAAGAAGTCACCTCTCGTCTTCAAACCGGATTCATGCTGGAGGAACTTCAGAGCTCAGCAATACCAAATTCGGTCATTCCTCCCAATGCTAGATTTCTCTCTTATGAAAATATGAAAAAGAGTGTTGCCTTTTCTCCCGCGGATATAAAACATCCATGGGTGAATGGAGCTCTAGCCGTCACGGGTAAACTTCGCAAGGAAGTAATGGAACTTAAGCAGCAAATTAATAAGCTCGAGGAAGAGAATCACATCCTAAAGGGCATCATCGCCAAGAATATCACATCATCACCTCCGAAGAAAGAGACATAAATACATGGGTATGGGCACTCCCCGTGGCAACTGCCAAGCTTGGGGGAGGTGCCCCGGTATCGTATCACCATCACACCTTTACTTTTATCGTTTTTCTTAGTTTGATCCTTTTGGTTATATCTTGATCTAGTAGAATAAAGTTTTAGTATGATCTAGCTTTGAGTTTTGATTTGATCTCTATCTATGTAATCAAGTCCGTGAGTTATATAATAAAGAGTAGTTTTGAGTTGAGGGCTTTGTTTTCTTGCTATGATCTTGAGGGAATAATATAATAAAAAGAAATAAAAAGATCATATATTGATCTTATGGAGAGTAATGACTTCACATATAAAGAGTATGATGAATAAAATTTGTTGGGAGTTGACAAACATACTTTTGGTCATTGTTGCAATTAATAGGAAGTAATAAAGAAAGAGAGGCTTCACATACAAATATACTATCTTGGACATCTTTTGTAATTGTGAGCACTCATCAAAATATGACATGCTAAGAAGTTGATGTTGGACAAGGAAGACAACGTAATGGGTTATGTTTTCTTATATCCGAATAGAAGTTATATTGTCATGGATCCTCTAACATGTTGAGCTTGCCTTTCCCTCTCATGCTAGCCAAATTCTTTGCACCAAGTAGAGATACTACTTGTGCTTCCAAACATCCCTTAAACCAGTTTTGCCATGAGAGTCCACCATACCTACCTATGGATTGAGTAAGATCCTTCAAGTGAGTTGTCATCGGTGCAAGCAATAAAAAATGCTCTCTAAATATGTATGATCTATTAGTGTGAAGAAAATAAGCTTTATACGAACTTGTGATATGGAAGAAATAAAAGTGACGGACTGCATAATAAAGTTCTTTATCACAAGCGGCAATATAAAGTGACTTTCTTTTGCATTAAGATTTTGTGCATCTAACCATAAAAGTGCATGACAACCTCTGCTTCCCTCTGCGAAGGGCCTATCTTTTTACTTTTACCTTCTACCCTTATACAAGAGTCATGGTGATCTTCACGTTTCCTTTTTACACTTTTTTCCTTTTGGCAAGCACTATGTGTTGGAGAAAGATCCAGATATATATATCCACTCGGATGTAGGTCATCATAAAGTATTATTGTTGACATTACCCTTGAGGTAAAAAGTTGGGAGGCGAAACTATAACCCCCTATCTTTCTCTGTGTCCGATGGAAGCTTTGAACCCATAAGTATCGCGTGAGTGTTAGCAATTGTGAAAGACTAAATGATAGTTGAGTATGTGGACTTGCTGAAAAGCTCTTATATTGACTCTTAATTGCAATTGCTTCAATGACTGAGATCATAGTTTTTTAGTTTTCAATGAAGTTTTTGATTCATACTTTACCTTGTGAACAAATTGTTACTTTAGCATAAGAAATTATATGACAATATATGTTGCTGTTCTAAAGATGACCATGATGCCCTCATATCCGTATTTTATTTCATCGACACCTCTATCTCTAAACATGTGGACATATTTTTCGATATCGGCTTTCGCTTGAGGACAAGCGAGGTCTAAGCTTGGGGGAGTTGATACGTCCATTTTGCATCATGTTTTTATATCAATATTTATTGCATTATGGGCTGTTAGTACACATTATGGCACAATACTTATGCCTTTTCTCTCTTATTTTACAAGGTTTACATGAAGAGGGAGAATGCCGGCAGCTGGAATTCTGGGCTGGAAAAGGAGCAAATATTAGAGACCTATTCTGCACAACTCCAAATGTCCTGAAACTTCACGCAGAGTCATTTTGGATTTAATAAAAAAATATTGGGCGAAGAAAGTACCAGAGGGGGGCCACCTGCCATCCACAAGGGTGGAGGGCGCGCCCTACCCCCTGGGCGCGCCCCCCGTCCTTCTGGGCCACCTGGCAGGCCCCCGACACCCATCTTCTGCTATATGGTGTGTTTTGACCTGAAAAAAATAAGAAGGAAGCTTTCGGGATGAAGCGCCGCCGTCTCGAGGCGGAACCTGGGCAGAACCAATCTAGGACTCTAGCGGAGCTGTTCTGCCGGGGAAACATCCCTCCGGGAGGGGGAAATCATTGCCATCGTCATCACCATCAATCCTCTCATCAAGAGGGGGTCAATCTCCATCAACATCTTCACCAGCACCATCTCCTCTCAAACCCTAGTTCATCTCTTGTATCTGATCTTTGTCTCAAAACCTCAGATTGGTACCTGTGGGTTGCTAGTAGTGTTGATTACTCCTTGTAGTTGATGCTAGTTGGTTTATTCGGTGGAAGATCATTTGTTTAGATCCTTAATGATAATTAATACTCCTCTGATTATGAACATGAATATGCTTTGTGAGTACTTATGTTTGTTCCTGAGGACATGGGAGAAGTCTTGTTATAAGTAATCATGTGAATTTGGTATTCGTTCGATATTTTGATGAGATGTATGTTGTCTCTCCTCTAGTGGTGTTATGTGAACGTCGACTACATGACACTTCACCATGATTTGGGCCTAGGGGAAGGCATTGGGAAGTAATAAGTAGATGATGGGTTGCTAGAGTGACAGAAGCTTAAACCTTAGTTTATGCGTTGCTTCGTAAGGGGCTGATTTGGATCCATATGTTTCATGCTATGGTTAGATTTATCTTAATTCTTCTTTCGTAGTTGCGGATGCTTGCGAGAGGGGTTAATCATAAGTGGGAGGCTTGTCCAAGGAAGGGCAGCACCCAAGCACCGGTCCACCCACATATCAAATTATCAAAGTAACGAACATGAATCATATGAGCGTGATGAAAACTAACTTGACAACAATTCTCATGTGTCCTCGGGAGCGCTTTTCCTTATATAAGAGTTCGTCCAGGCTTGTCCTTTGCTACAAAAATGATTGGGCCACCTTGCTGCACCTTGTTTACTTTTGTTACTTATTACCCTTTACGAATTATCTTATCACACAACTATCTGTTACCGATAATTTTAGTGCTTGCAGAGAATACCTTGCTGAAAACCGCTTGTCATTTCCTTCTGCTCCTCATTGGGTTCGACACTCTTAATTATCGAAAGGACTACGATAGATCCCCTATACTTGTGGGTCATCAGGGTTCCACTTGGAAGCCAGTACCCAAGAATGTGTTCCAGGAACACTTGCACTTGCCCACTATCAAGGAAGATCCTTTTGTGGAAGAGCCCCCGCAACCAGTCGGACCTTCCAATCTGACTGAAGTAGATATTCCTGCAGTAATTGATCTGGTCCAAGAGGTATTGGTCATCACTCCCGAGTGGACCTAACCGTATCTGGCATATTTGCTCCGGCAAGAGCTCCCAAAGGACGAGGATGAGGCCCGCCAGATCGTCCGTCGATCCAAAGCTTTCACCGTCATGGGAGATCAACTGTACAAGAAAAGCACATCTAGAGTAACTCAGCGATGCATATCCCCAGAGGAAGGGCAACAGATACTGCAAGAGATTCACTCGGGAACATGCGTCCTCTCGGACCTTGGTCGCCAAAGCGTTCAGAGCCGGATTATATTGGCCCTGAGCCAATGAGGCCGCCCGTGACATATTGGATCACTGCGTCGGGTGCCATTTCTATGCAAACCAGTCGCACAAGCCAGCGTCCGCCCTGAAGACTATCCCCCTCACCTGGCCATTTGCTGTCTGGGGACTCGACATGGTCGGCCCTCTCCGGACCAGAGCAGGTGGCTTCATGCATCTGTTAGTAGAAGTGGACAAGTTCACCAAATGGATCGAGGCCAAACCCATAAAGAAGCTAGACTCAGCCACTGCAATTCAGTTCATCAATAAGATCATCTTCAGGTTCGGAGTCCCACACAACATCATCACCGGCAACGGGTCTAATTTTGACTCAGACGAGTTCGTGAGTTCTGTTACACCCGGGGCACTCGGGTTGATTACGCCTCTGTGGTGCACCCGCAGTCGAATGGACAAGCCGAGAGGGCAAATGGGCTCATACTTCAGGGATTGAAACCTCCCCTCATGCGTGATCTGACCCACGCAACAGGCGCCTGGGTGACCGAACTACTGTTAGTCCTCTGGGGCCTGCGAACGACCCCGAATCGATACATGAACCGCACCCATTCTTCATGGTGTACGGGTCAGAAGTGGTCTTGCTGAGTGATCTGCTCCACAACTCTGCCCGAGTGGATCTCTACTCGGAAGCTGAAGCCGAGGAAGCAAGGCAGGATGGCCTAGACCTTCTGGAGGAAGAACGCAAGCTAGCGCTTATAAGATCAATGTTGTACCAATAGAACTTACGCCGCTACCATGATAGACATGTCAGAGGACGTGCCTTCCAGGAAGGAGACCTGGTCCTCTGAGTGGATCAACAGAAGCCTCACAAGCTAGCACCCCCTGGGAGGGACCATTCGCCATTTCCAAGGTCTTGCACAATGGAGCATACATGCTGTATAACTTCACCAGAGGAATAGAAGAGCCTAGAGCTTGGAATGCAGATTTGCTTCGCAAGTTTTATACTTAGAATAAAATTTCTCCCTTGTAATAGTTAGTCCGAATGAACTTAGATGAATAAAAGTCTCACTTTTTCCATATGTCATCTAGTTCGACCTACGGTCGCATCTCACTCAGGTGATTAATCGCATTCGGAAACTAACACACCCCCAGTGGGTGTAAAGGTGAGAGAACAATCTGAGTGAGGATCCGCTCCACACTCGGGGGCTTAGTCGTGAACCAGCTTTCGCCTAAGTTAAAAAAACAATCCGAGTGAGGATCCGCTCCACACTCGGGGGCTTAGCCGTGAACCAGCTTTAGCCTAAAGTTAAAAAACAATCCGAGTGAGGATTCGCTCCACACTCGGGGGCTTAGCCGCGAACCAGCTTTCGCCTAAGTTAAAAAAACATTTCGAGTGAGGATCCACTTCACACTCGGGGGCTTATTAGCCGCGAACCGGCTTTCGCCTAAGTTAAAAAACAATCCGAGTGAGGATCCGCTCCACACTCGGGGGCTTAGCCGCGAACCAGCTTTCGCCTAAGTTAATAAACAATCCGAGTGAGGATCTGCTCCACACTTAGGGCTTAGTCGCGAACCAACTCTCGCCTAAGTTAAAAAACAATCCGAGTGAGGATCCGCTCCACACTCGAGGGCTTAGACGCGAACTAGCTTTCGCCTAAGTTAAAAAACAATATGAGTGAGGATCCACTACACACTCGAGGGATTAGCCGCGAACCAGCTTTTGCCTAAGTTAAAAAACAATCCGAGTGAGGATCCGCTCCACACTCGGGGGCTTGGCCGCGGAACAGCTTTCGCCTAAGTTAAAAGAAAATCCGAGTGAAGATCTGTTCCACACTCGGGGGCTTAGCCACAAACCAGCTTTCGCCTAAGTTAAAAAACAATCCGAGTGAGGATCCGCTCCACACTCGGGGGCTTAGCCACGAACCAGCTTTCGCCTAAATTAAAAAACAATCCAAGTGAGGATCCGCTCCACACTCGGGGGCTTAGCCACGAACCAGCTTTTGCCCAAAGTCAAACAAAACACGAAGCAAATAGAAGCACAAAGGGTTTCAAATTAAAAGTTCCGATCCATCCGAATGTCTCGAAGGCAAAACAAGCCCAAACACTCGGCAAAGTATTTCATTACATTGACCACCCGGCATTCCGGGGCAAATTCAATCAAATGTTTTTAAGCTTCAGGCGGAGGGCTGGCTGGATCAACGAAGGTCCCCAGATCAATCCCATCAGCGATGCGAGTGGCAGCTTCAGCGAAGGTCTCCATAAAATCCTGAAACTTGTGGTTCTTCTTGTTCACCACTCGGAGGCTCTTCAGCTTCTCTTCGTCCATGTTCTTGCAATGAACGCGGACGAGTGACAACGCCACGTCAGCACCACTCCGGGCGGCAGATTTCTTCCAAGCCTTCACCCGAGCGGGAACATCATTCAGCCGCATCAGGATCGACTCCAGGTCCTTCTGAGTCTCTTTACCTAGCTACAACTCCTCGTCGATCCGAACCGCAGCACCTTTTGCCCGAGTGATGAAGCCCAATGCGTTCTCCAACCGGTCTTCAAGCTGATGGATGGTGAGGGCGGTGTTGTCAGTGACAAGTGACCTAGCAGGGTTCAGATCCCTCTCTATCCTCTGCAGCTCCAGTTCTTTGTTGTAGGAATGCTCTGCGTCAAGAAGGATAATCTGTGAGCGGATGATCAAGGAAAATTTGGCAATATGCAGATTTCACTCGGCCGAAGAAATTTTTACCAACGAGCTTCTCACTAAACTCTTCACAGACCTCTTCGATGTGCTTCTCCAGGGCATCCTTCTTGTCAGTCAGCTAGGTGACCTTCTCGTCCAGTTTGGCCTTCTCCTGAGTGAAGACATCAGCAGCAGCTTTGAGGTTCCTAATTTCCTCCTCCAACTTGCCAACTGAAGCCAGCTTCTCGTCGGCGAGTTTGGCCTTGGTCCTTGCTTCCTTCTCGGCCAGCGCCAGGTCCTTATCCTTGTTATCCAATGCCTGCTTCATGGATTCTAAAGAAATATAAGTCCTGAGCCTCATTACGAGTTGAGCATTCTCGCTATGAACATCTGTCAGGGCAGAATGATTCGGATCAAAGGGGAAAAATAGTGCGTAGCTGTCAGTCAGAGGAGATAACTTACCTCCCATGGCCTTCTTCTCCTGCTCCAGTCGGGCGCTCTTGAGTTTCTTAGCCTCCAAGTCAAGCCGAAGGGCCGTCACCTCCTTCTCCATCGTGGTATAGTGGGATCCCATCTCGCAAGTCCTCTGCAACATACAAAAATAGCCAGTCGGAAGATCCTGAGGAGAAATTAAAAGTAGTAACTCACAAACATCTGGGCATGCGCCGCTGGAAGGAACAAGCTTGATCAATATCAGATCCTGAAGTACCCTTGGATTACTAAGCGGGCTATTTACTCGGTCATCCCCCTCGAGAGGAACAAGCTTGACCAGTACCAAATCCTCAAGTACGTTCTGATCACCGAGTCGCCCGAGCAGACACCACTGGAAGGAACAAACTAGACCAATACCAGATCTTGAAGTACCCTCTATTCTGCCTTCGCTCGGCTGACTTCTGGGTTGGCGATGAAGAAGATAGAGGACAACAACACAAGGCAACCTACTCCTCACTCGGCGGACTTCTGATCAGCGATGAAGAAGATAGAGGATAATGGTGGCTTCGCTCGGTCGACTCCCGAGTCGATAACGAAGGAAATCTTACTAATTATCTCACCAGCGCACGAGTGTCGTGAGGCGCCCCGAACACCTAATGACAAGTTCTAAAGGCTACCACCGATCGCCAGTGATCAGTGTCAGCCTCGGGGACTACACCTAGTGGGTGCACTCAGCGTGCCCCCACTAGAAAATGACTCATCGATGAGCTAAAAAAAGCCTCTAAGACTACCGTCGACTGCTCCAGTCAACGGTAGCCTCGGGGACTACACCCAGTGGGTGCACTCAGTGTGCCCCCACTGGATCATGTCCATTTGAATACGCTCTGGCTAGATTCCGAGTCGACATAAGAAAATTCAACAGTCAAAGACTCCCGCCGACTGACTCCAGTCGGCAGGAGCCTCAGGGACTACACCCAATGGATGCACTCAGCGTGCCCCCACTGGATCATGTACACTTAGTGGGTGTGCCCTGCGCAAACCCACTGATAGAAAGCGTACTACAAGAAAAAGAAGAAATTTTGACTAGAAATCATACTCACAATGGTACTTACTCGAACATTGGTCTCCAGTGCGGTGCTGGCGTCATAGGCGTCCTTCAGTCGGCTACACATCAAGCTCACCTGGATCAGTGATGACCCACAAGTATAGGGGATCAATCGTAGTCCTTTCGATAAGTAAGAGCGTCGAACCCAACGAGGAGCAGAAGGAAATGACAAGTGGTTTTCAGCAAGGTATTCTCTGCAAGCACTGAAATTGTCGGTAACAAGTAGTTTGATAGCAAGATAATTTGGAACGAGCAAGTAATAGTAATGGTAAATAAAGTGCAGAAAGGTAGCCCAATCCTTTTGCGGCAAAGGACAGGCCAAAATGGTCTCTTATGATAAGCAAAGCGTTCTTGAGGGTACACGGGAATTTCATCACGTCACTTTCATCATGTTGGTTTGATTCGTGTTCGCTACTTTGATAATTTGATATGTGGGTGGACCGGTGCTTAGGTGCTGTTCTTACTTGAACAAACCTCCTACTTATGATTAACCCCCCCCCCCACCCCCCCCGCAAGCATCTGCAACTACGAGAAAAGTATTAAGATAAAATCTAACCATATCATTAAACTTTTGGATCCAAATCGGTCCCTTACGAAATAGCGCATAAACTAAGGTTTAAGCTTCTGTCACTCTAGCAACCCATCATCTAATAACTACTCCACAATGCATTCCCGTAGGCCCAAATATGGTGAAGTGCCATGTAGTCGATGTTCACATGACACCACTAAGAGAATCACAACATACATATCATCAAAATATCGAACACATATGAAGTTCACATGATTACTTGCAACATGATTTCTCCCGTGACCTCAAGAACAAAAGTAACTACTCACAAATGATATTCATGCTCAAGATCAGAGGGGTATTAAATAGCATAATGGATCTGAACATATAATCTTCCACCAAATAAACCATATAGTAATCAACTACAAGATGTAATCAACACTACTAGTCACCCACAAGTACCAATCTAAGGTTCCGGTGCAAAGATTGAACACAAGAGATGATCTAGGGTTTGAGATGAGATGGTGTTGTTGAAGATGTTGATGGAAATTACCCTCCCCAAGATGGAAGAGTTGTTGGTGATGATGATGACTATGATTTCCCCCTCCGGGAGGGAAGTTCCCCCGGCGGAATCGCTCTGCCAGAGGGCAAAAGTGCTGCTGCCCAAGTTCCGCCTCGAGACGGCGATGCTTCATCCTGGAAGTCCTCTCCTGATTTTTTCTAGGTCAAAATGACTTATATACCAGAAAAGGGGCACCGGAGGTGGGCCGAGGAGGGCACAACCCACCAGGGCGCTCCTGGGGGGCCTGGCGCGCCCAAGTGGGTTTTGCCCACCTGGTGGGCCCCCTCTGGTAGTTTTTTGATCCAATAATTCTTAAATAATCCATAAAAATTCTCCGTGAAGTTTCAGCTTATTTGGAGTTGTGAAGAATAGGTAGCTCTGACGTGCTTTTTCTGGTCCTGAATTCCAGCTGCCGGTATTCTCCCTCTTTGTGTAAACCTTGCAAATTATGAGAGAAAAGGCATTAGAATTACTCCCAAAAGCATTATTATGCATAAAAACATAATAAATAATAGTAGGTAAAGATGATGCAAAATGGACGTATCAACTCCCCCAAGCTTAGACCTCGCTTGTCCTCAAGCGAAAAACCAATATTGAAAAACATGTCCACATGCTTAGAGAGAGAGGTCAATAAAAACAAAATACGAACATAGAAGCATCATGTAAATTATTATAACAGCAACAAATTTTATCGTAGAACTCTTATCTCATAACTTTTGTCATAAACTTCTCATGAACAAGTAACAATTGATCACAACATCGAAGTATAAAGCATAAACTCTATTGAAAACCAACAAACTATGTTCTCAGTCAACTTTGCAACTACAATTCATCATCTCTTCAGGAAGGGTCACGTATCGGAGCCTTTAGGCAAGTCCACATACTCAACCATCATTTAATCTTCTATGAGTGCTAACACTCACAACATACTCATGAACAAAAAGTTTCAACCAGACACATAGAAAGATAGGGGCTTATAGTTTCGCCTCCCAATGTATTCACCTCAAGGGTGATGTCAACAATAATAACTCATGCCCACCCATATTCAACTGGATATATGTGCCTAGATCTTTCCTCACCACATGATGCTTGCAAAAGAGAAAATAAAGAGGAATAGAGGAGAGTACTTTGACTCTTGCATAAAAGTAAATACATAAAGGTAAAAAGATAGGCCCTTCGCAGAGGGAAGCAGAGGTTGTCATGCGCTTATTTGTTTGTATGCCAAATCCCTTAATGCAAAAGAACGTCACGTTATATTGCCCCTTATGATAGCAACCTTTATTATGTAGTCTGTCGCTTTTATTCTTTGCCTTCACAAGTTCGTACAACACTCAATTTTCTCTTACACTAAATGATCCAACACTTTTAGAAGCAATTTTTATTGCCTTATTGCACCGATGACAACTTACTTGAAGGATCTTACTCAATCGGTAGGTAGGTATGGTGGACTCTCGAAATGAGATTTGGGTTAAGGGTTTTGGATGCACAAGTAGTATCTCTACTTAGTGCGGAATTTTGGCTAGAAAAGATATTGAGCAAGCACCACATGTTAAAGGATGTATGACAATATAACTTCTATGTGAATATGAACGAACATAAATCATTACATTGTCTTCCTTGTCCAACGTCAACTATTTTGACACAAAATATTTAATGGGGGCTCACAATCATAAAAGATGTCCAAGATAGTATATTTGCATGTGAATCTTCTCTTCCCTTTTAATCATTTCATGAATTGCATCATTGACCAATGCTATGTTTGTCAATCTTCAACAAATTTTACCACTTATACTTTTCCTTATGTGATGTCATTACTTACCATAAGATTAGCATATGATATTTTTCATTTATTTTCCTTTCTTTTTATTAAGACATAAAAGTAAATAATGGAAAACTCAAACTACTCTTTATTATATACACTACTGGAATCTGGGTCTTTGCCATCTGCCAGCTCTTTGCCGTCTGCGAGCTGATGGCAAAGAGGCTCTTTGCCGTCTGTCTTCTCAAAGCAGACGGCAAAGAACCAGCTGATGGCAAACAGGGTCTTTGCCATCTGCCAGCTCTTTGTCGTCTGCCAGCAGACGGCAAAGAGTTCTTTGCCATCTGCCAGAAGACGGCAAAGTCCAAAGTGGACCCCACGGGGGTACTGCACTGGGTAGGTCACACGGGCCACTTCTTTGCCGTCTGCTGGCAGACGGCAAAGAAATCTTTGCTGTCTGCCAGCAGACGGCAACCCTCTTTGCCGTCTGCTGGCAGACGGCAAGCAGACGGCAAAGAGGTAAGAGGGGCCCACAGTTTCACGGCGGTGGCGGTCTAACGGTCATCCTCTTTGCCGTCTGCTGGCGGACGACAAAGAATTCTTTGCCGTCTGCCAGCAGACGGCAAAGAGAAAAAAACAAAAACAAAACAGACGGCAATGCGGGGGGTTAATTTGGCCCCCCGCGCGCGCGCCCTCCTCCACATCTCTTTCTCCCGCCTCCCCACCCTCTGCCTCCCGCGCAGGCCGCCGCCGCCGCCCCCTCCCACGCAGGCCGCCGCCGCCCCCTCCACCGCCGCCGCCTCCTACCCCCCTCCTCCACCGCCGCCGTCCTCCCCCTTCCCCTCCACCCCCCGTCGCCGTCCCCCTCCCCCTCCACCGCCCCCCCTCCCTCCCTCCTCCACCGCCGCCCCCCTCCCTCCCCTCCCTCCACTGCCGCCCTCCCCTCCCTCCCCCCCCCTCCACCGCCGCCCCCCCCCCCTCACCACGTGGCCCCCTCCCCTCTCCCACCACCGGCGCCCCTCCCCTCCTCCACTGCCTGCCCCCATCCCTCCTCCTCCCCCTCCTCCACCCCGCTGCCCCCTCCCCTCCTCCACTGCCGCTGCCCCTCCCCTCCCTCCTCCTCCCCCTCCTCCCCTGCCCTCTGCCCCCTCCCTCCTCCTCCCCCTCCTCCACCACCGCGCCCCCTCCTCCACCCCACCCCCCCAGCACCAGCTCTCTTGCCCTTTGCCCCCTCTGCCCAGCCACGGTGAGCATCGGTCCCCTCTTTGTTCTTATTTTTTTTTGCATGTATGGATTTAGGAGTTGATGGATCTGTGGATGGATGGATAGATTGATGTAAGGATGGATGGATAGATGGATTATGTATACAGGGGCGGTGCCACAATCTGTGGATGGATGTGATGTATGTATATGTGATTTTGAACAATTTGTAGTTGTTATATGGATTGCTAGATGGATGTATGCTGTGTAGATGTATGGATGGAAAGATGGATGAATGCTATATAGATGTATGGGTGGATTTATGTATGGATTTTCATTTAAAAAAATAGTGTCTTTTTATTCCGTTAGGTTAGATGTTGTTGATTATATTGTTCTGCGGTGCTTATGTTGGATTGTTTTTCATGTGCAGGGATCTTCTCTTCACCTCCAGGAGCACTGTCGGTCCCGTTGCCGTTGTCATCGTCGTTCGACTACCGCCTCTACGGTCTAAGGGTGAGCTCGACTGTCATCTCCTCCCTGACCTTCCCCTATTTGCTCTGTTCCGGTCGTTGTGTCGATGGCTGGAGTTCAGTGCGGTGCAGTCGTTCATGGGTCGTCGAGGAGAGAAAATAAGGAAAAGAATCTCCGAGGGGTTGAGGGTCGTCGAGGGGTCGAGGGGTCGAGTGGTCGAGGGATGACTTTCATTCTGATGGTGCTTCCTTTTGAAAGAGATGAGAGTGAGAGATGAGATGCTCTTGAAGGAAGGATACCGGCTGTTCGTAGGTGGTCGGTCTTTCTCGTCCTCCCCCTCTGTGACCTTCGTAAAGCAGGGGGAGGACGAAAAGACCGACCGTCACCGACGGTCGAAATAACATTGAGAGATGAGAGATGTTATAAGAGGAAAGACACCGGCTGTTATCGTAGGTGGTCGTTGCTCCTCATCTCTTGCTGTGAGACCTTGGTAATGCAGCAAGGGATGGGAGTAACGACCGTCACCGACGGTCAAAATAAACAGGCAAGGAGTGCCCCACCATACATATATACCACCACTTGAGAGGTGAGAGTTGTTGAAGGGAGCATCGACGGAATGAAAGTCAACCCGACACCCCGACAACCCGACCCGACACCCCGTCATATATTTGTGAATTATGAGTTAGGTCATATATTTTCTGATTTAAATGTGCAGTTCTTTCATTGCTGCGAGGGTCTGGTGTTCGACGACCTCCCCGTGCGTTCGACGAGCTCCGCCTCTGCGTTCGTGGGTGAGCACAAATGACATCTCCTCCTCCCCCCTTCATTTGCTCTGTTTCGGTCTTCGTGCCGATGAAACTTGCTAGCTGTAGGTGTCAATCATCAGTATGCGTGACCACTATGCGTCTCCCGTTCGAAAGGGTTACATCTATAAATATGCATTCATTTGCATATTTATAACCGTGATTCTTTCGAATTGTCCAACGTTATCCATGGACAGCCCGAGTATGTGTAGATTGGGTTCATTTTCCCATATGCTCTGCTCCGGATCCGATGCAGAATTTCGTCAGTGCCTCCCTGTTGTTCTCCGGGTACACATCCTCTCTGCTTATTGCCGAGACGTGTATCAGGTGACTTAATATGCTCCAAAATGACCTATTTAGCTCCAAAATGACTTAATATGGCATATTAAGTCATTTTGGAGCATATTTAGCTCCAAAATGACCTATTTAGCTCCAAAATGACTTATTTAGCTCAAAAATGACTTAATATTCTCCAAAATGACCTCTACTTAGCTTATTTAGTTCATTTATGACATACTTAGCCTATTTAGGTCAAAAATGGCCTATTTAACTAGGTTAGATCTAAAATGACACAAGTAAGCAATAAGAAGAAGAAAAGGAAAGAGAAGAAAAATTATGCTTCTTTTTCTTCTTCTAGTCTTCTTCTTCTTGTTCTTCTAACTTTCTTCTTTCCCATTTTGCAGATTTGCTTCAGATCACGGAAGCTTGCGTTGGAGTCTACTCTTCTCGTTGTCCTTCCTTTTTGTTTTGATTTTATAGGATGAACAATTTGAAACTTGCTACGTATATATGTATGGATGGATGGTGGCTATATTGTATATGGACCTTTTGCTTAATTGTTGGATATGTTGGACTTTTCATTTGGTGTATATATGTGTTGGATGATGATATATGTGTTGGATATGTTGGATGATCCATATGGCAGGGATATGTTGGCTATATGTACTTGTTGAAATATTTTGAAATGAATATATATATATATATATCTGTGAAATTGATTGAATTTAAGAAAAAACAGGGGCTATATAGCCAATTTGCCGTCTGCTAGCAGACGGCAAAGGGCTTTGCCGTCTGCTAGCAGACGGCAAATTGGCCACGTGGCAGCACGCTGTTCACCTGGTCTGGCCTATTTGGCCTCTTTGCCGTCTGCCAGCAGACGGCAAAGGAGCAGGGTCTTTGCCATCTGCCGGCAGACGGCAAAGGAGCAGGCTCTTTGCCGTCTGCCAGCAGACGGCAAAGAAGGAAAGCTCTTTGCCGTCTGCTGGCAAACGGCAAAGAGCGCCGTTAGCCCCCTAACGGGGCTGTCACCTTTTTTGTGCCGTCCACAAGCTTTGCCGTCTGCTAGCAGACGGCAAAGAACTTTCCTTCTTTGCCGTCTGCCAGCAGACGGCAAAGCGGCCTTTACCGGCATCGGCTTTGCCGGAGTGTTTGCCGTCTGCTGGCGGACGGCAAAGCCTTTGTCGTCCGCCAACAGTGCCTTTGCCGTCTGCTTTGGCAGACGGCAAAGCAGCTGATTCCAGCAGTGATATCTGACACACGATTACATCGATTGATAGATCACTAAGTAAACACTCAAAAAGAAAGGACCGAACTAAAACTTTATTCAACTAAATCAAAAGATAACTATTGATCGAACTAAGATAAGTAAAGGCAAAAGATAGTGATTGTGACACGATACTGGGGCACCTCCCCCAAGCTTGGCACAAGCCAAGGGCAGTGCCCATACCCGATACTCAAATCTCCTTTGGTGCTGAAGAAGGTGGTGGTGGTGAGGTAGTAGCGTTCTTATTCTTTTTATCCAGCTTGTGTCAGAGGTAAAAGTTATCTATCTTCAACTCATCGTTCTCTATCTCAAGCTTTATTATCCTCTTGCATAATGCCTCCTTGCTTTCTTGCTTGAACCGAGGAGGGACTGGCTCATCTTCATCTTCTTCATCGGTGAACCATATATAGGGATAGGTGTCCTTGAAGATATTCTTATCCAAAGGCTGGTAAGAAACAGGGCTCTCCTCCTCTGAATCTTGGGATGACATATTTTTAGATCTGCCAGAAAAGCACCAAGAAAGAAGAACAGAAGATTTCTCCGCGATACGGTGGTCAACAGGTTCGGGGGTATATAAAGATTTTTTTATCTTGGGAAACAAGCAAACGAGAGAAAAAACGGAATCCGGAAGGTACCTGAGGTAGGCACAACCCACATTGGCGTGCCTGGCATGCCAGGCGCTCCATGGTGTCTTGTGCCCACCAGGGTTGCCTTCCCGGTTGTTTCTTATTTTCCTAATTTTTGTTATATTCCAAAACTGACAAAAAATATTTTTGTGGATTTTTCGGAGTCCGTTTACTTACCGTATCACGTACCTCCTCTTTTTTAATTATTCTGGAGTGTTCCAGAAGGTCTCCTTTATGTATTCCTCAGGTGTCATAGTTTGAATAATATTGCTTTCAACATTAATAGGCGTACCTGAGATATAGTGTTTAATTCTTTGGCCATTGACAACCTTCGGGTTAGTACCTTCGGCATTATTTATTTTGATAGCTCCAGAGCGGTAAACCTCTTCGATGATATATGGTCCTTAACATTTAGAAAGATGTTTTCCTGCAAAGAATCTAAAATGAGAGTTGTACAAAAGGACATATTCACCCACTTTGAACTCACGCTTTTGGATTCTTTTATCATGCAATCTTTTAACTTTTTCCTTAAACAACTTGGCATTTTCATAAGCTTGGGTTCTCCATTCATCTAGTGAGCTAATATCAAATAACCTCTTTTCACCGGCAAGTTTGAAATCATAGTTGAGTTCTTTAATTGCCCAATATGCTTTATGTTCTAACTCAAGAGGCAGATGACAAGCTTTCCCATAAACCATTTTATAAGGAGACATACCCATAGGATTTTTATAAGCTGTTCTGTAAGCCCAAAGTGCATCATCTAATTTCTTAGACCAATTCTTTCGGGACCTATTAACAGTTTTTTGTAGAATTAATTTTATTTCTCTATTGCTAAGTTTAACTTGACCACTAGACTGAGGATGATAGGGTGATGCAATTCTATGGTTAACATCATACTTAGCGAGCATTTTACGGAAAGCACCATGAATAAAGTGTGAACCACCATCAGTCATTAAATATCTAGGAACTCCAAACCTTGGGAAAATAACATCCTTAAGCATTTTAATAGAGGTGTTGTGATCAGCACTACTGGTTGGTATAGCTTCTACCCACTTAGTAACATAATCAACAGCAACCAAAATATGTGTGTACCCACTAGAGGAACGAAAAGGTCCCATATAATCAAAGCCCCAAACATCAAATGGTTCAACAGCAAGAGAATAATTCATAGGCATTTCCTGACGTTTACCAATATTACCAATTCTTTGGCATTCATCACAAGATAAAACAAACTTACGGGTATCCTTGAAGAGAGTAGGCCAATAAAAACCAGATTGCAATACCTTGTGAGCAGTTCTATCTCCCGCATGATGTCCTCCATAAGCTTCGGAGTGACATTTCCGTAGGATTTGTTCCTGTTCATGCTCAGGTACACAACGTCTAATAATACCATCTACTCCTTCTTTGTAAAGGTGTGGGTCATCCCAAAAGTAATGTCTTAAATCGTAGAAGAACTTTTTCTTTTGTTGGTATATGAAACTAGGTGGTATATATTTTGCAACAATGTAATTAGCATAGTCAGCATACCAAGGAGTGTTATGAGAAACATTTATTGCAGCTAATTGCTCATCAGGAAAGCTATCATTAATAGGTTGTGGGTTATCAAGAATATTTTCTAACCTAGACAAGTTATCAGCTACGGGATTCTCAGCTCCTTTTCTATCAGTGATATGTAAATCAAATTCTTGTAGCAAGAGAACCCACCTAATGAGTCTAGGTTTAGCATCTTTCTTTTCCATAAGATATTTTATAGCAGCATGATCAGTGTGAACAGTAACTTTAGAATCAACAATGTAAGATCTGAATTTGTCACAAGCAAACACAACTACCAAAAATTCTTTTTCAGTGGTAGCATAATTTCTTTGGGCACTGTCTAGAGTCTTGCTAGCATAATGAATAACATTTAGTTTCTTATCAACTCTTTGTCCTAGAACAGCACCAATAGCATAATCACTAGCATCACACATAATTTCAAAATGCAAGTTCCAATCAGGTGGTTGAACGATAGGTGCAGAAGTTAAGGCTTTCTTAAGTGTTTCAAAGGCTTCTACACAATCATCATCAAAAACAAACATAACCTCCTTTTGTAAAAGATTTCTAAGAGGCCTAGAAATTTTAGAGAAGTCTTTAATAAACCTCCTATAGAAACCAGCATGACCAAGGAAACTACGAATACCTTTGATATCTTTCAGACATGGCATTTTCTCAATTGCATCAACTTTAGCTTTGTCCACTTCAATACCTCGTTCAGAAATTTTATGCCCCAAGACAATGCCTTCATTAACCATAAAGTGGCACTTCTCCAAATTCAAGACAAGATTAGTTTGCTCACATCTCTGCAAAACTCGATCAAGGTTGCTTAAGCAATCATTAAAAGAAGTTCCGTAAACAGAAAAGTCATCCATGAAAACCTCAACAATCTTTTCACAAAAATCAAAGAATATAGCAGTCATACATCTTTGAAAGGTAGCAGGTGCATTGCATAAACCAAAGGGCATACGTCTATAAGCACAAGTTCCAAAAGGGCAAGGAAAGGTGGTTTTCTCTTGATCAGGTTGTGAAACAGGTATTTGAGAAAAACCAAAATATCCATCAAGGAAGCAAAAGTGTGTGTGCTTAGATAATCTTTCTACCATTTGATCAATAAAAGGCAAAGGGTAAGATCTTTTCTAGTTGCTTTATTTAATTTTCTAAAATCAATAACCATTCTATAGCCAGTGACAATTCTTTGTGGAATAAGTTCATTTTTATCATTAGGAACAACAGTAATACCTCCCTTCTTAGGGACACAATGAACGGGACTTACCCATCTACTATCAGCTATGGGATAGATTATACCTGCTTCTAGAAGCTTTAATATTTCAGTTCTTACCACTTCTTTCATTTTAGGATTCAAACATCGTTGGTGATCAACAACGGGTTTAGCATCAGGTTCCATATTAATCTTGTGCTGACATAGAGTGGGACTAATGCCCTTAAGATCATCAAGAGTATATCCAATAGCAACTCAGTGCTTCTTCAGAATTTTCAGCAATCTTTCTTCTTCATGCTCTGAAAGGTTAGCACTAATAACAACAGGATATATCTTTTTCTCATCAAGATAAGCATATTTCAAAGTGTCAGGCAATTGTTTTAATTCAAACACATGATCACCTTTAGGTGGAGGAGGACCTCCTAGAGTTTCAATAGGCAAATTATGTTTGAGCAGAGGTTGTTGTTCAAAGAAAATTTTATCTATCTCATTTCTTTCATGCATATGCATATCATTTTCATGGTCTAGCAAATATTGTTCTAGTGGATCAGTAGGAGGCATGGCAATTGAAGCAGGACCAATTATTTCATCCTTACTAGGCAATTCTTTCTTATGATGTTTTCTATTAAACTTGGAAAAATTAAATTCATGAGACTCATCACCAAAGCGAACACTGACAGTTTGTTTAAGACAATCTATAGTAGCATTGACAGTGTTCAAGAAAGGTCTACCAAAGATAATGGGACAAGTGTCATCTTGTGGGGAACCAAGAACTAGAAAATCATGAGGGTACTTTATTTTCCCACACAAGACTTCAACATCTCAAACAATCCCAAGTGGTGTGATGGTGTCTCTATTGGCAAGTTTAATAGTAACGTCTATGTCTTCTATTTCAGCGGGTGTTATGTCATTCATAATTTCTTGGTATAAGGTAAAAGGAATAGTACTCATGCTAGCACCTAAATCACATAAACCATGATAATAGTGATCTTCTATTTTAACTGAAACAACAGGCATGCCAACAAGAGGTCTATGTTTATCTTTTTCATCGGGTTTAGCAATTCTAGCAGCTTCATCACAGAAGTAAATAACATGCCCATCTATATTTTCTTCCAAGAGATCTTTGACCATAGCAACACTAGTTTCTACTTTGATTTGTTCAGCAGGTTTAGGTGCTGTAATATTACTTTTATTGACCACAGTTGAGACCTTAGCATGTTCCTTTATCCTAACAGGGAAAGGTGGTTTTTCAATATAAGCAGTAGGAACAACTGGGTCAATATTGTAAATAATAGTCTCATCTTTAACCACAACCGGTTCTTTAATTTCTTCTTTAATAGGTGGATGATATTTAAACCACTTCTCCTTGGGGAGATCAACATAAGTAGCAAATGATTCACAGAAAGAGGCTACTATCTCAGAGTCAAGTCCATATTTAGTGCTAAACTTGTGAAAAGCATCGATATTCATAAAAGATTTAACACAATCAAACTTAAGCTTAATACCTGAGTCTTTGCCTTCGTCGAGTTCCCAATCTTCAGAGTTGCGTTTAAGTCTTTCTAAAAGATCCCACCAGAATTCAATAGTTTTCTTCATAAAAGAACTAGTACAAGAAGTATCTAGCATGGATTGATCATCACGAGAAAGCCGAGCATAAAAATTCTGAATAATAATTTCTCTTGAGAGCTCATGATTGGGGCATGAATATAACATTAACTTAATCCTCCCCCAAGCTAGAGCAATACTTTCTCCTTCACGAGGCCAAAAATTATATATGTAATTCCGATCACGATGAACTAGATGCATAGGATAATTTTTTTGGTGAAATTCCAATTTCAATCGATTCCAGTTCCAAGATCCAATATCATCGCATAACCTATACCATGCCAATGATTTTACCTTCAAAGATAAAGGGAAAACCTTCTTCTTTGCTTCATCTCCGGGTAAACCTGCAAGCTTAAATAATCCACAAATTTCATCTACATATATCAACTGCATATCAAGATGTTCAGTTCCATCTCCTCCATAAGGATTAGCTAGCAGTTGTTCTATCATACCCGAAGGAATTTCATAACCAATATTTTAAGTAGATACAGTAGATTGAGGGGTAACTAATTGTGGTTCCGGTCAAGGTGAAGATGCCCCAAACAAACCCCTCAAAGGATTGTTCTCCATTGTAGCAAGTGACAATAAATTTCAGCACGTAGTAATAATTTTTCCTTACCAATTTCCACTTACCAAGAGCGCTTCACTCCCTGGCAAGGGCGCCAGAAAAGAGCCTTGATGACCCACAAGTATAGGGGATCAATCGTAGTCCTTTCGATAAGTAAGAGTGTCAAACCCAATGAGGAGCAGAAGGAAATGACAAGTGGTTTTCACCAAGGTATTCTCTGCAAGCACTGAAATTGTCGGTAACAAGTAGTTTGATAGCAAGATAATTTGTAACGAGCAAGTAATAGTAATGGTAAATAAAGTACAGGAAGGTAGACCAATCCTTTTGTGGCAAAGGACATGCCAAAACAGTCTCTTATGATAAGCAAAGCGTTCTTGAGGGTACACGGGAATTTCATAATGTCAGTTTCATCATGTTCGTTTGATTCATGTTCGCTACTTTGATAATTTGATATGTGGGTGGACCAGTGCTTAGGTGCTATTCTTACTTGAACAAACCTCCTACTTATGATTAACCCCCTCGCAAGCATCCACAACTACGAGAAAAGTATTAAGATAAAATCGAACCATAGCATTAAACTTTTGGATCCAAATCGGTCCCTTTCGGAATAGCACATAAACTAGGGTTTAAGCTTCTGTCACTCTAGCAACCCATCATCTAATAACTACTCCACAATGCATTCCCTTAGGCCCAAATATGGTGAAGTGCCATGTAGTCGATGTTCAAATGACTCCACTAAGAGAATCACAACATACATATCATCAAAATATCGAACACATATCAAGTTCACATGATTACTTGCAACATGATTTCTCCCGTGACCTCAAGAACAAAAGTAACTACTCACAAATGATATTCATGCTCAAGATCAGAGGGGTATTAAATAGCATAATGGATCTGAACATATAATCTTCCACCAAATAAACCATATAGTAATCAACTACAAGATGTAATCAACACTACTAGTCACCCACAAGTACCAATCTAAGGTTCCGGTGCAAAGATTGAACACAAGAAATGAACTAGGGTTTGAGATGAGATGGTGCTGTTGAAGATGTTGATGGAGATTGCCCTCCCCAAGATGGGAGAGTTGTTGGTGATGATGATGATGATTTCCCCATCCAGGAGGGAAGTTCCCCTGGCGAAATCGCTCTGCCGGAGGGCAAAAGTGCTCCTGCCCAAGTTCTGCCTCGAGACGGTGGCGCTTCGTTCCGAAAGTCCTCTCCTTATTTTTTCTAGGTCAAAATGACTTATATACCAGAAGAGGGGCACCGGAGGTGGGCCGAGGATGGCACAACCCACCATGGCACGCCTGGGGGGCCTGGCGCGCCCAGGTGGGTTGTGCCCACCTGGTGGGCCTCCTCTGGTAGTTATTTGATCCAATAATTCTTAAATAATCCATAAAAAATCTCCGTGAAGTTTCAGCTTATTTGGAGTTGTGCAGAATAGGTAGCTCTGGCGTGCTTTTTCTGGTCCAAAATTGCAGCTGCCGGTATTTCCCTCTTTGTGTAAACCTTGCAAATTATGAGAGAAAAGGCATTAGAATTACTCCCAAAAGCATTATTATGCATAAAAACATTATAAATAACAGTAGGTTAACATGATGCAAAATGGACGTATCAATCTGCGCTTCCTTACTCGCCCCCACCTGATCCTCTAGGACATGGTACAGGGGGAAAGAAGTAGCGGGAGTTGACGGAGGTGCAGGAGTTGGCCTCGGGGATGGGATCATCGCCGTTCCACTTGGAGGAGCTTGGGTAGTCCTTACAGGGGGCACCATCGCCGACGAAGAAGCCAGACCGCCCAGAGCCAGAGGGCTCGGCCTTGCGGTTTTGGCAGCAACCTTCGCCGGAGAGACACGGGCCGTCTGACGAGGAGAGGCGTTTGTCATTGGCATGTCAGCACCCGGCACTCCCTCCCTAACGGCGTCCGGGTTCGGCGGGTCAGCGCCCACTTCATCATCTAGTTGGATAATCTCAGGAGGGGCTGCATAAATCATAGAAATCATCAAAGTTCAGTCGGAAAAGGCATAACCATGTGGATCAATTGATACAACATAGCTTTGGAAGTAGCGGCATCTCCCGCGTCGGCATCACTCGGGCCAGGCTTGCGAGCGTGCGGGTCTGCTGAGGTTGTCGAGGTGTCATTGCTGCAAAAACAAAACAACACTTGGTCAGCATCCGAATGGATTCAAAAAATAGACAAAGAGTCGGTGAGAACACTTACTTCGAGGCCATAGGCACGGCCACTCGGATCCGTGGCACGGAAGCCTTCCAAGGCTTGGAGGAGATCTGCTTGGGTGGCTTGGGTTGTTTCTCCGCCGAGCTCTCGGCCTCGGCACAGGCGCGCTTGGAACTCTGAGTCATCCGACCGGAAGCAGTCGGCTACTGAGTCTCTCCTGCCTTGCCCTTCGGGTCATGCAGCGCCTTGGAGCGAGGTTCTTTGGGGCCCTCATAAGACGGAGAGGACTCCGCCTCTTCCCCCTCCTCCGAACTCTCTTCTTATTCTTCATCGTCATCGTCCTCGCTAACTGTCTCCAATTAATGTGTGTTTCATGTGTTTTTTTACTTCTCAAACATGTATAATGTGTTTCACACACGCAACATATAGTGTAATCCCATTTAGACATTAATTGCATATAAACCATGCATTGTCTCTAATTAAAGAATCTATGGATCACTAATATGATAAACTATATAACATTACACGTGTCTCCAAATTCAAATGAATATGCATGTTTGATAGACCAATTTTCATTATGATATTATCGATGTCGTGATCTCTAGTTTAAATATTTGAATCCCCTTTAATCCAGATATTCATCTCATATAGCTATCACTCATGCTTATAGCTCTCTAGACCTATACGCCTTCATCGTCGCTTGGGTATCTCTCGTGCTACTTGTATGTCGACAATGATCTTTTATCTTCGTAACACACTGACGGTACTCTCTCCCTCGACCTTCACTCTATCTCTCTCTAAGTATATCTCGCTCCCTGCTATGTGTCTCTAACTATGATTCTCCCTGTGAAATCTCTTTCTCTCACACAAACACAAACTTCGTCTCCCGGGGTCTCATTTCTCTCTACTATTCCCCTGTGTGCCACTCGCACACCCCCTCTCACACAGAGATGTCTTGCGCTCCTTAGGTATGAGAAGCTACGACTCTTCCTCTTAAATATCTCTTTCTCACACACAAACACAAACTCTGTCTCCCAGGGTCTCATATCTCTCCACCATTCTCTTGTATGTCGCTCACACACACTCTCTCTCCCTAGAGATATGTCTCTCTAGCTATCACTCTCGTTGTGGAATATCTTTCTTTCTCGCAAACACAAAACTCCGTCTCTCAGGATCTCATTTCTCTCTGATATTTGTTTGTATGTGACTCACATGCACCCTCTCTCTATCTCTCTCACACCCACACACATAACTCAGCCTTCTGATCCACTCGACTCTTATCTCTAACACACACACTAGCTAGCCGATCTCCCTCTAGCTAGCATCTTTATCTTTCTATTTATCTGTTTCTCCATCAACCTTCTTTTTCGCCCTCACTCTTGCTTCCTATCACGAACACTATATATGTTTCTCTCTACATGCAGTCATGCGCCCTCTTTTTATCTTTCTCTCACACACACATAACTTCACCCTCTGAACCACTCGGCGGTCATCTCTAACACACAAACTAGCTGATGTCCCTCTAGCTAGCATCTCTATCTCTCTATCTATCTGTAGTTTCTACGTCAACATTTCTTTCTCGCACGCACTCTTGCTTCCAATCACGCACACTATATCTATCTCTCCATACATGCATCTATAGGTTGATCTCATTTACACAATCGGCGTGTCTCTCTCCCTCTGCTCGCCATAGATGCATGCTCCAGCCCACGCCACTATCTGTTAAAGACAAAAACACATGCTCAATTATCGGGCCTTCTTCCCTCCACTCTCACATGCATGCATATTATCATACCGATCCGTCTCTCCCATGTCGTTGATCTTATGACTTATGTCTTCTTTCTTTTATCTCGATCATGCGCGTGCGCGCACACACACACATCCCACGTATACATGTACACCTCTCGCACATGCACGTTCAAGGTCTCCTATGTCTCCATACGTAGTTAATTACCCTCAGCCCTAACCCCACATCGAATCGTTCTCTTCTTGTGTGCACATAACTTTCGCCTGGATGGGTAAAACACACACTCGCACTTAACAATCTCCTTCTAGCTACCCCCTCTCTCACTCTTCCCCTATATCCCTGAAACCAATAAGATCATCCCTTCGTTTAATTCCCGCCTACATGCACCATCGATATATAGTAGTCTTCCTCGGTGTCTCTCGAACAAACACGTTCTCTCGATGTCGAGTCCTCTCACGCACACATGCCTTCTCTTCCCTCTCTACGGGCCTCTTCTCTCTCGCAGCCCCCTTGTTGGTGGCCTTTGCCATACACATCACCTCTCTATGATGAAGCCACACACACTTAAATTACTTTCGCCACCAAAGACTCTGCTTCACACACACACACATGCTCTAGGCAGAGCATTTGTTCCTACCACCCTTCGTCCAACCTTACCCGTATGATAAACAATCACCTTAATTTACTTGTATAACATGGACAAATTCCACTTTACTTTAGTAGTTAGCAAACTTCTCATAATTATAAAACGCAAATCACGAGCAGGAAGTGACATTTTTTTTACACAACCACGTTAACATGGCCACGTAAATCACTAGCTAAAGTATAATACCATTATACTTATATCCCGATGCAAAAGGTTGAGTACATGTCCGAAGAGTAGAGTCGCACACACGCACTCTGTCTCTCAGAATCTCACACATATACCAGTTACGTGACGCCCCCTAAGCAGACCCGTATGTTACAATTTGTGCACCCGTGGGTACACGTGATGGTGCGCATTTATTTAAGCCAGACGGTGAACCCAAACAGTAGTTGCATTCATTCCCCTCCCGCCGCCTCTTCACTGGTCGCCGTCGCCCGATAGCCATGGCCCGGCCGAAGGTAATGACATACGCCATACTCCCGTCGGAGCGGCACTTTAATCTGGAGGCGGCATGAAGCCCAGATTGCAGCCGCCCTGCCTCCGGAGTCCGGACTAGCCGGAGCCGGACGAGAAGGCGTTGGAGGCGGAGCAGCACGTGGTGCCGGAGGAGGAGAACGACGATGTGGAGCCGGAACAGGAGAACGACGATGCGGGTAAAGCGGAGCCGGAGGAGGATGATGATATCCATTATACTCAGAATTAAAGGTCTTTGAGTTTCACGCCACATTTATTTCATAGAGATAAGAGAAAGGAAATTTTAGTGGTCATGCATGCATCTTTTTGTGCTAGCACTCCTATATAAGGGTTGACCGGTGGCTTCCCGTGGACGTGCGTGGGCGGTGGAAGAGGAAGGAGAAGGGAAGCGGGTTGTGGAGTACGCCAGTTGCAGCACGAACTCCAAGGAACGTTCGTGCCAAACAATGCATAGTTGCACAGTATAGTCCAACGGAGTATGAATTGGCCTTTAGGTTGCGTGTGGATGACATGGCTGCAACATGCAGGCTGCAGTTCGACAGCCTACCGCTCCGCTTCACACAGTTTGGTCACGCAAGATTTGCATGCACGCATGTCATGCACGTACTTGTCGAAGGCGTGCTCGAAAAAGGGCGACCAGGTCCGCTAGTCCGCGTTGGTCCATGCGCCCGCAAAACAACTAATCCTAGTCGCTGTAAATGTCGTGCGTGCTTTAATTCCAGGCTAGTGGATGGATGCGAACGTGCCATACAACGAACTGCCCGCCAGCTCCCTAATCTCTATCTCTACTCAGATAATAATAATAATCTATCTATCTATCTCTATCTCTCTTCTAGTACTCTTATAAAAAACAAAGTTGGTGATGATGGTGGGCCTGCCATCCTGTAATATAGGTCGTCCGATTTATATCTGACGGATAGGAAGGAAACTATGGCAATTTTGGAAAAAGATACCCACACCCCTCTCCACATTTGCAAATAAGGCCTTCCCTCATTCATCCTTTTCTCTCACAAGATAAACTACTCCTACAAATGCATCTTGATGTTACGTGCAACGCATGGGCATCTTGCTAGTAATAAATAATAATCTACTCTTATAAAAAACAGATTTGGTGATGATGGTGTGCCTGCCCTCCTGCAATATAGACCGTCCGATTTATATCTGACGGATAGGAAAGAAACTATGGCAATTTTGCAAAAAGATACCTGCACCCCTCTCCACATTTGCAGATAAGGCCTTCCCTCGTTCATCTTCGTCTCCCATGAGATAAACAGCTCGTATAAATGCATCTTGATGTTACGTGCAACGCATGGGCCTCTTGCTAGTCTCAAATATAAACTGCACTAGTGCGCGCCCGCAGAACATCCTTTCCGAAGGGACGAAGCCATGCAGTTACCATCTCCTCTCTTGTAAACCAGCTCCACAAGGGACAAGGCAGTTGGTCGCCATTGCCATGGATTCGCAAGGCGGTGGTGCTTCTCGTCCTCGTCGAGGTTGGGAGACCTCGGACGATGATCCTTTGGGATAAATCTAAGTCGCTCCGACTTCCTCACATCCGCAAGACTTAGCGGTACTTGCACCAAATATTTTAAGAGGGTGCGTAAATATGCGTGGGAGAAGGCGATGCTAGTTGGTTTGCCATGCGTCCTCGAGGATGAGGATGTTTCCTTGGGGGTCTCTCCAGCGCGGCTTGGCCGTAGTTGCGAGTTGACGCCCCTTGAGATGCCGACATTGAGGGGCACTTGGATTTTGTCCGATGAGCAGGTAAGTGATGAGTTTGATCACGTAGTAAATGCATTCTGAAGACTACTTCCGTGTCCATTTCCTAATTCCCCGGCTGCCCACTGTTTCACAGGTTAGGCTTGGTGCTAGTGGAGATTGGCTTGCATATGTAAGGGAGGGTACCAACATCAATTTGCACAACATTTACAATGGTGACACCCTTCCCGTAGAACCTTTGTCCAACATTGGGATCAGCCATGCAATGGGCCATCGCCTGAATTGGTACGATGGAACCACGGTGAGATTGAAGAAGATAGCAATCCCAGAAGCCCCGATAATGTCGTCCGCCAACCAAAATTACACTCTCATCCCGGTGTTCGACATCGCGATTGCTTTCACGAACCCTGCACATGGCGGTCAAAGGTGGACCATGCTGTCTGCGGCCGATTTGTTGCCGTACGAGTACGAAGACGCTGTGCTCCTTTCTAATCGCATCTTCGCGGTGACAAACCAGGGGACTTGTTTCGTATGGGACACATCCTGCGGTATACTCCCTCTCTTCCAGTTTATTTGTTTTGAATTTTTTCGTTTTATAAGTTTCAAATTCAAATTTAGAGCTCCCCATCACATGTTGAGATTACAATGTCCATTAAATCGTTGCGTGCATGTACTAGTTTTTTATTGGTCATTTATATTGGTCACGCATGCATGCATTGCAAGTAACGTTCTTTACCACAATTTCTTAGGAAACTAGTGCAATAATTGTGTAGTTTTGCAAACTACCAGTACTACACCTGAAACGGTTCAAAATCAATACCACCACCACGCCCGCGTCTGACCGCCCTAGCCGACCCAAACCCCCTGCCTTGCCAGCGCGCGCTTCCCGCGTGAAACGGTCAGCGTCGCCCTGGAGCGTCAGTGCCGCATTAATGCCCGGCCAGAGTGGAGGCGACCTCTCACTGGCGCTGGCTTTGAAGCAGCGTGACGGCCGAGAGAGCGCCGCTTCCCAGTGCACGCGACTGCTCCGCGTCGAGGCTGGCCATAGTGGTGGTGGTGGTAACTTAGCTGGTACATACACTCGGGAATAGCAGACATGGTGATGTGGCAGAGAATTAAAGAAGAGACATGGGGTCATGCATGGCAATAAATATGATCATCTATGCTACTACTCTATGATACTATGCACTATAAAAGTAGTATATCATACACTAGCATCATGCACTAGTACTATATAGTATATGATACTCCCCACTATGAGTAGCCTCAAACGACACCACGGCCGGCCGTCGTCCGTGCACCGCCCACATTATAGTTGCAACTTGTTTAGAGTAGGTTTTACTCTGGTTTGTATGAAAACTGTAATGTATTTCGTTCGGTTTATATGAAAAGTTTTTGAAATGTAATAATTTTTGTCCGGTTTCTATGAATTCCTCCTTGTTTGCACGATTATGAAGGGCAAAGTCATCCCCCGATCAAAATTAGATCGCCAATCATGGATGTGCATGGGGCATTTGGTCTAACTTGGAACCTTGTAGCTGACGACACCCAGTTGGGACGTACTGTACTATCTTAGCAGTCGTTACCCATGGTACCATTGAAGGGCAACAAGGTGCCACGATCTATCACGATCGGACCCTGATCATGTACCCAGGTAATCCCTTCTCTCCGATCCAAGAGTAGTAGAGCCAGGAACTATCGTATATCTTATTGCCATGTCATCTTATAACATTTCAGTACATGTCTCTTTGTACTCCAGGAGCAGGAGTAGTTCTTTCCTCTTTTTTTATTGATTAGGATAGTCATCTACGCAACTTTATAATGCAAGTTGTATAAACTACTTGCAAGATGCCCGTGCATTGCACGGAACATCAAGATGCATTTTTTTACAAAACATCTGTTGTGATTGACCCATGCAGGAGTAATCCCATGTGTAAAAACTAATGATATCTCGAGAATTTTATCGGAAAAATGGTATCTCGAGAATTTCATCAAAAAAATGACATCTCAAGAAAGATGAGAGATAAGGTGAGGAGGAGTGGGGCGTGGTGGTGACTGGTGGTCGGGCTGGGCGGAGGCATGGGGATGGACGGCGCCGGCAGAGGCCACCATGCCAGATTGTTCCAGAGACTTCCTTTTTTAATTGCTCAGCAATGAGGTTGTGGGAGATAAGGATGAACGAGGCAAGGCCTTATCTGTAAATGTGGAGAGAGGTGTGGGTATCTTTTGTAAAATTGTCATAGTTTGCTTTCTATCTGTCAGATATAGATCGGACGGTCTATATTACAAGATGGCAGGCACACCATCATCACCAACTTGGTTTTTATAAGAGTAGAGATAAAGGATTTAACAATTTCAATTCCGTGTAGTACTAACTAGGTAGCCATAATCCCATCAAACAAAACTACTCCTACTTTAATTAATGTACATGGCCCAGGTAACACTCTCAAATTGTTTGTCGTCGCCCGTGCCGCAGCTGGTCTATACATTGCTTCTGTTCCCCCTCATAGAAATAAGCACTATAAAGTATTTTATTTTAATCCATATCCCCTGCTTACGTCACCTTATTATACTGCATGGACCATAACCATGCACATCAGCATGTACCCAGGTTTGAGATGCCAGGTGTACCAGATGGACGGCGGCGTGTTCGACCCCCGTGATGCTACCTGGGTGCGGATGAACACACTTGAAGAGTACTCGATTTTCATTGGGGAAAACTACCCCATAGTGCAAACGATGCCACCTTCCTTGCACGACACCGACGTCCTGCCGTTCATGAAGAAAGGGTGCGTTTTCATTGCGCACCGATGGATTCATATCTTGAACGCCCCTATCCCTGATCTATGACGCTTCAGTTTGGATGAGTCTCCATTGTCGGGAGCCACACTAAGAAGCTGCGATGATATGGACTCCCGTGCCCACCATTATGGATCGTTCCATCTATGAAGAACACATGGGACTGGAACTACGAGACGGACATGTACCCAGGAGTGGACGTACGAACCTGAGTAATGTAGTGCAGTAAGTGAAGTAGAAAGGCACAAATAGTATGAACATGCATGGCATATAGGCATTTGTCTCTTACTACCACTAAATGTTGTACGTGCAATGCATGGTGATGTTATGATGTACGTGCCCAAGTACTCTACTACTATATTAATTGGAGGCACATATTAGGTTTTATATTTGTTTACGTGTATGGCCCGAGACCTTCCAACTAGACGTGTCTTTCTCTCCTGGTCGCACTTTGTATCGTTCATACCACTAGTACTACATGTGGTCTCCGACCTAGAAGTGGAAGAAGTGGAGACGCTCTACCACGTTGTCCATGTCCCACTCCTTTCACTGAAGTGTGGGACATCCAGCACGAGCCGCGTTTGGCAGTCCTTCGTCGTAAGAGTTGAAACACTAGCTTTCATCAAAAATAAAAAATAAATATAAATCAGCAGTGATACTATACCACGCGGTTTCCTTGCTCCTAGATATCGGAAAGAATACTTCCGTTCGCTGACATGTGGGACGTCGACCATCCTGGTCCACTTGCCATGCACACAGAACTCCAAGGGAGAGTCACCCCGGTCGTCGCCCCGCAGTAATAATGACTAATGAGCCGTCAAATCACAGGCCCAACCTTTCCCACTGTGAAGTTGCTCGGACGAAGGAAACATCTTGACTTCGTTGAATTCCGCTTCTTGTAGAAAACTATTGTACCAGCAATACTGCTAGCTACAGTAGTACTGTACTCCAGCAGAGGCCTCCTTTGGTTCATAGGATAGAAATTTTATAGGAATATGAAAATCATAGGAAGTGAGATGACATGCATCTCAATTCCTATAGAGAAAGAGATGCCATTTGATGCATATGATAGGAATTTTTCCATTGAGTCTTGGCTAATGTACTGGTAATTTGCTCTAAAAACTACAGTAGTAACTAGTACTGGTACATGCTCGTAATTAATTAAACAAACGTATGGGCGACACAGACACACACACTAACTACTAGTACTACTACTTCTCACATGCTGGCCAGACGCCGTCATTCTCCTTCCCAGCTTCGGCGACACCACACCGTGCTTGGATCTCCGCCGAGGTCTCCGCAGCAGCACGTGCGTCCTCTTCTTTCTTGCGGCGGCAGGCCTCTCTTTTCTTGAGTGCTTTCTGCCTTTTTCGCTCCCTCTGTGCGTCTTTGGCCGCCTCTTGCTCTACCTCCCATTCGGCCTTGGCAGCTTCAAGGTCCGCCCACGTAGGTGTGATGTCGCGAGCGGCGATGAACTCGGCACGGCAGGATGTCACCGCTTCCCTACCATTTTGTGTGCGGTCGTGGGCGGCGAGGAACTCGGCGTGGCAGGATGCCATCGTTTCCTTACTGGTTAGTGTGCGGCGCGGTGGCATGAACGACGCTTGGTGAGAGCTCTGGGGCGGAGTGGCTGGACAACCGTATAGTGCATTGGTTTGTCAAGAGCTCAAGGACAGAAGACGAAGGAAATTTGGATTCCCCTTCAATCCTGGTCATTTATTACCGAGTAAAATGCATTGGCGGTCATCGAACTTGTCTTGATAGCTCACTTTGATCATTGTACTTAAGAATACGGTCATTATATATGAGATATGGTAATTATACAGTCACTGCCTCAGCGTATAGCTCCGTAATTGTCTAGTTGACTAGTCAAACAGTCCGCATACGCCTCATCAGCTCGTATTCTGTATCTATCTATCTATGCGGGCCTACCTGTCAGTGGAGAAAGAAATAAAATCCAAAATTATGCGTATGTGAGGACTCAAACCACGGACTCGTCGCTGCAATGCACACTCGTCAGCCAAATGAAAATGAAATACTTTGCGTTAAATGCATAAACCGATTTTTTTATATTATACGTGATGCACACATTAGCGCACACCGTCCATTGACGCAAGTAGCACGTACGCATGCAGACACTCACGCTCACGCTGTCAAACCAAGCTAATGCATGCACGTCGCCCTCTCAATCAAAGTCCTGCTCATGGAGCAACGCAAATGGCGAGCCCGTCACCTGCGCGCCCCGGCGCTGCCTGACATTACTATTTAGACGTTTGCTGGCGGCCTCCGCGAACACCGAGCATGTATTCACCTGGCTCAACACCAACGTCATACTCGTGCTTGGGTGCCGAGCTGCTCGACATTAGCCATGGCTCTGCACACGACGCGACGACGTGACTCGGCACCTTGCTCATGTATATCATCCATCACAACGACAATCTATAAAACATCCTAGCTAGAGAGGGTACTATGGTACCTATATATGTATCGTGAGCGACCGATCATAGTGCCACTGCACACGAGTGTGTGTTTGATCGATTCGTGCATTATTCATAAGTTATGAATGGTTGTGTGGTGTCTAATGGTGGTCGTCGAAGGCTAGCTCGTGACAAGAGCGGTTGCATGGACACATGGTTGTCTATACGTGCCGCATACGCTTCAAAGGCTCATCATCCATGAGTTCACATTTTACCACCACGCCAGCGTCTGACCGCCCTGGCCTACCGAAACCATTTCCATTGCTAGCGCGTGCTTCCCGCCTGAAACGATCACCGTCGCTCCAGAACATCAATGCCGCATTCACGCCCGACACGACCTCTCACTGGCGCCGGCATTGCAGTAGCGCGATGGCCGAGAGAGCGCCACCCGCGTGGCATCCCGGTGCAAGCGACTGCTCCGTGTTAACGACACCACGGCCATCCGTATGTCCGCCGCCCACATTAATGACACACGGCTGCCGACGAACCTACTCCGGCGCCAGCCGTCCATCCATTTGCCACGGCTCATTGCCATTCGTCCGCTATATTAACTTCAGCCCCAGCTCCCAGCCATAGCCAAAGACCCACAGTCATTCTCCTCCGGTCCCTTCCTTCTGTCGGCACCACTCCAACCATGGCCTCCTGGCGCTCCAAAGCTCTCTTGGACGTACTATCGCAGGAGCAGACGAAGGACATCGACGACTCTGCTCCGGGCATGCTCCAAAGCTCTCTTGGACGTACTGTCGTAGGAGCAGACGAAGGACATCGCCGGCTCCCCCCGGCCGCCTTCCGCCGCCACGACCACGAAGCCGGTGCGCGTGCGCGGGCACAGCCGGCAGCGAGGAAGAGTAGTACATGGTAGGTCGCCGCCGCTCTGGTCCCAGGAAGGCCACCGCTCCTCCACTCAGTCGACGCCAAGCTTGGTGGGGTAAACATCGGCGGCCGACTAGCCGCTTGACGGCGACGTGGAGGCGGAAATCTTCAGAACCTTGTGCTCCGAAGGAGAAGGTTATCAAGGCGGAGCTGGACAAAGCCAAGGCGGATGAGGAGGAGGCAAAGGTAATAGCCAGAGCGTCAGTTCTCGGGGCTCATGACCGGACATAGTGGTCGGGCGCCGGCGATCATTTCGATTAGGTTTACAGTAGGTTTTAGTACGATTTGTGCAAAATATGTAATGAATTTTGTCTAGTTTATAGGAAAAGTTTTCAAAATGTAATGAATTTCATTCGGTTAATTTGAAATTTGCTTTGTTTGCATGAATTTCATCCGGTTAGTTCATATAGTTGTCGAAAGGTATGCGGGCAGCATTGGATGGCATCCTCTGGCATCAGTGTCCTTGGATAGATGCCAGTGTAAATTTGTGGGTCAGCGCTGGAGATGCCCTAACTATCATGCTATAATCGCTAACAGTGCTCCATTATTTCGCAGGGAACAGTTATCCCTCGATCAAAATCAGATCCGCCGTGTTTCGCACTCCTCCCATGTAAGAGTGTAGACGCTTGCTTACATAAAAATGGAGCAAGCGGACGGCACTGTAGCACGTCATATCACTCAAACTAGCCCGCCTAACGTGCGGGAAAGCCCCGCCCTCGTCATTTTGTTCTGGATTTCTATCGATCGATCGCACGAAAATGTTACGCTTTGCAAGTTCAAAAGGAAAAGGTGGCACACTTAAAGCATGCCTGTCGCATTCACGTCGCACCCCCGACAGTCTGGCTCGCACACCGCTCACCAGAGGGGACACGCGTTGTCTTGCATTTTCACTAACATTTGGGACTGCAATTGAATAAACCGTCGATAGCCGAAATCTAATCGCTCGGCGGGTGTCGGCTAAGAAGGGAGAGACGGGGGAGGGAGAAAAGATCGCCCGCCCGCCGTGCACGGACTCCAAGAAATATGGTGATAATGTGAGGTGGACCATGCGGGAGTCCGGACCGCTTCCAAGCCCGCTTCTGAATGCCCTGGCCCACCAAAAAACACCTCCCCCCTCCCGCGCGTGCTCCCCCCTCAGACGCCAGCTGCCCGCATTCATAGCAAGTACAATACTGGGCTGTAAGCCCGCTTATGTGGAGGAGAGAGAGGCATTGACAAAGTCAAGGAGTGGGCTCTGCAAGAGCCCGTCTCTACACGTGCTCCTAGGTATAAAAAAACTAATTCTAAAAAAAGAGGTATAAAAAAACAATTGTGTCTAAAAACAAGAAGGTAAAAAACATTTGAGAGGAAATAGATAGAGAGAAAGTGAGAAAAAGTTGTAACCTTATAGCCAACCTTATAGTCAACACTATGGTACATGAGGAAGGAGGGAGTTGTGCACATGCCAAGTTCACTGGGCTGCCGTGTTTCATACTCCTCCGTCGTAACAGTGGAGACAATAGCTTTTATAAAAAATAAACAATGAATACTCGTTGCTCGTCCTTGATATCGGAAAGAATACTTTCATTCGCCGACATGTCGCACGTCGACCATCCTGATCCACTTGCCATGCACAAAATTATCCTGGTCCACCCCGGTCGTAGCGCAGGCCCAACCTTTCCCACTTTAAGTTGGTCGGACGAAGGAACCATCATGACTTCATTGAATTCTGCTTCTTCAAGAAAACTTATTGTACCCGCAATACTGCTACCACACGCGAAGACTGGACGGCACTGTAGCACGTCATATCACTGAAACACACTAGGCCAAACTAGCCCACCTAGGATTTGTACGTTCTGTACTGCTATGATTTTGTGTTCTCAAAAAATATCCTTTGTCAATCTAACGATTAGGAGTAGAAAGAGGGTCTTTCTCTCTCTCTCTAGATCTCTCTCCATCCCACAACCCCTCTAGTACACGTACACACTCTATGTAGCCACTCCGAAAGTACGATGTCACTACACATTCACGCTTCCAACAAAAAAATTACACATTCATGCATGTTACAAGTACGTGCCAATTTTGCTAGCTACTAAAATGTATCCGTGAACCAACTCTTTGAGTTTGATTTAAATTAATGTATAATTGTGGACTATTGTTTGATCGATTGCTAAGCCTACAATTTTAGGAGCTTGGGCTATTGGCCGATCGACGACGGATCATACCTATAAGCGTACCATGAGCTCATCAGCCCCAACATTTCTCTTCGGTGAGTGTTTTGCAAGTACTATAGCTCGCACAGTATCTAGCCTACTAACACCAAGAATCATCAAACAATCCCTGCTGATATGATAAACAGTTCAAACTTACATCTAAGCATGCCATATATTACATCAAAAGCTGGTGAGGATACATCTGTTTCCATAACTCGGAGAGGGTTCGCATGATTCACTATCAAACAAAAGTAGCAAGTACCGCCCACACAAGACAGTGCACTAGCCCTAAGATGGTTTGATAACACGCATCGTTCTGGTAATTAAACATAATGCAAACTACCTTGAAGGATTAGCGCGACCAACTATTTCTTGTCATCGATCTCTCGGGCAATGACCACAGCACGGACAGCGGCATGGGAATTGATCTCTGGGGCGATGTCCACAGGACGGACCGTGACATCAAATTCAATCTATGGGGCGATGTCCACAGGACGGACAGCGGCATCGGAATCGGTCTCCGGGGCGATGTCCACAGGACGGACCGCGACATCAAAAACGATCTCTGGGGCGTTGTCCACAGGACGGACCGTGATATCGGAATCATCAAGGACGTCCACCGGCACCTGCACAACCCTAACATATTAGCAAGCACATTGCAAATAATCAAAAACCACAACTATGGAAAGCCATTTTTTTACCTTGTGCAGCTCACCGGGGGATCCCATCCCTCCGAGGGCCATCGCCTTGCCAGGGAAATACTACTTCTCATTGGTGACTATCTCCTCAAACTCGGCCTTGAGCCTCTCATAGGTGGCCATTAGAGTTTCTGGGGTAGGCACGGTGGGGCCCTTGCTGTTCTTCCAGCTTTCTTTGAGGAGTTCGTCCGCCAACGTCGTCAACTCTTTGGCTAGTGCTTGTTTCTTGGAGTTCTTCGTCTCCATGGGTTAGCCCACCAACATGGCCAACTCGTTGGTCGGTGCTCGCTTCCTAGAGATCTCTGTCTCGAGTGGGTTGTCTGCGAGCAACTCTTTGCCTAGTGCTCCAGGATCCATTAATAAACTGACAAACAAAAAGCAATCGAAAGGAAACCACAATCGTAATGAAAACGGGAAAAGAACAGGATGTGAGAATTGGTCGGTGCTTCGCAAAAAGAAGATTCTTGGAATGAAAATATAGTAGCATGACTGATTCGCCCACCTTTCCTTCGTCGGTACAGAAGAAAAATGGTAGAAGTGAGTAGCCTGGAGTGAGGTTTTCTTCAAGGGGAGAAAGGGCTTCAACGAGCGTTCCAATGAAATGATGGTTGCTTCGTCCAGTCCAACTTCGAGGCCACTTTACCACTGCTGGTAAAGGTGTGGGTTTTGTGATATGACGGGTCATGATGGCCACACCAGGGTGACCGGTGAGTCTCGACTGTAGCACCTCGCTGTGATTTGGTGGATGGCACGCAGGACCGAATGCTTGATGTCCCGCATGTAGATAGAGCGGCTAGTCATATACAGTAGTAGTTTGGACGACAGACGAGGAGCTCCATCCTAGTTTATTGGTCCCTATGATAATCTGTGTTTCAAATTTTGACTATAAATTTAACTAACCAAATGTTCATGCATGTCACAAAAAATTACATCATTGAAAACTATGTTCAAATACGAATCCAAGGATATAATTTTTGTTAACATGCACTAACATTTTGTCAGTTAAATCTTTGGTCAATTTAGAATAAATTACAAAGGGGCCCAATAAAGATTGTACTCTCACATTTTGTTTTGAGGATACTCCCACATAGAAAATATAAATAATAATGCATGTTGGGGCAGCCCACGTTTCCGATAATTTTAGCCGTGGGCTTGTTCATAATTTTTACGAGGCGGTGGTTGTTCACTTAATGGAGGGTCTAGTACCAGACTTGAACAATACAAAGTGTGACCTGGCACACCGTAACACCACTTGGAATAAGCGGGTAGCTATCTCAAAAAACAATCAACAACTCAAAAAAACGGCGATCTGGCACGTACACAATTTTAAACGATTGTTTTGATGGAGTGAAAAAAGAAAACTACCCCACTATACGTATATATATATAGGCCGGAGCCTCCGCGCTTGCTTGCTAGGGTTGCTCTATTCACACACTCTCATCCTTTCCAGATCTAAACAAGATAGCGGTGGTAACACTGTCTTTCTATCCTCACCACTGGTTACAGATCCGGACGTATCCCCATTCCTCGGTGAAGGGGAGGAGGGGCAGCGTTTAGGCCGTCGTCGAAAGCGAGGGAGGAGACTCACTGCTGGCCGCACCGTTATCTCTGGCCGAGCGCCGGCGTGGGAGGTCCTCCGATCCCTTCGTCGCTGCCCTAGTGTGGGCGGATCCGGCCTCCCGCCACCCACCTATCCACATCCCGATGACCTTCAGGTATATATTCCTTTGAAACCGGCCTAGCTCTACTTCCCCAGCTCGCTACATCGCTGCATGTGCATCATTTTCTACCTCTCAGCCCCCTCATAGCTAGGCTCGATCGGATGGTCCAACGTCACCTAATTTTGTTTTCTATTGTTAGAGGTAAAGCTACTTCATGGAGTCGAATCTTGTACTTGGTTCAAACAAGAAATAAAGGGGGGAAATTTAGTATGTACATCGGACTTGGTACAAACAGGAAGGAAAGGGGGTGAAAGTAGTACAGACTGGTCATCCAACTGGTCTCTTGGTCGAAAAGGGAAATATAGGGGAAACGCTGTACACAGTGGTATGACGTGGACTAGATTTGCTATCCACACATAGGAGTAGGTGGCTAGAGTGAACAAAAATGGGACCAACCGAGATATGTTTCTTGGATGTTTGTTTCTCGGGGCAATGAACTCTGAATCACCACTTTATGCCCCGGTTAAGGTACATGGTGCTGGACTGCTGGTGCACCCACTGTCCCATGCCCTTATAGCAAATATTTAGTTGTTCTTAATCTAATGCCCCGGGTAAAATGAAGCCATGCCACTGTTATAAGCCATGACAAGTTTAGCCAATTGTTTTTGCCAGTAATTGTTTGAGACTCTGACTGTTTCCTCTGTAGCTTTTTATGCAAACAGGGATATCCATTTCACCTCGTTGCTATTGCAACATTTTGGTGCACTGCACAAAACACTTCTTAAAAGAAGTGACTTTTGTGTTGTTTAACAGGAATGTTAGAATGGAACCGTTGGTTCATTTCGGTGGAACTGCGCAAAGGGAGATCTGTGTTCCAATCTTCATCATCCATATTTGCACCATAACCTTCCTTTAGGTAAGAATGATATTTAATGCATGTGTTCATCTCTATTTTGCGACTGCCATGAGAAAATAATGGTATTGTTTACTAGTACACTTGTACTCCCTCACTGACAAAACCAATTCTGAAATAGAAGGCCAATCATGTATTTGGTTTCACCAACTGGTGAGGAGAAAGAGAAACAGAGCATGAAGAGGAAGACGAAGAAGAAGAAGAAGGAGGAGGAAATGAAGAATATCACACGATGGTACCGTCCTATGTTATCCTGACATCTTGCTAGTGGTATTGTATTGCTATGTTGCTACTAGTCTTAATTTACTTGGAAGACTAGCAAGATGCCCGTGAGTTGCATGTAACATCAATTTGCATTTGTATGAGTAGTTTATCTTGTGAGCGAAAAGGATGAACGAGGGAAGGCCTTATTTGCAAATGTGGAGAGGGGTGTGGGTATCTTTTTGCAAAATTGCCATAGTTTTCTTCCTATCCGTCAGATATAAATCGGACGGCCTATATTGTAGGATGGCAGGCACACCATCATCACCAACTCTGTTTTTTATAAGAGTAGAGTAGAGATAGATAGAGAAATGCAGCAGAGTAGTACTTGGCTTGACGACACATCATACTAATTAACTGGATTCTGGATGCATGTGTGACCTAGCTCTACATGATCAACAGTGTCAAGGTGATCTTGCTGAAGCCGATGCCTCAGTCGAGGCCATTCAGGTGCTCCGGCAACGTCTCCCTTACATGTGAGATGATCCTCCAGGGAGCCCTTCCACTTCTGCTGTCTCTCCTGCAAGGTCACTTAATTAATTAGGAGTACTTAAGTAGCACTAATTTATTGCTGCCTAATTTTCCTGTTGGAGTTAAACAAATCTTTAGTAGCACCCTATGCTGAATCATGTACGTGTGTATGTGTGTCTGTGGAGGTGAATCATGTGGTGGAGCAGGGAGGGAATCTTGGTAGTGTCATGACATAATAATGCTATTGTTTTGCATGTCAATTTATTGCCATTGGTTCAATGAGGCAATGTTTTGCGTATTGTCCATCATGAATTTGATGCTACTGTTAAAGTAATATGCTAATGTCTTTCTATCCTTTCTCACTAAGCTAATGATGGTTTCACCTTGTTCCTACTTATGCAAACAGGGATCATGTTGTGCCAATCGTACATTTTAGTGGAGCTGCACAAGAGAATATAATGAACTGTATCCTAGCCAGTGCTTTAACTCTGCTGGAAGTTCTTGATAATCTTTCAATATAATCTCACCACTGGTAAACAAGAGTGATTTCAACCATACATTTGAAGTGCACAAAAATATATACTATTGAGTGATTCCAGTGAGTGCTTTATCATCTCTTCTAGGACTACTTGAATAAGCTTTTTTGCTCAGGTTGGTACCGGCCTCAGGCCTTCATTCATATTAGTTTGCTATCATCTCTATTTGTATCGTGCTACTATGTTGCTACTATCATGAGAAACTCCTTTATCTTTGCACGTTAAAGTTTTGCAACCTATGATACATGGCAATGCTTTGAGTGTTGAGCTAATTGGCACTGATTAAATAAACTAATACCTCTCTTTAAGCAAGACTACTATGTTGCTAACTTTACCCATTAAGATAATGAGGGTGCTTCTATTTGTTAGTGTATGTTTCATCAACTAGTCCCACTATTACAGTAATCTCACTCTCTCAATATATGTGCCAACAGGGATGCTCGATTTTGGTGGAACTGCACAAAAACTTTGGGTGCTTCATTGCCTCGACTGCTTCCTTCCTTTTCTGTCAGTCGCTTATCTTGGCTTCCAGTCAAAGGAAATAGTAATTGATATGATACCTCATGCACGTTGGTACCGGTCTTTATCCTGATTATTGTGCTTGTCATATGTATTGGTAATTTGGTATTGTGCTACTGTTTGCCGATTTCATAAAGGAGTAACTTGGAGCCTGAACTCGCAGGAAAATCATTACATTAGGCGATTTCAGTAGAACTGCACAAAAAGATTAGATGGACAGATACTTATGCTGCTGCTATGTACTCCAAAGTTCACTCAGACAAGCATCGATGTTGACAAGAAGAAGTGCCTATATTCATTCGAGTATCAACCAGCGTCAACCAGTTGTCAAACTCCAAGTATTAGGAGAGTGAACGCCAAAAATATTGCTTGGCGCATAGCCCAGAAAAACGCAGTCCAGTCTTTGGTCCCAACTTGTGCCTTTTGGTTATCGACACATATGGTAGCGAACTGTATGGCAAGGAGTCTAAAGATTCCAGACAAGTTGGTTGAAGCGTATATTCATCTGGCACTTAATCAGTCTGCACGCCAGGGATGCTCCATTTCAGTTGAACTGCACAAAAAATTTGGGTGGTTCATTTTATCGACCGCCTCCTTTCTTGTCTGCAATGTAGAATTTTGGCGAGCTACAGGACCAAGATGAGCCAGTAAACTAGTTGGATGAAAGTAGTGGCCAAGTTTCTCAAACCTCCATCGGCATCGAGGCCACTATCTCGAGGATAAACCTACAAGCAAAGTTCAGATTGCCTGTGCTGCCTCTTATGTACTCGAAAGTTTACTCGTACAAGCATTAATTTTAGCAAGAAGTACCACCGACTGCACACCATTTACTAGTCTGTACCCTAGGTAATTAAAGTTTCTCCATGGATGATATTGGCTGTGATCTCAGTCATTTGGATGCATAAACATACTGAACATGTGTATATCTGAATCTTTTTGTGAATTATCTATGAATATTGTCTTGTGATCTATCAATCATTTGGATGCATAGACATGCTGAACTTGTTTATATATGAATCTTTTGAGTTATTGATTGTGAATGTTGGCTATGAATATGAACGTGTCCTGTGAACCTGAGTTTGATATGAATGTTTACCTTTTCTGTTGTACTTGTGTGTGAACCTGTTAGTATGTCCACTGTGGGATTTGTGATGTGTGGGTGTCAACGGCACACCTTCTTCCTGAGAAGAATTGCACCTGCTTGTTAGGGTAGCAATGGCGCATCAGCTCTTTTTTATCTTTTTTCTCTGTCTTTCCCCCTCCCCCGCTCAACCCCTGCCTTAGTGTTTTCGGCCTCAAAACAAACATAATACTGCGTTGTTTTGGGGGCTTGATGAAAAATCGAGTGCTGCTTTCTATAGGTTGGCCCTCCCAGCAAATGGGCTGCTAGTCCACCATGGACTGGGAGGCTAAAAATACAAGTTGTATGGTGCAGAGGCAAGTAAAAAAAAGGCCATCGAGAGCCGTCCACTAAAAAAATCGTGTCTGATGTGCTTCTTCAGTCGCGCCGCCGGCCCCCTCTTTAATCCAATTCACTCCATTCCACAACCGGCAGCATGGGACAGAAGTTTATTTCCCCCTCGCACTGCCGGGGGATTAAAGAAGCGCGGCATTGAATCCAACACCGGTGATGGCTGCTTGTCCAAGTGATTTTCAGATAAGAAACTGCATGTTTCAGAGGCAGAGCATTTAAATCAACATGCAGTTTTCAAACATGGATAACAGAATGTTGGAAATTTTAGTCATGGTAAAAAATGGAACTAACAATAATTTAACATCATGCTGATCAACATTCATGTATAGCACATCTTCATATGATGCAAAGTCAAAAAGATATGCTATTTTCAAAATGGCAAGACAATGTTGAGTGTGCGAAAAACTGGGTAAACTAGGGACGAAATTTTGGCAACTGTTAGATATTTTTCAACTGCACCAGCTGGAATCGAACCCGGGCAGTACAACTTTTGGGTGAGAGGGCTGCAGCCACCGGGCTAGTGCGGTATGTTCGAAAGAATGAAGGCGTCTTCCCCGGCTCCGGTTCTTTCCCGTCCGTGTGCGCTCGTCGTGGCGCCGCCGTATGCCATTGTCAACATGCTCAACAAACGAGAGGAATTCGGAGAGGACTGTACGCCGAGAGGCTGATAGTGGGGACCCACCAGGTCCAAGCCGTACGCAAGCAAGTGCCTCATTGGAAAAAAAGCTTCCTCCCAATTGTATACTGACGTTGGGGCCCACGGGTTTGTCAACCTAGTCAATAAACGAAATAAATTTCCAACAATGACTGTCATCGAGGAGCTTTTTTTTCCAGGGGTATCGAGGATCTTTTTTTTGTTGCGGGAAAGGGGTATCGGGGATCTAGCTGGTATCATTTTTTTCCAGAGGGCGAACAAGTATCAGCAAGGCCTAGGTTTTGTTTTTTAACATGGATAGCCCACGACATACCGAGACAGTGGTTTCAACTTATTTTTTGAGGTCCATCATGTACGTACCGGCCTATGGGCCTCCTAGCGTAGGTTTTACTTTTTCTTAAAGATCGGCAGCCCAATGTATTTTTTTAATAAAACGCAGATCTCTGTTCTATTTATCTATATATAAGAATAATAATGCTGTGTCCAATTTATGTTTTCCCTTCTAACCACATTATATATATTTATATTATTACTATTATCGTATATTTAATAGAGACTTATATATATATTATAAAAACATCCCACGTCTTATTAACTTATAAAAGTAAATGTTTAACAGAAGTTGGCAAGGAAAATCCTGGTTGTTTTTGACTCACATGCAAGGAAAATCCTGGTGATTGCGTACAAAAGCTTGCGAAGATTTTAAGGACCAATGTAATAATAACGTGCTCATTTTTCTTTTGAGCAATAACTCACTAATTTGTTAATTTTATATATAAAAAAATGTGTCACTCTGATTTATTTTTTGATATTAATTGCGCCTTCTAACCTAACATTATATATAGAACAAGCCCAGCTAATTCATGTATTTCAAGAAAGTGCAAATGGGCTAGGATTTCTTAGAAAATATTAAATGGGCCGCATTGACGCGAAATTACTTGTTCACCCAGCCCAACAAATGGACTGTAAATTCTAGAAAACATGGGTTAAATATATGCCACATTTTTGCAGGATGACATGTGGGCCAATAGATCGAAGCCTACGCAAGGCGTTGTCAACTTAGTCAACAAATGATTCTGACATCCATAGCCATTGGATTTATATCCAACAGCCGGCATGCACCTTCAATCTCTTGTCTTCTTCCTCCAGCATTGCCGGGACTGCCTGCTCCGGCCTCCGGCGGCTAGCGGCTCTGCTTAGCATGCATCGCTGCGAAGCGCTAGCCCACCGCCGGCCAGGCTATCCCTCCACCCCTCCACACCTCCTATTATTCTCCACCGACTGCAGCCCCACGCCGCACCAGAACCAGTTATAACCCTTGTACTCCTCTCAATCTACGACTCCACTACTGCGTCTTCCCATCTCCGTGTCGTTCCAGTCTGGGGCCTCACCATCGTCCACCGCCTCGCTGCGCTCGGCGCGGCGTGGTCAACAAACGAGAGTCATCGGAAGACGACTATACGTGGAGAGCCTGATAGCTGGGACCCACGAGGTCCATGGTCGCATGCAAGGAAAGTTCCTCCTTATTAAGCTGAAAAAAATGTTTCCTCCCCTGACAGCTGGGACCCACCGGCTGTAACTTCGCACGAAAGGAAGTGCCTCCTTGTTATGCGAAAAAAACTATTCCGCCCGATGACAGCTGGGACCCGACAGATTTGGTGGCTGACTTGTGGGCCTACTAAGCTGACGCGTACGTAGGGCTTTGTCAACTTAATCAACAAATGATTCTAGCAGCTGGACCGTTGGATGTTAATCCAACAGCCGTGCTGCTTCTTCAACCTCTGTTCTTGCTCCTGTCTCCCGTGGGCGGCAGTGCTGCCGTGCACCCGAACCAGTCAAGTTTCCCACTCCTCTCCATCTGCGACTCCACTGCCATGTCTTCCCCATCTCTGGGTCGTTCCAGTCTAGGGCCTCGTCGTCGTCCACCGGCCTTGATGCACTCGGCACGGTGTGGTCAACGTGGTCAACAAACGAGAGTCGTCGAAAGATGACTGTACGTTAGAGGCTGACAGTGGGGATGCACCACGCCCATGGACGCATGCATGCAACTGCATCCTTTTTACCCTGAAAAATAATGTTTTCTCCCCCTGATAGCTGGGACCCACCAGCTACATCTTCGCATGCAAGGAAGTGCGACCTTATGGGGGGTAAAAACATGATTCCCCCCTGACAGCTGGAACCCAGCAGCTATATCTTCGCACACAAGGAAGTGTGTCCTTATCTTCCCTGACAGCTGGGACCACCCGGTTAAAGCGTATGTAGCATTGTCTGTCTTGTTGTGAATGTGTACGTACATACTGGTTGATCGGTCGCTCTGCAACGATGAACCATGGCCGAGTAAATAACGGCACATGTCATAGTAGAGCCCCCCACGTAGCAGTTCAGGCTATCTCGTCTAAACCGTGTACACGTACATACAGCCACACGCCAAAAAATACGGCCACGTACGTACATACGAGCGGGGTCTCGAAACGCGTACTCGTGCATACGGACGGCTAGGGCTCATGTACATGGAGAGGCAACAGACGGTAGCGATGTTGTCCTGTTCATCTTCAGCTAACCGGCTGGGTCAGAACGGAGGAAACATCGTCATGTTCACCGGGAGCCAAGTGATTGGGTCGGAACGCGTCCTGTTCATCGGGAGGCAACAGACTGGGTCGGAATGGGTCGTGTTCAATGGGAGCCAACTGGCTTGGACAGAACAGCCAGAACGGGGTCTGGCGTACCGCAAAACGGAGGAAAACGGCCTTGTGTTCGACCGCGTATGTTCAAAACGGGGTCCTGTTCATCAGGAAGGGTCTAGCGTACCGCAAAATGGAGGAAACGGACTTGTGTTCGAGCTCCTACGGTCGAAACAGGGTGCTGTTGATCGGGAGGGGTGTGGCGTACCGCAAAACGAAGGAAACGGACTTGTGTTGGAGTGCCTACGGTTGAAACGGGGGTCATGTTCATCAGGAGGGGTGTGGCGTACCGCAAAACAGGACTCCACGGGCTACTATTCATCCACCGTCTACTGCCTCGCTCCAGCCTCCACGGGCTACTGTTCATCCACCGTTGACTTCCTCCAGCCTCCACCTGCTACTGTTCATCCACCGTGGACTTCCTCCAGCCTCCACCAGCTACTGTTCACCACGGGGTCCTGTTCATCCAGCCTCCACCGGCTACTGTTCTACCAGCCCTCCACATGGGGTCCTGTTCAACCAGCCCTCCACGGGCTACTGTTCAACCAGCCCTCCATGGGGTCCTGTTCATCCACCCCCAACCGGCTCGATCGGGGTCCTGTTCATCTAGCGGCAACGGCCTCTACTACCACGGGGTCCTATTCGTCCAACCCCCACCGGGAACTGTTCATCCAACCCCCAACAACACTCAATGTTCATCAAGAGGCAGCAGGTTCGATTGGCTTCAGTTAGCAGCAGTAGCGAAGTGATTGCTCGGGTTCAGTAACATAGCCAGTGCAATCGCTCGGGTTCAGTAAGCGAACACCTCGCTCGGGTTCAGTTAGAGCCCCACGCCTCACACACACACGCGCGTACGTATATGAGAGAAAACGTGCAAACCTCCGTGCATCACTCGGCCCCGACCACCCGCCGTAACCGGGAACTCCCTGATATTTTCCTCGCCCTCGCTTCCACCACGATTTTTTCCATCATGGACGGCCCAAAGAATGTCATGCAGTTGCGTCTCCGGCCCGCCCAGGATGAAAAGCCCATTTTCTATCATGATTTTTTGTCATAGAAGTAGGAGCCCACCACATCTATGATGATACCGGGTTTTGTCACAATCATCGTCATAGAAGTGTCATAAGCATGACAGGAAAAAAAATTCGTTCGGCCCAAAATGTCACGAATGTGTCTTTTTTTTGTAGTGTTTAGTGTTACGTCTCTCCCGTGCATATCACACTTGTTACTTCATACTCCGGCTCGCATATCAAGCTTTGTGGCATAGGAAAAAAAAGGAGAGAAGCTTTTAAGCAAAATAAGAAAAGCAAGAGCTTGTAAGCAATAGCATTGAGCCACTTTGCCTAGTTCATCATCTCGGTTCATACATACATAAGCATACTTGGGATAGTAGATGACTCATTTCTCTCTTAGGTTGGTGCACTAGCGTATCTAGCCCATTAGAGCAATCGAGCTAGCATCTCTCTAGTATCCGTGCAAAAAGAGCTTTCTCCATGATACCACATCTTGTGCTCATTCCTTGGTTGCGCGGATCCCATCTATCTTCTGTGTGTGTGTTCCTAGTGATATCCTTGGGTTTGATCTATTTGTCTTACTTGCGATTTGTGCATCTTTTCAACTTTTTCGACATCTTGACTAACATTTGCTTGAATTATTTGTGCCATTTCCTAACCGAGATCCTCCAAAAGCCATTTACTTGTAGGTGTGAGAAAACAAAACCCGGTACCAATTCTACTATTATAGCATCACGTGGGATCATACTTGATACATCCACAATCTTTGGAAAAGGTAACTTTGGTATTGTTCTCTCATTTTCCTACTCACCACCACTTTGACTTGATGGATAGGCCTACTTCTTCGGCGAACCCGCTCTTCGAGGATCAAGTTGACGAACGTGACTTCGTCACCAAGAATCACTTCTTCATTGCACAACGAGATCTACATCAAGAAAGTGAAGCTTTGGGTGATCGCATCGAGCAACTCGCCACCGACCTACGCCAATCGGAAGCAAGACAAAGGGACTACCTCGACGCCAAGCTCTCCAAACAAATGGAAGAATTCCACAACATGATCATGAGCCGTGCATCTTCCTCAACCTCTTCACCAAGACGGCGCCACTCAAGTCGCCACTCGTCGTCATACTCTTCTTCTGATGTAAGTCCTCCTCGAGCTCGCTCCCCTCCAAACAACGACACTCAAGATCGCCAAGCTCAAGAAAATCCTTTCCATGGCAATGGCTTACAAGACCGAGTGCGAGCACGTCAAAAGGTGCGACGCCAAGAACAACAAGCCATGGAGCAAGAGAAACCCCCACCACATCAGGCACATCAAGCATCTCAAGACGGCGATGCACTTCAACAAGAGCAACAAAGTCTGGAAGCACAACCTCAAGCGGCTCAAGAAGCACTCCGCAAGTCTACTAGAGCCGTTGCCCAACGTATCCGTCAAGTACGTGAGCAAGAGGAAGCACCTCGTCAAGCACGACAAGAAGAAGCCGCCCGACGTGAAGAACAACAAGAAAGGCGAAACCGGGCACATATGCCTTGCCCCCTCCATGCCAAGAGGGCTATCACGACGAGGATCCTCCTCCACGGCAAGAGCGACATCAAGCGGAACGAGTGCTTGAAGACACTCCCCCATGCCAAGAGTGACATCAAAACCGACACTATGATGAAGAACTCCGCTATGGCAAGCTCAAGTTCATGCCCAAGTTCTCCAGAAGCAATGATCCCGAAGAATATCTCTCATGGGCATTGAAAGTCGACGAGATATTCCATCTTCACAACTACGATGAGAAAAAGAAGATCGCCATGGCATTCCTCGAGTTTCAAGACTACGTCCTCATTTGGTGGGAACAAATGATCGAGCGACACCAAGAGAGAGGCGAACCACCCATCACTACTTGGGCACAAATGAAGGATGTCATGAGAGTCCGCTTCGTGCCTACACACTACACCCATGATCTCTTCAAGAAGTTGCAACTCCTCAAGCAAGGCATGAAGACGGTGGAAGAATACTATCAAGAAATGGATATTGCCATGATACGAGCAAATGTCAAGGAAGATGACGAGCAGACTATGGCACGATTCTTGAACGGCCTCAATCATCCAATCAGAAAGATCGCTGACTTCCAACCCTACTCCGACCTTCTCGAGCTAGTTCATCAAGTGACCAAGGCCGAGAGACAAGTACAAGATGACTTCAAATACGCCAAGTACTCTTCCAAGACCTGCGGCTCATAAACTCAGGCCCCCACAACTTCGGCACCTCCTACCTTAACTAGAGCATCACCAAGTACCGGAGACAAGTCAAGTTCCAAGCAAGCCCCTTCCTCGAATCGTCCTCCGGCAAGCAACTACAAGTCCAAGACTCCCTCATCATCGGCGCCACCGGATGACCCCGTAAAGACAAGTTCTCTCAAGTGCTTCACATGTGGAGGCCATGGACACAAGTCCTTCCAATGCATCAACCGGTGAACCATGATTGCAAATGATGATGGCACATATGACTCCATGAGTGAAGACGAGGTAGAAGCCCTCGAGCACGTCGCCATGCACCATCAAGTGAACGAAGAAGAAGATTCTCAAGTCTTTTGTGACAATGATTCAAGTCCTGCTCTCTTGGTCTCCAAGGTCTTGACGCTTCAACACCAACAAGATGAAGATCAACGTTGCCACATCTTCCATACCAAAGCGGGCATCAATGGATGTTCCGTGATGGTCATCATCGAGGGAGGAAGTTTTCACAACTTGGCAAGCGACGAGCTATGTTCCAAGCTACAATTGGTCAAGAAGAAGCATCCTCGCCCCTACAAGGTCCAATGGCTTAGCGACTCCGGCACCATTCAAGTGGAGCACACCGTGCAATTTTCGTTCAAGATAGGCGCCTACGAAGACACCTTGGAGTGTGATGTGGTTCCTAAGTCCATGTGCCATCTTCTCTTGGGGAGACCTTGGCAATTCGATCGTGGCGTCACCCACAACGGAAGAACAAACCATTATAGCTTCAAGATGAAGGGAAGCGAGTACGTGCTACGACCTATGTCACCAAGTCAAGTGATCGCCGACAAGCAAGCATCCACCCATCATGGAGAGACTAGTGAGAGAGTGAACCACCACAAAGAGAGTGAGTGCCACAAGCCCAAAATGAGTGGCTCCACATCAAGAGAGAAGAACTTAGTCCTCATAGCCACAAAAAGAGAGATGAGAGAAGTGTGTGAGAACCCATCTAGTGTCATACACTATGTCCTAGCGTGCAAAGATGAAGTGGCAAGGACTAACAATTCTAACCATCTACCTCTAGTCTTATCTCAATTGTTGCAGGAATTAGCGGATATCTTCCCCGATCAGCTACCTCCCGGTCCTCCTCCTCTACGTGGTATCGAACACCGCATTGACCTCATCCCCGGTGCACCTCTTCCGAACGAGGTTCCATACCACGTCAACCCCAAAGAAACAAAAGAAATACAAAGGCAAGTCCAACATCTCATAGACCACGGACATGTGCATGAAAGTTTGAGTCCTTGTGCCGTACCGGTTATTCTTGTGCCTAAGCACGATGGTAGTTTTCGCATGTGTTCCGATTGTAGACCAATAAATGCTATCACCGTTCGCTATAGGCATCCCATTCCATGACTAGATGATATGCTATATGAGCTTAGCGGCGCCACCATTTTTCTCAAAAATTGATCTTAAAAGTGGCTATTATCAAATCTGCATACAAGAAGGTGATGAATGGAAAACCGCTTTCAAAACAAAATTTGGTTTGTATGAATGGCTAGTTATGCCTATGGGTTTATCTGAAGCACCCGGTACTTTCATGTGTGTATGCATTATGTGCTTTGCCAATACATTGGCGTGTTTGTTGTGGTCTACTTTGACAACATACTTGTGTTTAGCACATCCCTCAAAGATCATGTAACTCATCTTAGGGACGTTTTGCAAACTCTTAGGAAATAGCGACTTTATGCCAATATGGAAAAATGCACTTTTGGTGTTGACAAGATAGTTTTCTTGGGCTTTGTTGTGTCTTCAAAGGGGGTTCATGTTGATGAGTCTAAAATTGAAGCAATTAAAACTTGGCCACAACCCACAAATTTGCAACAAGTGCGTAGTTTCCTTGGTCTAGCGGGTTTTTATCGTCGCTTTGTGAAAGACTTTAGCACTATTGCCGCACCGTTGCATGCCTTGAGTAAGAAGAATGCACCCTTTGTTTGGGGAGCCTCGCAATCTACCGCATTTGATGAGCTCAAATCTTTGCTTACCATGCTCCAATTCTTGCATTACCTAATTTCAACAAAAATTTTGAGGTCCATTGTGACGCTAGTGGTAATGGTATTGGTGGCGTTTTGACGCAAGAAAAATGACCCATTGCATACTTTAGTGAAAAACTTTCTGGAGCTCAACTTAACTATCCCATCTATGAAAAAGAACTGTATGCTTTAGTGTGAGTATTGCATGTTTGGGAGCATTACCTTCGCCCACATGAATTTGTCATACATACCGATCATGAGACACTAAAGTACCTTAAAGGTCAAACCAAGTTGAATAAACGACATGCTAAATGGAGTGAATTTATTGAATCTTTTCCTTATGTGATCAAGTACATTAAGGGTAAAGTAAATATTGTGGCGGACGCTCTTTCCCGCAAATGCATGTTAGTTACTCAACTTGAATTGAGTGTTATTGGCTTTGAGCATGTTAATGATCTTTATGCACATGATCCTACGTTTGCGATTCCTTATGCCAAATGTCTTGTTAACACTTGTTGATAGAAGTATTATCTCAAGAATGGCCACCTCATGCGCGCTAACAAGCTTTGTATACTCGAGTCTTCGCTTCGTTTGTTACTTTTGCAAGAGGCTCATGGCAGAGGACTTATGGGACTTTTCGGGCGTGACAAGACCTTTGCCACACTCTCCTTCAAGTACTTTTGGCCAAATATGTTTCGTGACGTGGCACGCTTCACCAACCGATGCTCAACATGCTGCAAAGCTAAGTCACAAGCTCAATCTCATGGTTTACATATGCCACTTCCAGTTCCATATCAACCATGGGAAGATATTAGTATGGATTTCGTGCTTGGTTTGCCTATAACACAAAATGGCAAGGACTTCATATTTGTTATTGTGGACCGATTCTCAAAAATGGCACATTTCATCCCATGCAATAGGATAGACGATGCTTCACATGTTGCAAATCTTTTTTGTAGGGAAATCTTGAGGATCCATGGAGTGCCAAGGACCATTGTGTCAGACTGTGACGCAAGTTCCTAAGCTACTTTTGGAAGACACTATGCGCCAAGCTCGGCATCAAGCTTCTATTCTCGACGGCCTATCATCCCCAAACCGATGGCCAAATGGAAGTTACAAACCAGATGCTATCTACTCTCCTATGCATGTTCATCAAGAAAAACATCAAGGAGTGGGAGGAGTGCTTACCCATCACCGAGTACGCATACAATCGAGCAAGACACTCTACTACCGGCAAGTCCCCCTTCGAGGTTGTCTACGGCTTCAATCCGTTATCCCCATTGGACATTCTACCTCTACCTCTACAAGAACGCGTGAACATGGATGTGAGTGCAAGGGTAAGCTTTCTCAAGAAGATGCATGAAGATACAAGGTCCATGATTGATTGGCAAGTACAACGCCTCTCTACCAAGCTCAACATCAACAAGACCCTAAGGGTGTTCCAACCAGGAGATCTCGTATGGCTTCATCTTCGTAAGGACCGCTTCCCTAACGAGCACAAGTCAAAGCTACTCCCACGAGCTGATGGTCCCTTCAAGGTGCTAGCACGCTACAATGACAACGCCTACAATATCGACATCCCATGCGACAAGTACAATGTAAGCGACATCTTCAACGTCAAGGACTTGGCCCCATACCATGGTGATGACGATCAGGATCCGTGGACGGATCTCTCCCAAGGGGGGGGGGGGAGATTATGCGGAGCATCCTTCCATCATCCCCATGGACGCTACACCAACTCATCAAGCACCACATGGACCCATGACTAGAGCTCGAGCACACGCAATTGAAACCGAGGTGAACTCACTCTTACTTAAGATGGATATGGACATGCACGGAACTTGGATGCTACCTCACCAAAACATGCTATGTGTCCTTAGGTATGAATACCAATGCCACCAAGCGGCTAAGGGACACCCCAAAGGAGGAGGAGAAGCACCCCAAGACCTCGAGGAAGAAGAAGGAGACAAAAAGGAGCAAGGTGGCAAGTCCCTGGCGACCCCGTGCGCACGGGCCCCGAGACCCCGTGCCCACGGAGTACACAGGGAGCTGACAATGTAGCACCCTGTGCGCACGGGCATGTACCATGCACACGGGACCCCAGTGTTCACGGGCCCTACGGGATGGCCGACCGAGGCTGCTATTTTGGGCCTCCACTTCGTCCCCCTCTCCCACATGCCTATATATTTTGTACCTAGGGTTATGTTTAGACTTAGCAAAGTATATGAGAGATATTTACAGAGCTTTGCTCCATTTACCACTCCTCTTGGAGATCAAGACCTCTTTGGAGAGGATCCCAAGTGGATTTCAAGGCCTCCTCTTGGGAGAAGACAATCATCAAGACCTCACCTCCTTAGGAGTGGGAAGAACTTTACCTAGTGCTTGTTTCCTTTGATTGTGCTTGTACTCTTGTAGGTCTATGTGTTTGCTATTCTAGTGGATGTGTAATTGGGATTTGTTGGGGTGAATTCCTCTTTGTGTTCTTGGTGTTCATCCATTTTACCCCTCCAAGTGTGAAAAGATCCATCTTAGGGTTTCACCCTACAATAGTTTGGATCACTTTTATTTTGAGTTACTAAAAATTTCAGAAATCTTCAGAGGAAAAGAAAACCATGAGGAGGTGGTTAAGGGGCTCATCAAGCTGGGATTCAGAGGAAACTCCAAAGAGGAAGCCCAAGTACCATCTTCCGCGTGCAGCGGAGGTTCGACCGTGTGAGTGGCCGAGCGACCCATTTTTTAAGGAAGCAGGAATTTATGAGGATTTCTATTACTTGGCAAAGAATGCCGGCATCATTCCCTTCCTCGAAGGTAAGTGTTACCAATATCTCCTACTCACTAACACCTTCGTGCAAAGCTTTCACTTTTATCCTATTGAAGGAACCACCCATGGTAGAATTTAACCTTTATGATGTGCCTAAGGAAATGACACAATATGATTTTTGCAATGTTTGCAAAATACCTTATGAGGGCAATCACTGTGATCCACGTCCTAGAGACATGGAGGATATCATCTTTGAAACTACTATGGGAGAGACTAGGGGAGTGTCAGAAGCGAGAGTGGCTAGTTTGCATTTTTCCCATTTTACGGTACTATGCATTATTTGCCAGGAGATGTTTGACTGGCCGATGGGAGAATGGATTGCTCAGTGCACCTGACCTTGCTATTTTGCGCCATGCTTTATATGCTGATAGAACTTTTAGTTTGGGCGCTATGGTTGCTCGACAGTTACACACAAACCGTTCGAAGGGTGTTATTTATGGTGGTATCTATGGCTCCCGCCTCGCTGAACATTTTGAGATTCCTATTACACATGAGGAGGCGGAGGAGAGGCTGCTGCCTATTAAATATTTAGACTATGATAGTATGGTGGCGCATCATTTTATTGACAAAGATAAGCACACGCGACTTCGTTATAACTTAGTATTTAGCCAGGGGACTCGTGAGATTATTACTTTGCCTGCACCTTCTTTGTTCGATGTTTATTCAGGTAGGTACACTATTATGTCCGATGACATCTATGCATACTGGGGTTTGACACAACCCCCAGCACCTGAGCCAGCACAGGTACCTGATCCATATCTAGAGCTTGTTCATCAGCGGGAGCCACATGAGCTCTCCAACCAGTGGAACCCTCAGGAGCCTCCGCAGTACCCAGGGGAAGGCTATTTTGAGCCGTGGCCGTAGACCAACTTAGGCCAAAAGCCTAAGATTGGGGGAGTATGTATTTCTCACCGACATTACATTCATGCATCGCACATTCATTCAAGTTGTCGGTGTTCATCCTTTTTTCTTGTATAATCCATGCTAGTTTAATTTTGCTTTCTTCTCGTGTGTTTGAAAAATTGCAAAAATCCAAAAAAATATTTCTTGTTTCTTTTTGGCTTTTCTTTTTGGTTTATTTGTTTAGTAGTTCGTTATATTAAACGAAAACCCAAAAAGATTTCCCGTTCTTCTTTTGCTTGTTGGGAGCTTTCCCGTGTATATAGTTTTTCTCGTTTTTCATCTTTCTTTCATTTTGCTTCCTTCAGAAAAATGAAAACTCCAAAAATATTTCAGTGTGTTTCTATGAAATTCTTTTCTTTTCTTTGGGTCATTGTAAGGAGAAGACCACGATGAAAATGTTGAGTGGCTCTCATATGCATTATTGTTGATCTAACAAAGAGCCCATATTACCTTGTCTTCTCCTTCGAATAAATGTTTGCAGATTCCAGCTTAGTCCATGGCACGTGCACTCTTAGTATTATTCACATCGTTCGGTCAAGCAAGTGAAAGGCAATAATGACAAAATTTGACGAATTGATTGAGGTGAACAAAAGCTGGTATGAACTCAACCTATTTTTTTGTAAATATGATTAGCTCATCATTCTTGATTCAGCCTATTATGAATAAACATGTTTGCAATGACAATTAGAGATCATAGTTGCTCATGCGATGCTTAAATAACTAGGAGTGGATAATGGTTTATCATGTGTGTCAACATGCATTTAAAATGGTTATGATGTAGTATGATAGGATGGTATCCTCCTCTGAATGATTCAAGTGGCTTGACTTGGCACATGTTCACGCATGTAGTTGAATCAAAACCAGCAAAGCCTCCACGATATTTATGTTCATGGTGTTTTATATCCTACTCATGCTCGTATTCAATGTTGATTAATCTCAATGCATGTTTATGACCGTTGTCGCTCTCTGGTTGGTCGCGCCTCAGCCTATTTGCTAGCCTTCACTTGTACTAAGCGGGAATACTGCTTGTGCATCCACTTCCTTAAACCCAAAGTTATTTCATATGAGTCCACTATACCTACATATATGCGGTATTTACCTACTGTTCCAAGTAAATTTGCATGTGCCAAACTCTAAATCTTCAAATAATAATTTGTTTTGTATGCCCAAATCGCTCATGAAGAGACAGGGGGCGGTTAGCACCTTTCATGCTAGGTGGGTTATTCTCACGATGAGTGTTTATTCGCTTGTCATTCATGAGAAAGTGGCTGGTAATTGGGATGCACAGTCCTATGATCAAAATCAAAATATAATAATGAAACAAAACTCCCTCGGATTTTTATTGGTATGGAGGGCACCCGAGGATTCGATTAGCCATGGCTTGTGTTTGGTGGTGGAGGGGGAGTAAAACTTTACCTTTCTGTTTGGGAACCGCCTATAATGTGTCTAGCATGGAAGATGTTGAAAACTCTCGGTCACTACGTTGACAATGAAAGCATACCCCTCAAAATTATATCCATCTCTGTTTTAAAAGCTTCGAGCTCTGGCGCCTCTGCAAATCCCTACTTCCCTCTGCGAAGGGCTTATCTATTTACTTTTATTGTTGAGTCAAGATCTTCTCATTAAAGCACCAGCTGGAGAGCACTATTGTTATTTTTTATGCTTTGTGTTTAGTTCATGTTCAGTATGAGTTTAATTGGATCTCTTTTACCATGAATTACAATGTCTAGTCAGTGCTTCAACTTCAGAGGTGCTCTGCATTTATGTTTTGCGGTCTCAGAAAGGGCTAGCGAGATACCATTATGTCATATTATATCATGATTGTTTTGAAAAAGTGTTGTCATCTGAGATACTTTATTATTGCTCACTAGTTAGTTATGCCATTGATGTCAGTAAATGTGATACCTAAGTGTTATCGTGAATATGGTTAGTTCATAATCTTTGCTGAAAACCTGAACATTGATTAGGCATATTTGCAACAACAAGATCAAACAGAGTTTGTAAAAAGTTTTTCTTTGTCACTTTCAGTTTGTCAACTAAATTGCTTGAGGACAAGCAATGAGTTAAGCTTGGGGGGGCTGATACATCTCCGTCGTATCTACTTTTCCAAACACTTTTGCTCTTGTTTTGGACTCTAATTTGCATGATTTGAATGAAACTAACCCGGACTGACGATGTTTTCAGCAGAATTGCCATGGTGTTGTTTTTGTGCAGAAATCAAAGTTCTCGGATTGACCTGATAATTTACGGAGAATTTTTATGGAATATATAAAAAATACTGACGGAAAATATACCAGAGGGGGGCCACCCAGGAGCCACAAGCTCAGGGGGCGCGCCCACCCCCCAGGGCGCGCCCTACAAGCTTGTGGGCCTCTTGGATCTCTCGCAACCCTAACTCCAACTCCATATATACCTATTCGCCAAGAAAAAAAATCAGAGAGAAGGATTCATCGCGTTTTACGATACGGAGCCGCCGCCGCCTCCTGTTCTTCATCGGGAGGGCTAATCTGGAGTCCGTTCAGGGCTCCAGAGAGGGTAATCCATCACCGTCGTCATCATCAACCTTCCTCCATTACCAATTTCATGATGCTCACCGCCGGGAGTGAGTAATTCCTTCGTAGGCTTGCTGGACGGTGATGGGTTGGATGAGGTTTATCGTGTAATCGAGTTAGTTTTGTTAGGGCTTGATCCCTAGTATCCACTATGTTCTGAGATTGATGTTGCTATGACTTTGCTATGCTTAATGCTTGTCACTAGGGCCCGAGTGCCATGATTTCAGATCTGAACCTATTATGTTTTCATGAATATATGTGTGTTCTTGATCCTATCTTGCAAGTTATATGCACCTATTACGTGTTATGATCCGCATACCCCAAGGTGACAATAATTAGGATTCTTTTCGGTGATTAACGTAGTTTGATGAGTTCATGTATTTACTAAGTGCTAATGCTTTGTTCTGGTTCTCTATTAAAAGAAGGCATTAATATTCCTTAGTTTCCTTATGGACCCCACTGCCACGGGACGGTAGGACAAAAGATGTCATGCAAGTTCTTTTCCATAAGCACGTATGACTATATACGGAATACATGCCTACATTACATTGATGAACTGGAGCTAGTTCTGTGTCGCTCCAGATTATAACTGCTACATGATGGATATCATCCAATGCAATTATCCATCACTGATCCAATGCCTATGCTTTTCATATATTAATCTTTGCTAAGTTACTTTCGCCGTTGCTGCTGTTACGATCACTACAAAATTGCTACGATTTCTATTGCTACTGTTACTGTTACTATCAAACTACCATACTACTTTGCTATTGATCACCTTGCTGCAGATATTAAGTCTTCCAGGTGTGGTTGAATTGACAACTCAACTGCTAATACTTGCGAATATTCTTTGGCTCCCCTTGTGTCGAATCAATAAATTTGGGTTGAATACTCTACCCTCGAAAACTGTTGCGATCCCCTATATTTGTGGGTTATCACCGACTTGCTTTGGGCCGACCAAACGCTACTCCGTAAGTAGGTAGTCACAAAGGTAGGTTTCGGGCTTGTCTAGACCCATGCTGCGAGACATGGTCGAGCAAGATGGGATTTGCCCCTCTGAACTGGATAGATATACTCTGGGCCTCTCATATGTGATCCAACCTGGATAAGCAAGTCCATGTGACGAGGATTATGAGGTTATCCAAGGTATGGGTCAGATTCACTGGAACGAGAAAGCGGTCGGGCTACAACAGGGATGACAACATCGCCTTGAGCCTGACAACATATATCGTCTGGCCAACTGAACAGAATTATGACGTACAGGTTCACCAACCAGCTTCATAGTCTGCTTGGTTAGGGGTGGATTAACAAGTTGCTCAGCTCGTTAAGCTCGTGCTCGTTAAGGCTCGGCTAGTTAAGCTTGTTAAGATTAACAAGCACAAACCCTACTCGACTCGGTTCGTTTGAAGCTCATGAAGCTCGTGAGCGCTCGCGAGCGCTTGTCAACATATTCTGTTGTGTTACGCTCTACAAGATGAGTGTGTAGATGTGGTTTTTAAGAAGGGAGATGATGACTACAAACAGAAATGCACTAGTTTATTTACTCCTATGTAGATTAGATTGAATAGATGGGGTGACATGCTATGAAAACTTTGTCATGTAAGATGAAAATATGTGTTGTGTTGTTACTAACGAGCTACTCGTGAAACTCGTTAGCTTGTTGCTACTTGTGATAGGTGTTGGGATTTCCCCGAAGAGAAAGGGTGAAGTATTATAGTACCAGAAAGTATTTTCGTTAGTTAAGAACCAAGGTTTATCGAACCAATAGGAGATCCACGCAAACAATGATCAATCGTACCTGCACACACACACACACACACAAACAAATACTTGCGCCCAATGTGGGCAAGAGGGTTGTCAATCCCCTTGTACTCATTAATCGCAAGGATCAAATCTGATAGTGGGAGATATAAATTGCAAAACTAAAGAAAAGTAAATAAATTGTAGCAAGGAAATTAGGGTTTTAGAAATATGATTTAGATGGACCCAGGGGCCATAGCTTTCACTAGAGGCATCTCTCTCAAGAACATAGCAAACGATGGGTACACAAATTAATGTTGGGCAATTGATAGAAAAGCGTATAGTAATGTTGTTATTCATGGCATGATCAGTACATAGGCATTATGTCTGTGGCAAGTAGACCATTAAACTTACTGGTGCCTAATACTATTACTCCACGTTGAGAGAGCTTCCATGCTTGCCTCTCTACGTATTAAGTTCATGAGAAATAGAGTAATGCATGAAGTATGATGACACAATGTAGACAGAATAAGACCAATGGATATGATCAAACCCTCTTATTTTACCCTTAGTAGCAATAATACAAATACGTGCCTCGCTACTCCTCCTTTAATAGAGTGAGGACAACACAAGATTGAACCTACCACAAAGCACCTCTCTTGCTGAACATAAATCAATCTAGCTGGGCAAACTAAACAGATAGATCGGAGAGAAATACAAAGCTATAACAATCACACATAATAAAGTTCAGAAATAACTCAATTACTTTCAATGAATAATCTGATCATAAACCTCCAATTAATCGGATCCCAACAAATGCACCGCAAGAGATTACATCGAACCGATCTTCGAAGAGAACATTGCATTCAAGATAAAAGAGAGAGAGAGACAGAGAGAGAGAGAGAGAGAGAGACAGAGAGAGAGATAGAGAGAGCCATCTAGCTACTGCTATGGACCCATAGGCCCCGTGGGGAATTACTCACGCATCATCATGGAGGCAGCAATGTTGACGAAGGTGGCCTCCGTGATTGATTCCATCTCCGTAGAGTACCGATAGAGGCCTCTAGATGGGATCATGAAAGAACATAGGCTTGCGGGGGTGATAAAGTTGTTTCCGGTCTCGCTTTGGTGGTTTCTAGATTTAGGGAATTTATAGGCTTGGAATTAGGTCAGACGGAGTTGTGAGGGGCCCACAACCTCAGATGGCACGCCCCTGGGGTCGCACCTTGTGAGCTTGTGGCTCTCTCGTGCATTGTCCGGTCTCCCGCTGAAGCTTCTAGGGTCCCTTCTAGCAAAAAAATCACAGTAAAGTTTCATCGCGTTTGGACTTCGTTTGGTATGTTTTTGAAAGGATCGATATGGTTTACTAGAGGGGGGGGGGGTGAATAGGCAACTACCAATTTTTAGCTTTTCTTAACAAATTAGGTATAGCAACAAATAGGTTGTCTAGATATGCAACTAGGTGAGCAACCTATATGATGCTAGCAACAACAACACAAGCAAGCAAATGATAGAACATGAATATAGCTTGCACAAAGTAAAGGTAAGAAGTAACCACAAGTGGAGTCGGTGGAGACGAGGATGTGTTACCGAAGTTCCTTCCCTTTGAGGGAAGTACGTCTCCGTTGGAGCGGTGTGGAGGCACAATGCTCCTCAAGAAGGCACTAAGGCCACCGTATTCTCCTCACACCCTCGCACAATGCAAGATTCCGTGATTCCGCTAGTGGTGCCCTTGAAGGAGGCAATCGAACCTTTACAAAAAAGGTTGGGGCAATCTCCACAACTGAATTGGAGGCTCTCAACACCACCACGAAGCTTCACCACAATGGAATGTGGATCTGAGGTGATCTCAACCATCTAGGGTGCTCTTCAGATAGAGATCGGGCGAAAATAAGCTTTTGGAGAAACAATGGAGTTTTGGGGAGGAAGAGGTGGTCTTCTTGGGGAAGAAGACCCCCTTTATATAGTGGGGGGACAAATCCAACCATTACCCAGTTTTCAGACCACAACAAGTGGTACTACTGCTCATGGGAGCGGTACTACCGCCCGTGCGGTAGTGCACATAGTGTAGTACAACGGTGCAAGACCATGAGCCGGTAGTGCCAGCGGAGCGGTACTACCGCTCGCCCCAGCAGTACTATCGCTGGGGTTGCAGCACAGGGCGCTAAGGAAGCAGAGTAGATCGGGTGAGGAGAGGTAGTGCCGCTTCAGCGGTACTACCACTTATAGGCGATACTGCTGCCCACCCTCTGTCGCTCTACTACTGCCGAGGAGACAGGGGAAGGCTTGGAGAGCAGAGCCACGAGCAGTAGTGGCAACGGAGGTAGGAGCGGTACTACCGCTTACAAGCGGTACTACCGCTCCTACCACCGCTGCTACTGCCGCTTGTCGGGCTGGGTTAAGAGGGGCTCAGTGCTAGTATGCCAGTGGGATCACCGTTGGACTACCACTGAACCCGACATGAAAAGTCGAGACCCGAGCTGAGGTGGTAGTACAAGCGGTACTGGGAGCAGTACTACCGCCTAGGCGGTAGTACAAGCGGTACTACCACTCGTAGCTCTCCAAAACCCTTCTAAATAATGGAAGGAGAAACTCCAATGAAGCGGAAATATATGGAGGGTGCAAATGGACGCGTGTACTTGTTGATTCCACCCAAACCTTTTCTGAAGTGGACCCCTCTTGATAGTACGGTTTTTCCTATGACTCAAGTCCACCAAAAAATGAAACAAAGGAAAATAAACCGTCTTCACTCTAAAACTCCAAGGGGCTTCAATCATCTTGTGCCATATGATAGAATATCTAAAATGCTCAATGCACACAATTAATCCACAAAAGTATTGTCATCAATCACCAAAACCCCTAAGGGAGATATATGCCGTAACGGTTTTTCTATGAAATAATTAAATAGGCAAAAACTAGAAACTAGCACTGGGCATTGAGTTAATAGGTTAGTTCCCAAAAATGATATAAAATTGCATATAAAACATATATCATTGATAATATAATAGCATGAAACAATAAAAAATATAGATATGTTGGAGGCGTATCAGCGTCCCCAAGCTTAATTCATGCTCGTCCTAAGTAGGTAAATGGTAGAAACAAAATTTTGATGTTGAATGCTACCTAACATGTCTTAATCATGTAATCTTTTTTAGGTATGAATGTTGAGAAACGATGTTGTAATAAATACCAACATAATAATATCCATGAATACTAGAATATAATCATTGCTCTTCAAAATATATGATGTTAATGAATGTTACCCCTACACATTGAATTATGTAAGCATGGCATGACTCTGTCTTCCTCACATAAGTGCAAATCATGAGCACCGGTGTCAAATCAATCAATTGCATCATATTTTTTTCTCGCTTCAGCATTTTCAACTTCACTTAATATATGAGTGTGAGACAATGGACTTAGCACCATGGATGGAAAATAGAGTGTTGGTAGAGGTATATAAGGGAAGACAAAAGTGGAGAAAGTCTCGTATCAACTAGCGGATCATTTTGCAATGGAGAGGCCTTACAATCGATATCAATGCGAGGAGTAGGGATTGCCATGCAACGAATGTACTAGAGCTATAATTGTATGAAAGCTCGATACTGAAACTAAGTGGGTGAGAATCCAACTTGCTTGCTCATGAAGACCTCAGGCATTTGATGAAGCCCATCATCGGAATATACAAGCCAAGTTCTATAATGTAGAAATTCCCACTAGTATATGATAGTGACAAATCGAGACTCTCTATATGAAGAACATGGTGCTACTTTGAAGCACAAGTGTGGTAAAAGGATAGTAGCATTGCCCCTTCTCTCTATTTCTCTCTCTCTCTCTCTCTTATATATATATACAGCCATATATTCTTCTAATATTAGAAGAATAGTTATTCTGCACACACTTCCGAACTGCATGCTCCACGCAAGTGCACTTTAGTGAAAAACTATGTGCACTGCACTGCTGGCCGAGTGTACTGCTTGTCTGGTGGTGGCCCTTTTGAGTGTCCTGGGTGTAATCGGGTGTTGCGGGTCATTTTTAGGTGTCTTTGTCACAATTGACACCGTAATCCTTTAAAGATTGCCTCATCCATAGCAATTGTGCAAAACAACTTGCGGCGGCAACATACTCGGCCTCGGTGGAGGAGAGACACACGAATTTTGCTTCTTCGAAGACCAACTCACCAAAGAGTGACCAAGGAATTGGCACCCTCCGGAAGTTGACTTCCTATCCACAACGTCTCCCTCCCAATCCGAGTCCGAATATCCAATGAGATCAAAGCTTGCTACTTTGGGGTACCATAAGCCAAAGTTTGGGGTATGAGCCAAATATCGAAAGATTCGCTTGACTGCCACATAGTGACTTTCCCTAGGTGCGTCTTGGAACCTTGCACACATTCCCACACTCAACATAATATCAGGTCTACATGCACAAAGGTAAAGCGAGGATCCAATCATGGAGTGATATACCTTTTCATCCACCGCTTTACCATTGGGATCAATGTCAAGCTTGCATTTGGTTGGCATAGGAGACTTGACCGGCTTGACATCATCTAGCTTGAATCTCTTGAGCCTATCTTGGGTATACTTGGCTTGGTTGATGAAGGTTCCTTATCTCCTTTGATTGACTTCGAACCCAAGAAAGAACTTCAACTCTCCCAACATACACATCTCAAACTTCTCGGTCATTAGTGCGGTAAACTCGTCATTAAAAGATTTGTTAGGAGAACCAAAAATAATATCATCAACATATAGTTGGCATATGAACAAATCCCCTTTGACCTTCTTAGTAAAAAGAGTGGGATTGATTTTTCCAATTTCAAACCCATGATCTTGCAACAACTCAGTATGGTGCTCATACCATGCACGTGGGGCTTGTTTAAGGCCATAGAGTGCCTTATTGAGTTTATATACATGATTGGGGAACTTGGTGTCCTCAAATTCTGGGGGTTGTTTGACATATACCAACTCATTCAAGGGACCATTGTCGGCGTCCTGGGACCGGGGGTGCCCAGACTTGCCTGCCTGCGGCCCGTGGCGTGGCTCCATCGACGGCCTGGTACGGCCCAGCTTCAGCAATGACAACTCAAGACCCTCGCGAGGGGCCAGGCCTCGCGAGGCGGACGACACCAAGACCTCCACGAGGGGCGGCCTCCCCAGGCTGGCTCCCGAGGAGCAGAGATATCCATGCAGGCTGCACCTCGCGAGGTTCACCTGACGTGAGCCATGACGACCAGGACTAGGCGGGCGCCAGCGGGCGTAGTGTACCAGTTTCCTCTTTGGTGCAAAGGAGGCAAGCGCAGGTGTGGAGTCCCGAGAAATCAAGCAAAGGTTTCCATATCGGTGCAACAAGACCAGGACCGCCAGGACGGCAGGACGGAGGTCATCGAGGAGCCCACTGCAGCGTCACCACCAGAGGCTTTTGCAGGCGAAGACTACTTTTGTCAGGATAACTTGTACTAGTTGTCTCCCTTCGAATTTGGCCGCTGTGGGATCCCTTCCCACCTACATTTGGGAAGAGGACCAAGGCCGCTATAAATAGGACTTAGCCACCACCTTGGGGGAGGGACCCGAAAACGAGGAACCGAGAGACCCGAAGCTGGATCAGATCCATTCCACCCTCACCACCTCACCAGCTCATCGAGCTCAAGAATACCTCACCTCCTGAGGTCGTTCCACCTCTATACTAGTTCATCCTCAGCCCCCCGAGGCAATCCACCACAAAGCTGGAGTAGGGTATTACACCGCAAGGTGGCCCGAACCAGGATAAACTACTGTGTCTCTTGTTCCTAGGGTTCGTCGAGCTAGGCTATGGAATCGTTGAGCAGGCAGACTGGGGAGAGAGAGTTCTTCGCACACACCCTAGAGTTCGAACCTCTCAAGGGTCTGCGGAACCCCGAATCCGATATTTGGCGCGCCAGGTAGGGGTGCGTTGGAGCCTTTCTCCCATCGGTCGACCCGCCGCTGCTCCACCGCTTCCATGGCTGACGCCCGTCGAACCCGTGCTGAGCATCGAGCCGCCCTTGCCACTCGCGTCGCCCAGACGGTGCTCGCCGGCGGGCCTCCCTGCCGTTCTCCATCGCCTGCTGCTAACGCCGCCTCCGGCCCGGCGGGACACAAGCGGCAGGCTTCGTCGCTGCACCCCTCCGTGCGACGTGATGGGCGCACGGCCACTCCGTCGCTGACCCCGGCAGGTTCGTCGTCTCACGCTCCTCGCGGGCCGGAGGACGCGCAAGCTGCGTTGCTCATGGCGCGCGAGCTCTTGCGCTACCGCCCCGTCGATGACTTCTACGAGGACTGGCTCGAGCGCATCGCCGAGCTCGTCAGCGCCGCAGGAGGCTCGCCCACGCCCTCTCTCTCGCTGCCTCGCCCGCCACCTGCCGCGGGCGATGTAGCCCACAGGGTGCCTCCACCACCTCCCCGTCAAGACGTCGCCCTCGCACCAAGGCGCGCGGCCCCACGGCGTGACCCGCCGCGCCGGGCGCCCGCGCATGAAGAAGCAAGCTGCCAGGAAGTCCATCGGCCGCAGGAAGATGCTCCTGCACTCCCAGCGCCCCCACACCAAGACCGCGCGCCGCGTGTGGTGGTGGCGCGCGGGCGGCAAGATCAAGGTCCACCTCCACGTCGGGCTCCCATAACCACCGCGGGCTGCCGAGCCTTCACTCCCGAGCTACGCAGCGTCGTCTGGCCGGGGAAGTTCAAACCTGACCTACCTCCACGCTACGACGGCACCCCTAACCCTGCTGAGTTCCTGCAACTCTACGAGCTGAGCATCGAGGCGGCCAACGGCGACGAGAAGGTCATGGCGAACTGGTTCCCCATGGCTCTCAAGGATGCCGCGCGCTCATGGCTCCTGAACCTGCCAGCAGGATCGATCTCCTCCTGGGACGAGATGCGCGAGCGTTTCGTAGCCAACTTCCAGGGCACCCATGACCGCCCGCCTGCCGCGGGCGACCTGCGACGCATCAAGCAGCAGCCAGGGGAAACCCTGCAGAAGTACATCCAGTGCTTCAACAGCGTCCGTCTCAAGATCCCCAAGGTGTCGGACGAGGCCATCATCTCAGCATTCTCTGATGGCGTCCGCGATGTCAAGATGAAGGAGGAGCTCGCCATACACGAGGACCTGTGCACGGCTCTGGAGATGTTCAACATGGCGACCAAGTGCGCAAGAGCTAAGGAGGGACGCCTCTCCCTCCTCGAGCTCCCAGCGGCCGACCCAGAAGACAAGAAAGTCAAGGCCAAGGACGTGAAACGGAAGGGGACGGCCGTGCTTGCGGCTGAACCAGAGATGAAGCGCGACTGCGACCACCCAGAGTCATCTAAGGGCAGTCGTCCGTTCTGCGTCTTCCACAACGTACACAGTCACAACACCAACAACTGCCATGAGCTCAGGGCCATCCGCGACGGGCGCCTCGGTCGACGCCCCGAGCGCAATGATCGAGGCTATGGCCACGGAGGAGGCCGAGGCGGAGGACGCTGGGACGACCGCGGGCCTCGCCAGGAGTGGCGTGACCAGCCTCGTGAGGACCGCTGGCAGGGCCAGCCTCGCGAGGGTGCCTGGAGAGATCAGCCTCGTGAGGACCGTCCTCAGGACAACGCTGGCCTCCCTCCGCTGCCACTGCCACCAAGGAGGAACGACGACCACCACCAGGATGAGGGGGCCGGGGGCTTCCAGGAGCCTCATGCCATCGCTTGCATCCTGGGTGGAGCTCAGGCCCTAGCCTCCCAACGCATCTTCAAGCAGTTCGCCCGTGAGGTGAACGCGGCTCTCCCTAGGCTCGAGGCCACACGCCCGTTCAGGTGGTCCAAGTGCATCATCACCTTCAGCTCGGCAGACCAGCTCAAGTGCGCAGCAACCGCCGGCGCCCTCCCGATGCTCTGCTCTCCCGTCATCAGCAACGTCCTTGTCACCAAGACCCTCATCGATGGCGGTGCGGGGCTCAATGTCCTTTCCATTGAAACGTTCGATCGCCTCCAAGTGCCCTATGATCAGCTGCAGCCCACCAAGCCCTTCTCAGGAGTGACCGACGGCTCGACCACCCCGATAGGGCAGATCCGCCTCCCTGTCACTTTCGGCCAAAGCGACAACTACCGCATCGAGCTCATCGACTTCAACGTCACCCACATTCGTCTTCCGTACAATGCCATCCTTGGGTACCCAGCCCTAGCCAAGTTCATGGCAGTGACTCATCATGGCTACAATGTCCTCAAGATGCCAGGGAGCCGCGACATCATTACGATCGCCTGCGAGGAAAAGGACATGGTGTGCTCTCTCGAGTGCGCCTACCAGGCCGCGGCGGTTGAGGACCCGGACAACGAAAGCACCATCTACCCTCCTGAGGCTATCCCCAAGAAGAAGAAACAGTTGTTCCGCCAAGGGCCTCAGGAGAACGGCGTCCCCACCAGCACCACCTCAGGACCAGCGCCCTCGGATGGGGCGCCACCCTCTCTCGCATAGGAAGGCGCGCCCGACGCCCCTCTCAGGCTGGGCTCGGGGGCTCCCCTCTGGAGGGCCTCCGAACTAGCCAACGTCATGAGGGAGGCGCTCGGGCACCACGTGGAGGCATGCTTCAGCGCGCGTTTCCGCCAAGAGGGCACAAGGAACGAGGTTCCCGGTGCTCAGGAGTTCATCATCAAGGCAATCGAGGAGCTTCAAGAGGTAAGAGCCATGCGCGGCGACTGCCGCCCGCCACCTGGCTCGGCTCCCTGTCCTGGCGAGGACGGTGAGCTGCGTGTCTGCATCAACTACGTCGGGCTAAATAGTGCTGTGTCTCAGGAGCGCTTCTGGCCATCGCGTGTTGGTCGGTGCGAGGGCCCCCCTCACAGCTACGTTCGCATGCCGTACGGCCTACCGAACGTGGCTGTCACCTTCCAGTGCCACCTGCGGCGCGTCCTGGCGGCTCAGGAGACCAGGCACCAGGCAGTCCTGGTGGAGATGGCGATGGTTCTTCGCGAGCCCCCTGAGCCTCCAGAGCCTCCCGAGGTTCAGGACCCAGGAGACTCGTGAGGAGCGACTTCTTCAGCACACATCTTCAGCTACTCCAACATCTCTTCAACAATGATACCAGGTGACATTTTCTAGTTTATTCAGTTGGGGGTGCCCCTCGGGCAGCATTATCCCCAGATTGCGTGGGCCAGTCCCTGCGACATGTATCCTTTTGCATCTTGATTCACTCCATTGGGGGCACCCTTCGGGCTGCATCATCCCCAAGTCTCGCTTTGCATCTATCAGAACTAGCCTTGTTCTTGCCATCGGTCGCTTTATGATTATCACGTGCTTGCTCGTTGAGTTTCGCGGCCTCCCGCGATGCCGACCTGCCTCCTGCTCATCCCGCAACGGGGGCTACACATGCTGGCACGGCGCTTGTGCTCGGGTCCATCCCTGCAATGCTGACAAATCTGAGGGATCGACCTCTAGCTCGCGGCCCGCCCCGCGCACGTCACCTCACCAGATCCTCAGTGCCTTAATCTTCATGCGGAAAGATCAGCGGCATGACAACAAACGCGACTATAAGTTATATCCTCTCCTTGGACTAACCCGCAGGAATCTCCAGAGCCTAACTACAGGCGGTCCCGCCGGCCGCCCCTTTTTTACGCGATTCGCTTGCGCGTTAAAGGGGGGCTCCTGAGCACCGCGCCTCAGGAGCTTCTACTGACTTTCTAGCCCTCACCCCCTGGCCTTGACCATGGCATCGCGACCTGGCATACCAGCGGCGGCTGAGCCTCGCTCGAGGGTCAGGACCCGAGGACGCAGAGCATTCAGATAAGCGAGGAAAGGGGACGCCGGTGCGAGCCCTACCTGGCAGCACCACCGCCAAAGCGCAAATCGGGCGCCGCACGAAGGAATCACCTCAAGTTCATCAAGATAAGTTACCTTTGCGAATCAGCGCGAACCCGCTGCCTGGAATTTTTAACTTTCATAATCTCGCTCCGGCAATGCCACTTCTCTTTTCAGCCTTTAGGGAGCTGCTTGCACGCCAAAGGGGACGTCTTGAGCATCTCGCCTCAGGAGCTCTTACCGGACCTCGGGCCGCTCACCTCCTGGCCTTGACCACGACATCGCGACCTGGCATACCAGCGACGGCTGAAGCCTGCCTAGGGACTGGGACCTGCTGGCATAGAGCGCAAAGCTACAGCGAGAACGAAAAGGGGGACAATACCGAAGCGAGAACACGCAGCTATAGCCTCATACCAGGAATTACAAACATTGAAGCAAAAGCATTACAATTCCCATACATACCCCCACGGGGTTCGCCTTGGCTCCTCGTAGGGAACAAAAGAAGAAAAATCTCGAGAAACCCTGGCGGCGGCCATCGCCGTCGACGCCGTCATCAACAAGTGGGCCACATGAGGCCGAAGCCAACCCCATCCAGGTCATCGTCGACGTCGAGCGGACACTGCCGCCGCGCTCCGGGCACGGCGGGAACTTGGTGGCATGTAGCTATTGTCGCTCGACTCCGGAGACTCGCTAGGCTCGGGAGAGTCGCTGGACTCCTAGGAGCCGTCGCTGCTACTGGAGGAGCTGTCGGCAGGCCCGGAGGCGGGCTCAGCGCCTGCAGCCGTGCCACAAGGGCCGTTTCCTTTGGGGCAGCACTCCAGGCGGCGGCCCTCCTCGTCGAAGACCTTGAAGAACAGTGTGGAGGCGCCGTAGTACTCGAAGTGGATGGCGAGGGCTCCCTCTACGCGGTAGGGGCGGGCGACCTCGCCCCATCATTGGGTCATGAAGATCTTGCCTGGGGGGATGACCTCGACCTCCGCCCCCATGGCCGGACTGCAGCACCCGGCGCGCTGCAACCGCAGCTTAAGTGGCCCCCTCGGCGGCATCTCCTCGGTGAAGAACCGTGGGAGCTGGATCCACGAGTGCGGTGGCATCGCCGCCCACACCACGAACTCGCGCGAAGAACTTTCATCGTGGGTTCACGGGCCAGTTGCCCGTATGACCTCAGCCTGGCCACCACGGCCGTGGCTCGCGCGGCGCGGGGTGTCACCACCTCCTCCGGAGTCTTGAGCTCGGGCGTACAGAGGGAGCGGGAAGCCCGGCGGAGGCCGCTCGAGCCAGGGTTGCGTCACCTCCAGCCTCTCACCAACGTCGCGGGGACGGCTGAGCCTCTTCTTCGGTGGGAGTGGTCCCTACTCCTCGCGAGGGGTTTTTCCTTTCTGCATGGCAGAGAACCTCCTAATCGGCGCCATGAGCACCACGGCAAGACGGTGAGGCAAGAAGAAGAAGAAGGAGCGGGTGGCGAGAAGACGAAGACAAGCAAAGGGGGCTTCGCCCCTCTCCTTATTTATAGCCAAGGGAAGGCCGATCGCCGGCCTCCACGATCACGCGTATTGATGATTTTTCTCTGCATGCAACAGAGTCTCGTCAAGTCGAAAGCAGTTGTCGAGGCAGCGTGGGGAAGCGGAGGCGCCCACGTCCCATCTATCGCCACGCGGCAACCAAGGCCGCAGGTGGTTAGGGCCCACGGTGCTCCGCACTTGCCCTTTGGCTTCGCCTCGAAGCCAAGTTCAAGCGTGCCTTGGGCCCGGGGGCTACTGTCGGCGTCCTGGGACCGGCGGTGCCCAGACTTGCCTGCCTGCGGCCCGTGGCGTGGCTCCATCGACGACCTGGTATGGCCCAGCTTCAGCAACGACAACTCAAGACCCTCGCGAGGGGCCAGGCCTCACGAGGCGGACGACACCAAGACCTCCACGAGGGGCGGCCTCCCCAGGCTGGCTCCCGAGGAGCGGAGATATCCATGCAGGCTGCACCTCGCGAGGTTCAACTGACGTCAGCCATGACGACCAGGACCAGGCGGGCGCCAGCGGACGCAGTGTACCAGTTTCCTCTTTAGTGCAAAGGAGGCAAGCGCAGGCCCGGAGTCCCGAGGAATCAAGCAAAGGTTTCCATATCGGTGCAACAAGACCAGGACCGCCAGGACGGCAGGACGGAGGTCATCGAGGAGCCCACTGCAGCGTCACCACCAGAGGCTTTTGCAGGCGAAGACTACTTTTGTCAGGATAACTTGTACTAGTTGTCTCCCTTCGAATTTGGCCACTGTGGGATCCCTTCCCGCCTACATTTGGGAAGAGGACCAAGGCCGCTATAAATAGGACTTAGCCACCACCTTGGGGGAGGGACTCGAAAATGAGGAACCGAGAAACCTGGAGCTGGATCAGATCCATTCCACCCTCACCACCTCACCAGCTCATCAAGCTCAAGAACACCTCACCTCCTGAGGTCGTTCCACCTCTGTACTAGTTCATCCTCTGCCCCCCGAGGCAATCCACCACAAAGCTGGAGTAGGGTATTACACCGCAAGGTGGCCCGAACGAGGATAAACTGCTATGTCTCTTGTTCCTAGGGTTCGTCGAGCTAGGCTGTGGAATCGTTGAGCAGGCAGACTGGGGAGAGAGAGTTCTTCACACGCACCCCAGAGTTCGAACCTCTCAAGGGTCTGCGGAACCCTGAATCCGACAACCATTAAGAAATGCACTCTTCACATCCATTTGTTGCAACTTAAAATCATGATGAGATGCATATGCAAGCAACATGAGAATAGATTCAAGACGAACAATGGGAGCAAATGTTTCACTGTAGTCGATACCCTTGAATTGGGAGTAGCCTTGTTCTACCAATCTTGCCTTGTTTCGAACAACCACACCGTTCGCATCTTGCTTGTTCTTGAAGATCCATTTGGTCCCAATGACATTGTGGTTCTCCTTTGGCCTTGGGACTAATTCCCATACTTTGTTGCGCTTGAAGTTGTTGAGTTCATCATGCATGGCCTCAAGCCAATCCGTGTCATCGAGCGCTTCATGTACCTTTTGAGGTTCAACACAAGAAACAAATGCGTGATGCTCACAAAAGTTTGTTAATTGTCTACGAGTAGTTACCCCTTTTCTCAAGCTTCCAAGCACATTATCCATGACATGTTGTTGATGTTTTAGCTTGGAAGCCACCTTAGCGGCACGGCGCTCCAATAGCTCCTCAATGGGCATTTAGGGAGTTTCATCTTGGTCATCTTGAGCACCGTCTTAAGCTTGCCGAAGTCTTGATCTTTATCTTGGGCATCATTTGGTGCGTTGATACGTCTCCAACGTATCTATAATTTATGAAGTATTCATGCCATGTTTACAACAATTTTATATGGTTTTGGTATGATTTGATTAGAACTAACCCGGACTGACGCTATTTTCAGCAGAACTACCGTGGTGTCGTTTTTTGTGCAGAAATAAAAGTTCTCGGAATGGGCCAAAAATTTACGGTGATTTTTTATGGACCAAAAGAGACCCCCGAAGCACTGGAGCTGCACCAGGATGTGGATGAGGTTGCCATAAGCCGCCAGGGTGCGCCCTGGGGGGTAGGGCGCGCCCCTACGGCTTGTGGGCCCCTCGGGCACCCCCTTGACGTGAGACCGACACCAAAAATTCCTATATATTTTGTAACCTACAGAAAGAACCCTAGATCTGAAATTCCACCACCGCAAGCCTCTATAGCCACGAAAAATCAATCTAGGCCCTCTCCGGCACCCTGTCGGAGGGGGCCATCATCACCGGAGGCCATGGAGGAGGGAGCCGAAGGGGGCCATCATCACCATGGAGGCCAAGAACCAGAGGGAGAACCTCTCCCCATCTAGGGGGGAGGCCATGGAGGAGGAAGCACAAGGGGGATACTCTCTCCCCCTCTCTCTCGGTGGCACCAGAGTGCCGCCGGGGGAACCATCGCCACGGTGATCGTCTTCATCAACGTCACCTTCCGCATCTCTTTTAAGCGGTCCACTCACCCGCACCCCGCTGTAATCCCCTACTTGAACATGGTGCTTTATGCCACATATTATGATCCAATGATGTGTTGCCATCCTATGATGTTTTGAGTAGATTTCTCTTGTCTTTTGGGTTGATTGATGATCTAGATTGGTTTGAGTTGCATGTTTTATTTTGGTGCTGTCCTATGGTGCCCTCTGTGCCGTGCACACGTGAGGGATTCCTGCTGTAGGGTTTCCAATATGTTCATGATTCGCTTGTAGTGGGTTGCTAGAGTGACAAAAGCTTAAACCCGAGTAAGGGGGTTGTTTGCGTATGGGAGTAAAGAGGACTTTGTACTTTAATGCTATGGTTGGGTTTTACCTTAATGATATTTAGTAGTTGCGGATGCTTGCTAGAGTTCCAATCATAAGTGCATATGATCCAAGTAGAGGAAGTATGTTAGCTTATGCCTCTCCCTCATATGAAATTGCAATAATGATTACCGATCATGTTAACGATTGCCTAGGACAATTCTGCACACCGTTCCATCGTTATTCCACACTCGCTATTTGTTATATATTATAATATATTCTACTTAATGTTAACAACACCTATTTTTATATTTTAGCTCTCCGATATCATGCAAAGCTATCCTCTTCATACCCACAATGTATTTTTATTTCTCGTTTCTAGAAGGAAGCAAACGTCGGTATACGTAGAGTCATATCAGTGGCAGATAGGACTTGAGAGAATATTGATCTTACCTTTAGCTCCTTGTGGGTTCGACACTCCATACTTATCACTTCCACCTTTGGAAATTGCTACGATGATTCCTTGCACTTGGGGATTATCATGCATCACCATCATCATGGGGTTGATCTTGCACTTTATCTTGTTCACTTGGTTGAGGGCCTTCACTTTGTTCTTCGGAAGCGTGTGGGTCTAGCGTCGGTGATGGTTCCACTTGCGTGGAACATTGTCCTTCTCCTCCGGCCACAAGGGGTTCCTCAATGGGGAGTCTTTGACCAATCCCCATTCTTCTTATGCCTTGAGGAGGAATTTCATCACCTACATCACAAAGACCACTTTTCTCCACTTGGGAGCAGTTATTTTCATCAAACTCCATGTTACACATCTCCTCAATGAGTCCATTGGACTTGTTGAGGACACCGTAAGCATGCAAGTTTGTAGCATAACCAACAAATATGCCCTCTGGAGCTCTAGGTTGGAATTTAGACAAATGAACACCTTTCTTGAGGATGAAATACTTACACCCGAACACCCGAAAGTACTTGAGGTTGGGCTTGTTACCGGTAAGTACCTCATATGGGGTCTTGTTCAAGCCTTTGCGAAGATAGAGCCGATTGGATGCATGACTTGCGGTGTTGATGGCTTCGGCCCAAAAGTTGTACGAAGATTTGAATTCCACCGTCATGGTTCTTTCCACATCCATCAACGTCTGGTTCTTCCTGTCCGCAACACCATTTTGTTGAGGGGTATAGGGTGCGGTGATTCGTCTCCGTCGTATCTATAATTTTTGATTGTTTAATGCCAATATTATACAACTTTCACATATTTTTGGCAAATTTTATATGATTTATTGGACTAACCAATTGATCCAGTGCCCAGTGTCAGTTCCTGTTTTTTGCATGTTTTTTGTATCACAGAAAATCCATATCAAACGAAGTCCAAACGCGATAAAAATTTATGAAGAATTATTTTGGAATTTATGTGATTTTTGGGAGGTGGAATCAACGCAAACGGGGGCCCACAGTGCCCATAACCCACCAGGGCGTGCCCCAGGCCCCAGGCGCGCCCTAGTGTCTTGTGTCCTCCTCGAACATCGGTTGGAGCCCTTCTTCTGGCGCAAGAAAGATAATTTATGGAAAAAATCGTGTTAAAATCTCAGTGCAATCGGAGTTACGGATCTCCGGGAATATAAGAAACGGTGAAGGGCCAGATCTGGGGAATGCGAAACAGAAGAGAATAGAGAGGGAGATCCAATCTCGGAAGGGGATCCCGCCCCTCCGCCGCCATGGAGGCCATGGACCAGAGGGGGAACTCTCCTCCCATCTAGGGGGGAGGCCAAGGAAGAAGAAGTAGGAGGGGGGGCTCTCTACCCCTCTCTCCCGGTGGCGCCGGAGTGCCGCCGGGGCTAGGATCGTGACGGCGATCTACATCAACAATCTTGCTACCGTCAACACCAACTTTCTCCCCCTCTATGGAGCAGTGTAACACCTCTCTTCCCCGTTGTAATCTATACTTAAACATGGTGCTCAACTCCATATATTATTTCCCAATGATCTATGGTTATCCTATGATGTTTGAGTAGATTCGTTTTGTCCTGTGGGTTAATCATGATCTTGGTTGGTATGATTGTATATTTTATTTATGGTGCTGTCCTACGGTGCCCTCCGTCTCGCACAAACATGAGGGACCCCCGCTGTAGGGTGTTGCAATATGTTCATGGTTTGCTAATTGTCAGTGTTGCGGGGGATGACAGCAGCCCAAACGCGGATAAGTGGGTTATGGCGTATGGGAGTAATGAGGACTTGATACTTAATGCTATGGTTGGGTTTCACAACCTTAATGATTTTTAGTAGTTGCGGATGCTTGCTAGGGGTCCAATCATAAGTGCATATGATCCAAGTAGAGAAAGTATGTTAGCTCATGCCTCTCCCTCATATAAAATTACAAGAATGATTACCGGTACTTGTTATCGATTGCCTAGGGACAAATGACTTTCTTGTTGATAAAAGCTATCCACTTTTATTATCTTGCAATTTATTCGTAGTTTTATTCTCGCAAAGTACTCATAGTTTTATTCTTGCAAAATAGTTTCATATTTGTTTTAGGTAAAGCAAACGTCAAGTGTGTGTAGAGTTGTATCGGTGGTCGATAGAACTTGAGGGAATATTTGTTCTGCCTTTATCTCCTCGTTGGGTTCGACACTCTTATTTATCAAAGAAGGCTACAAACGATCCCCTATACTTGTGGGTTATCAAGACCTTTTTCTGGCGCCGTTTCCGGGGAGCAATAGCATGGGGTGAATATTCTCGTGTGTGATTGTTTGCTTTATCACTAAGTAGTTTTTATTTTATGCTCTTGTTTTCTATCTCTAGTTATCGGTAGGAAACGTAAAATACCAAAAAAAATTAGTTGTACCCACTAAACCAATGGTTGAAGAACCACCCAAAATCTATCATACTACTGAAGCTTTCTATTTGGATCATCTTCGATCCATTTGTGCTCGTGCTGAAAACCCAACTAGCTTAGTTGAGGGAGAATCATTAGATGAGCATGCTTGTTTTGTGCGACACCGTTTATCTCAAAAAGGGAAACTTTTACTACATCAAATTAATACTATGCAATGTTATGCTTGGAATTTATGTGAAATACATGATTTTACTTGTTGTTCTGAAGACCCTAAGAAACACCTTCCTTATCAATGTGAGTTTAGAGATAATGGAATTTTATCTTCTTATGCCAAGGGTGTTTATAATTATTATGATATTGAACAAATTGAAGAATTTGTTGCTTTTAAGGGTGCTTATGAAATTGCTTCTTTGATTGAAAAGTATGATGCTACTCTTTACAAATCTGAATTTTTTGCCATACTTAAATATTGCTATGAAAATTATTCTTCTAATGCTTATATTAAACCATATATTGAGGACTTCTCCGCTGTCCAAGAAGAGACTAATATTTTGCAGGAGTCTATGGAAGAAGAAATTGATGAAACTGTGAGCTCCTTTGATGAAAAAGATGATGAGGAGAGTGGAGAACAAAAGGAGGAAGAGCGGATTGATCACCCATGCCCACTTTCTAATGAGAGTAACTCTTCAACTCATACATTGTTTAATGTCCCTTCATTCTTACCGAAGGATGAATGCTATGATAATTGCCATGATCCCGTTGATTCGTTTGAAATATCCCTTTTTGATGAACTTGATGCTTGCTATGCTTGTGGCCTTGATGCCAATATGAATTATGCTTATGGAGATGAACTTGCTATAGTTCCTTATGTTAAGAATGAAATTATTTCTATTGCACCCACACATGATAGTCCTATTATCTTTTTGAATTCTCCAAACTACACTATATCGGAGAAGTTTGCTCTTATTAAGGATTACATGTTGCCTTTTACCATTGCACATGATGATTTTGGTGATTATAATATGCATGTGCTTGCTGCTCCTACTTGCAATTATTATGAGAGAGGAACTACATCTCTGCCTCTTTATGTTTCCAACATGATAAAATTGCAAGAAACTGCTTATGCTATGTATTGGCCTTTACTTGATGTTCATGAATTGTTCTTGTATGACATGCCGATGCATAGGAAGAGAGTTAGACTTCATCATTGCATGATATATGTTGCTTTGTGCTCACTACTAAATGCTAAATCATTGTTAATTAAAATTGGCTTTGATATACCTTGGGATCCGGGTGGATCCATTACTTGAGCACTTTATGCCTAGCTTAACGGCTTTAAAGAAAGCGCTGCCAGGGAGACAATCCGGAAGTTTTATAGAGTCATTTTATTCTTTTGGGTGCTTTTATAAAGTTTAAAAACAAAAAAAATATAGAGGGGAACTTAAAACTTTTCAACAAAAGAGAAGCGATTGAAAGGTGATGCATTGGAGAAGTGAGGGTCGACCTTGACCACTTGTGTTCATGCTTATGGAAACAATGTAGAATTTTTCATGAATATTCTCATAAAAATAATTATCCCCTTGTAAAAATCCATTGTATTATAAAAATAATGTGCCAAGATTTGCCTTTAGGATGATTAGATTGCTTGTTGGTATGTGTGGTGCAGAAACAGAAACTTTGGCTGTAGTGCGTGATTTTAATTTTTTTACTGGAACGTCAAAAGTTTCTGAAACTTTTTGAATAGTATTTCTATAAAAAATTTTATTTTGTCCTAATTTTTCAGAATTTTTGGAGTACCAGAAGTATGGTAGGTGTTCAGATTGCTACAGACTGTCCTGTTTAAGACAGATTCTGTTTTTGATGCATTGCTTTGCTTGTTTTGATGAAACTACCATTTTTATCGGTGGTATAAGCCATGGAAAAGTTATATTGCAGTAGCTAAAATGCTAAAACAAAATATGAATTGGTTTGCAACAGTACTTAGAGTAGTGATTTGCTTTATTATACTAATGGATCTTACCGAGCTTTCTGTTGAGTTTTGTGTGGATGAAGTGATCAAAGATCGAGGAGGTCTCGATATGAGGAGAAGGAGGAGAGGCAAGAGCTCAAGCTTGGGGATGCCCAAGGCACCCCAAGTAAATATTCAAGGAGACTCAAGCATCTAAGCTTGGGGATGCCCCAGAAGGCATCCCATCTTTCTTCAACAAGTATCGGTATGTTTTCGTCTTTGTTTCGTTCATGTGATATGTGTGAATCTTGGAGCGTCTTTTGTGTTTATTTTTCATTTTTCTTTTATGCACCATGCTGGTATGAGATAGTCCATGGTCGATTTATAGAATGCTCATTTCACTTCACTTATATCTTTTGAGTGTGGCTTTATAGAATGCTTCATGTGCTTCACTTATATCATTTGAAGTTTGGATTGCATGTTTCTCTTCACATAGAAAACCATTATTTGTAGAATGCTATTTTGCTTCACTTATATTTATTAGAGCATGGTCTTTTGTAGAAAGAATTAAACTCTCTTGCTTCACTTATATCTATTTAGAGAGTCAACGGGAATTGGTCAATTGCATGGTTAGTCATAAAATCCTACATAAAACTTATGGATCACTGAATATGATATGTTTGATTCCTTACAATAGTTTTGCGATATAGAGATGGAATATGTGAGAGGTACTAGTAAACGGTTGTGGTCAGTAAGAATATTGGTGTAAAGGTTTGTGATTCCTGAAGCATGCACGTATAGTCTCTCGTTATGCTATGAAGTTGGAGCATGATTTATTATTGATTGTCTTCCTTATGAGTGGCGGTCGGGGACGAGCGATGGTCTTTTCCTACCAATCTATCCCCCTAGGGGCATGCGTAGTAGTACTTTGCTTCGAGGGCTAATAAACTTTTCCAATAAGTATATGAGTTCTTTATGACTAATGTGAGTCCATGGATTATACGCACTCTTACCTTTCTGCAATTTGCTAGCCTCTACGGTACCGTGCATTGCCCTTTCTCACCTCGAGACGTGGTGCAAACTTCGCCGGTGCATCCAAACCCCGTGATATGATACGCTCTATCACACATAAGCCTTATTATATCTTCCTCAAAACAGCCACCATACCTACCTATTATGGCCTTTCCATAGCCATTCCGAGATATATTGCCATGCAACTTCCACCGCTTCCGTTTTGATGACTTGAGCATTCATTGGCATATTGCTTTGCATGATCATATAGCTGACATAGTAGTTGTGGCTCAGCCACCGTGCATCATTTTTTATACATGTTACGCTAGATCATTGCACATCCTAGTACACTGCCAGAGGCATTCATATAGAGTCATACTTTGTTATAGGTATCGAGTTGTAAGTAAATAGAAGTGTGATGATCATCAATTATTCATTTTTAGAGCATTGCCCCAGTGAGGAAAGGACGATGGAGACTATGATTCCCCCACAAGTCGGGATGAGACTCCGGACAATGAGAGAAAAAAAATATAAAAAAAGAAAAAAGAGAAAAAAAAAGAAAAAAGAGAAAAAGAAAAAAAAAAGAGAAAAAAAAAGAGAAAAATACAAAAGAGAGAAGGGGCATGCTAGTTCCACACTTGTGCTTCAAAGTAGCACCATGTTTGTCATATGGAGAGTCTCCTATGTTGTCACTTTCATATACTAGTGGGAATATTTCATTACAGGATTAGATGCACACCCACTTAGTTTTCATATTGAGCTTTCATACACTTATAGCTCTTAGTGCATCCGTTGCATGGAAATCTCTACTCCTCACGTTGATATCAATTGATGGGCATCTCCATAGCTCGTTGATTATCCACGTTGATGTGAGACTTTCTTACTTTTTTGTCTTCTCTATATTTACCCCTATCATCATACTCTATTCCACCCGTAGTGCTATATCCATTGCTTGCGCTCATGTATTGCATGTGGGTTGAAAAAGCTGAAGCGCGTTAAAAAGTATGAACCAATTGCTCGGCTTGTCATCGGGGTTGTGCATGATAAATACTTTATGTTAAGAAGACAGAGCATGACAAGACTATATGATTTTGTAGGGATAGCTTTCTTTAGCGTTGATATTTTGAAAGACATGATTGTTTGTTGGGATGCCTGAGTATTGATGTCTTTATGTCAAATTATATACTATTGCTTTTGAATCACGTATGTCTTAATATTCATGCCATGACTAGACATGTGATCAAGTTTATGCTAGGTAGCATTCCACATCAAAAATTATCTTTTTTATCATTTACCTACTCGAGGGCGAGCAGGAATTAAGCTTGGGGATGCTGATACGTCTCCATCGTATCTATAATTTTTGATTGTTTCATGCCAATATTATACAACTTTCACATATTTTTGGCAACTTTTTATATGATTTATTGGACTAACCTATTGATCCAGTGCCCAGTGCCAGTTCCTGTTTTTTGCATGTTTTTTGTATCGCAGAAAATCCATATCAAACGAAGTCCAAACGCGATAAAAATTTACGGAGAATTATTTTGGAATTTATGTGATTTTTGGGAGGTGGAATAAATGCAAACGGGGGCCCACCCACAGTGCCCACAACCCACCAGGGCGCGCCCTAGGCCCCAGGCACACCCTGGTGTCTTGTGCCCTCCTCGAACATCGGTTGGAGCCCTTCTTCTGGCACAAGAAAGATAATTTATGGAAAAAAATCGTGTTAAAATCTCAGCGCAATCGGAGTTACGGATCTCCGGGAATATAAGAAATGGTGAAGGGCCAGTTCTGGGGAACGCGAAACAGAAGAGAATAGAGAGGGAGATCCAATCTCGGAGGGGCTCCCGCTCCTCCGCCGCCATGGAGGCCATGGACCAGAGGGGGAGCTCTCCTCCCATCTAGGGGGGAGGCCAAGGAAGAAGAAGAAGAAGGAGGGGCGCTCTCTCCCCCTCTCTCCCGGTGGCGCTGGAGTGCCGCCGGGGCTAGGATCGTGACGACGATCTACATCAACAATCTTGCTACCGTCAACACCAACTTTCTCCCCCTCTATGCAGTGGTGTAACACCTCTCTTCCCCTCTGTAATCTCTACTTAAAGATGGTGCTCAACTCCATCTATTATTTCCCAATGATCTATGGTTATCCTATGATGTTTGAGTAGATTCGTTTTGTCCTGTGGGTTAATCGTGATCTTGGTTGGTATGATTGTATATTTTATTTATGGTGCTGTCCTACGGTGCCCTTCATCTCGCACAAACGTGAGGGACCCCCGCTGTAGGGTGTTGCAATATGTTCATGGTTTGCTTATTGTCAGTGTTGCGGAGGATGACAGCAGCCCAAACGCGGATAAGTGGGTTATGGCGTATGGGAGTAAAGAGGACTTGATACTTAATGCCATGGTTGGGTTTCACGACCTTAATGATCTTTAGTAGTTGCAGATGCTTGCTAGGGGTCCAATCATAAGTGCATATGATCCAAGTAGAGAAAGTATGTTAGCTCATGCCTCTCCCTCATATAAAATTACAAGAATGATTACCGGTACTTGTTATCGATTGCCTAGGGACAAATGACTTTCTTGTTGACAAAAGCTATCCACTTTTATTATCTTGCAATTTATTCGTAGTTTTATTCTCGCAAAGTACTCATAGTTTTATTCTTGCAAAATAGTTTCATACTTGTTTTAAGTAAAGCAAACGGCAAGTGTGCGTAGAGTTGTATCGGTGGTCGATAGAACTTGAGGGAATATTTGTTCTGCCTTTAGCTCCTCGTTGGTTCGACACTCTTATTTATCGAAGAAGGCTACAAACGATCCCCTATACTTGTGGGTTATCATGCGGCATATTGGTGCTTGATCCCCTCATCACTAAGAAAATCATCCAAGGTGTAGTTCTTGAACTTGGTGTCGTTGTCACTTCTAATCATCAATGTCTTTGCTTCATGTTGGCGTTGAACTTCATTAGCAAAGTCGAGGCCGGTTTGTTGGGTCTCACTCTTCCTCTTGAAGAAGTATACCCAAGTGTATCTTGAGTAATCATCCACAATCACCAAGAAATGTTTTCTTCCCCCAAGACTATTAAAGGATGGAGGACTAAAGAGATCCATGTGAAGGAGCTCTAAGGGCCTCTTCGAGTAGATGATAGTCGTGGGTCGGTGAGCCGTTTTATGTAGCTTTCCTTCAATACAAGCACCGCAAGCATGATCTTTAGCAAAACTCACATTTGTTAGTCCACGAAAGTGATCCCCTTTGAGGAGGCTTCACGAAGATCTCATATCGACATGGGCTAGTCGGCAATGCCAAAGCCATCCCACATCAACTTTAGCCATTAGGCAAGTCGCGGTCTTATTGGGTCGCTTCGAAAATTTAACCACATAGAGACTGTTCTCGACATGCCCAACAAAAGCTACTTTAAGAGTCTTGCTCCACAAAAGGGCCATGGTATCAAGATGAAAGAATGTTGCAAAGCCCATGAGTGCAAGTTGACGAACGGAAAGTAAATTGTATGCAAGGGTCTCAACAAGCATGACCTTCTCAATAGATAAATCTTGAGAGATGACCACCTTGCCAAGGCCCAATACCTTTGAGGATGAAGCATCACCGAATTGGACAAGGGTGGGCATAGATGGGCTTGGTTGCATGTTCACCACGAAGTCCTTGCTCCTGGTCATATGATTCGTTGCTCCACTATCAAGCAACCATGACACCCCACTGGAAGCAAACTCCTACAAGAGATTAATGCTTGGATTTAGGTACCCATTTTTGAGTGGATCCTTTGATGTTAGAAACAAGTGTCTTAGGAACCCAAATATACCATTCAATGTACTCATAAGAAAAACCAACAAATTTGGCATAAACATGCCCATCACTAGCACGGCATAAAACATATGAAGGGTTAAAATCATTGGCTTTGTTAGGAGGAGTGGTCTTGCCCTTCTTGGCATTACCACTGATTGCTTGTATCTGCGTTGGTCTTTCCCCGAAGTGGAGAGGATGATACAGCACAACAAAGGTAAGTATTTCCCTCAGTTATGAAACCAAGGTTATCAATCCAGTAGGAGTAGCAAGCAACACTATGTAAATAGCACCTGCACAGGAACAACAAAAAATTGCAACCCAACGCGTAAGAGGGGTTGTCAATCTCTCCACGGTATTGAGATAGATTACATTGTATAGGTTTTGGTAAATAGATCTAGCAAAAATACAAAATAAAATAAAGAAAGAAAATTTGCAGCAAGGTATTTTTGGTTTAATATGATAGGAAAATAGACCCGGGGGCCGTAGTTTTCACTAGAGGCTTCTCTCGAGAAAATAGCATACAGTGGGTAAACAAATTAATATTGGGCAATTGATAGAAAAGCGAATAATCATGACGATATCTAAGGCAATGATCATGTATATAGGCATCACGTCCAACATTAGCAGACCGAAAAGATTCTGCATCTACTACTATTACTCCACACATCGACCGCTATCCAGCATGCATCTAGTGTATTAAGTTCATGGAAAAATGGAGTAATGCAATAAGAACGATGACATGATGTAGACAAGATCTATTCATGTAGGAATAGACCCCATCTTTTTATCCTTAATAGCAACGATACATGCGTGTCATGTCACTTTCTGTCACTGAGATTGAGCACGGCAAGATCGAACCCATCACAAAGCACCTCTTCTCATGGCAAGAAAAATCAATCTAGTTGGCCAAACCAAACGAAAATTTCGGAGAAGAAATACAAGGCTATAACAATTATGCATAAAAGAGTTCAGCAAAGACTCAAATAATATTCATGGATAGAACTAATCATAAACCCACAATTCATCGGATTCCAACAAACACACCGCAAAAAGTCATTACATCAAATAGATCTCCAAGAACATCGAGGAGAACATTGCATCGAAGATCAAAAAGAGAGAAGAAGCCATCTAGCTACAAGCTACGGACCCGTACGTCTATGGCAAACTACTCACGCATCATCGGAGGGGCAACAAGGATGATGAAGAACCCCTCCGTGATCATTGCCCCCTACGGCAAAGTGCCGGAAAAGGCCTCTAGATTGGATCTCGTGGTTCTGGAACTTGCGTCGGTGGAAACTGTATTTCCTCGACTCCCCTAGGGTTTTTGGGATTTTAGAGTATTTATAGAGGTGGATGTCGGTGGAGAAGCTTCCCATGGGCTCCACTACCCACCAGGACGCGCCTGGGCTCCCTGGCGTGCCCTGGTGCCAAGTGGGCCCCACGGGCCTCCTCTCGTGTGCTCCTTTGGCTCCGTGGGTGTCTTCTGTCCAGAAAAAATCTCCAAAAAGTTTCGTTGCATTTGAACTTCATTTCATATTGGTATTCTTCAAAGTAAAAAAAAGCTAAACATAGCAACAGGCACTGCGCACTATGTCAATAGGTTAGTCCCAAAAAATGATATAAAGTTGCTAGTAAATGAATATAAAACATCTAAGATTGACAATATAACAGCATGGAACAATACAAATTTATAGATACGTTGGAGACGTATCAGCATCCCCAAGCTTAATTCATGCTCGTCCTCGAGTAGGTAATTGATAAAAACAGAATTTTTTATGTGGAATGTTACCTAACATGTTCATCATATATTCTTTTCTTTTGTAGCATGGACATTTGGACTTTTAGATGATTCAAAGGAATAGTCTATAATTGACGTGAAGACGGTAGTACTCAAGCATATCAACAAGCAACCATGTCTTTCAAAATATCAACACTAAAGAAAGCTATCCATAGCCCATTATGCTCAATCATTGATCCATTCATGAAACACACTCAAATATTAGCTATGCCCAATGCACAAGTATGATAATAGTGTACCCTAGTTGGTGCTTTATAAGAGAAGATGGAGACTCAATAAAAATAAAAATTTCATAAAAGTAAATAGATAGGCCCTTCACAGAGGGAAGTAGAGATTTGTAGAGGTGCCAGAGCTCATAGCTTAAATTGAGAGATAAAATTGTTTTGAGAGGCATGCTTTTCCTGTCAACGAAAACGACCGAGAATTCCCAATACTTTCCATGTTAGATAAATCATAGGCATTTCCCAAACATAAAATAAAGTTCATTCATTTTCCACCATTCTTTCACAATCCATGTCTAGCCGTACCCACGGGTGCCTTCCATACCAACACTTTCCAAGGAATTTATTATTGACAACATACAAATATATACTTTTTCATTTCGGGACTAGGCATCCCTATTACCTGCCACACTCTCGTGCAATGACAAGTGAATAAACACTCATCTTGAGAATAACATATCTAGCATGGAAAATATTGGCCACCCCCTGCCGCTTCATGAGTGGTACGGGCACACAAAAAGGAAATTCATTTTGAAAATTAGAGTTGGCACATACAAATTTACTTGGAATTGCATGGAAATACCGCATATAGGTAGGTATGGTGGACTCATTTGGCACAACTTGGTTTAAGGTGTTTGGATGCACTAGTAGTATTCCCGCTTAGTACAAATGAAGGCTAGCAAATAGATTCAGAAGCGACCAACCAAGAAATGAAAAATGATCATAAACGAGCATTACACATAACTAACACCGAATAATGCACCACAAGTAGGATATATGTTCATTGCATGTCTATGGACTTTCGTGCTTGCATAGGGAATCACAAACCTTAACACCAATATTCTTACTAAGAATAATTACTCACCAACATGACTCACATATTACTATCTCCATATCTCAAAACTATTACAAGGAATCAAGTTTATAATATCCAATGATCTTCATGAAAGTATTTATTATATCCCCCTTCATGCTCTCAAATAAATTTAAGTGAAGCATGAGAGCATATATATTTCTTCAAAATTATCAACTCTCAAAATAATATAAGTGAAGCATGAGATTACTTCTTCCAAAATTAAACCACCACCGTTCTAAAAAAGGTATAAGTGAAGCACTAGAGCAATTCCGTAGCTCAAAAAATTTAAGTGAAGCACATAGAGCAATTCTAACAAATCATAGCATCATTATGGCTCTCTCAAATAGGTGTGTCCGGCAAGGATGATTGTGACAAACTAAAAAGCAAATAAAGCAAAAACTCATATAATACAAGATGCTCCAAGCAAAACTCATGATATGTGATGAATAAAAATATAGCTCCAAGTAAAATTACCGATGGTCGTTAGAAGAAAGAGGGGATGCCTTCCGGGGCATCCCAAGCTTAGTTTCTTGGTACTCCTTGAATATTACCTTGGGGTGCCATGGGTATCCCCAATATTAGGCTCTTTTCACTCCTTATTCCTTCATCCATCATGATCTTACCCAAAACTTGAAAACTTCAATCACACAAAACTTAACAAAACCTCCGTGAGATCCGTTAGTATAATAAAATAAATTACCATTTTAAGTACTATTGCAAACCCACTCATATTTTATTATTGCATTATACCTACTATATTCTAACTTTACCATGGCTTATACGCCCTGATACAATCCATAGATTCATCAAAATAGGCACACAATGCAACGAAAACAGAATCTGTCAAAAAACAGAACAGTCTGTAGTGATCGAAATTTTGACTATACTTCTGCAACTCCAAAAATTCTGAAAAATTAGGAGAACACAGGAATTTGTATATCAATCTTGTGTAAACAATTCAGAATTTTTCTTCACTACAATGATTTTTAACAATTCTGCTACTGGACGCAAAAGTTTCTGTTTTCCAACAAGATTAAATCAACTATCACCCAAGCCATCCTAAAGGCATTACTTGGCACAAACACTAATTAAAACATAAAAGCACAATCATAACAGAGGCATAATTGTGTATTTATTAAAAAATAGAAAAGAAAAAAAAATTTAAAGGATAAATATTGGGTTGCCAACCAACAAGCGCTATTGTTTTACGCCCCTAGCTAGGCATAATGCATAGATTCAAGTGTTGTAATAAAAATGAGGGAGATCATCCATGATCATCTCATACTCCCTCCTTTCAGAAGAAAGTTTCCTTTTTGGCAAACAAAAAGAACCAAAAGGGCTAAATTTAATAGGATACGGATATGTAAGATCAAGTTTGGGAGGAATAGGTTCCTCATTGGGCCCTTTATATGTGATAACTATCTCTTCATTATAAACATTTCTTTGATTATACTCCCTAAGTTGATCTCTAAGCACAAACCCTTATACATTATTTTGTATAGCAAAGTTATCATTTTTTCCAGAGATCTTATTAATCAAAATAGATGGGGGAACCTTTTTCATTAGATTTTCATTGTAGGCAGCATAATCCGGAGATTGTAATCTCCTTATCACTTCTTGATTAAAAAGAATTTCTCCTATAGGGGGATAACCACAATTTATATTATAATGAGCAAAAATTTGGCGTGCTTCTTTCATAATATGCCCAAATTCATAAGCTAAAAATATTGTGGTAACACGTTTAACAGAAGGATCATGGATATTTGAGAATTGTAATAAGATCCATTGTATGCAAGGATGCATGTGAACAAATTGTCTTTCAAGTTCAAATATTAGAAAAGATATTGCATCGCAAGACTAGAAGTTTTATAAAGGATTTAACCTCCTAGCATAGGTAACATACTGGCACAAGTAAAGAAATCTTGAATAACACCTTTTCCAATAATATTGCCGCTACCTACGCGGAGTTTTTTAGTATGCGTGATAATAGTTTCCTTTTCATGAGGATCATCATAAACAGAATCATCAAATTTTTCCTTAACAACCTCATGAACATTTTCTTTATTTTGCATGAGTTTCAAAAGCACGGACGGATCATCCAAAGAGCTCACACTAGTGGCGAAAACATCACTACCCTTTTCAGATCTAGAAATGATATCGATAGCAAACAAGACCACGACCAAACAAGAGATCAAACAAGAAAAAGGTAAACGGAAAATATTTTTGGATTTTTGCAAAAAAACTTTTTAGAAGTGGGGGAGATGAAAACGAGAGGCAAATGGAAAATAAAGCAATTGCAAGGAGATGAGAGTTTATGCGTAGGTACCTGATAGATGTTGATGATGTCTCCCCGGCAACGGCACCAGAAATTGGCAAGTTGATGGACTTGATCATCCCCCGCAACGGCACCAGAAATTCTTCCAAATTGCTTGTATCTGTGTTGGTATTTCCCCGAAGAGGAGAGGATGATGCAGCACAACAAAGGTAAGTATTTCCCTCAGTTATGAAACCAAGGTTATCAATCCAGTAGGACAACCAAGCAACACTATGTAAACAACACCTGCACACAAACAACAAAGACTTGCCACCCAATGCGTAATAGGGGTTGTCAATCCCTCCACAGTATTGAGATAGGTTAAATTGTATAGGTATTGGTAAATAGATCTAAAAAAACAAAATAAAATAAATAAATAAAAATTGCAGCAAGGTATTTTTGGTTTAATAGGATAGGAAAATAGACCCGGGGGCCATAGTTTTCACTAGAGGCTTCTCTTGAAAAATTAGCATACAGTGGGTAAACAAATTACTATTGGGCAATTGATAGAAAAACGAATAATCATGATGATATCCAAGCCAATTATCATGTATATAGGCATCACATCCAAGATTAATATACCGAAACGATTCTGCATCTACTACTATTACTCCACACATCGACCACTATCCAGCATGCATCTAGTGCATTAAGTTCATGGAAAAACGGAGTAATGCAATAAGAATGATGACATGATGTAGACAAGATCTATTCATGTAGGAATAGACCCCATCTTTTTATCCTTAATAGCAATGATACATGTGTGTCACGTCTCTTTTTGTCACTGTGATTAAGCATCGCAAGATTGAACCCATCAGAAAGCTCCTCTTCCCATGGCAAGAAAAATCAATCTAGTTGGCCATACCAAACCAAAATTTTGGAGAAGAAATACGAGGTTATAACAATCATGCATAAAAGAGTTCAGCAAAGACTCAAATAATATTCATGGATAGAACTAATCATAAACCCACAATTCATCGGATCCCAACAAACACACCACAAAAAGTCATTACATCAAATAGATCTCCAAGAACATCGAGGAGAACATTGTATTGGAGATCAAAAAGAGAGAAGAAGCCATCTAGCTACTAGATACGGACCTGTAGGTCTGTGGTAAACTACTCACGCATCATTGGAGGGGCAACAAGGATGATGAAGAACCCCTCCATGATCGTTGCACCCTCCGGCAGAGTGCCGGAAAAGGCCTCTAGATTGGATCTCGTGGTTCTGGAACTTGCAGCGGTGGAAACTATATTTCCTCGACTCCCCTAGGGTTTTTGGGATTTAGAGTATTTATAGAGGTGGATGTTGGTGGAGAAGCTTCTCGTGGGCTCCACTACCCACCAGGGCGCGCCTGCGCTCCCTGGCACGCCCTGGTGCCTAGTGGGCCCCACAGGCCTCCTCCCGTGTGCTCCTTTGGCTCCCTGGGTGTCTTCTGTCCAGAAAAAAATCTCCAAAAAGTTTCGTTGCATTTGGACTTCTTTTGGTATTGATATCTGCAAAGTAAAAAAACCAGCAAAAAACAACAACTGACACTGGGCACTATGTCAATAGGTTAGTCCCAAAAATGATATAAAGTTGCTAGTAAATGAATATAAAACATCCAATATTGATAATATAACAATATGGAACAATAAAAAAATTGATACATTGGAGACATATCAAGCACCCACATCCTTGTCCTTCTTCTCATGAGCACCCTCCCCCGCCTTGATGAAAATCTCCTTAAGCGGGAGAGGTTGCTTGGTCTTCTTCTTCTTCTTTGACTTGGGTACAAACCCAAGTCCTTCCTTTGCCGCAACTTCCTTTTGATTGCTCAAAAGGTCATTGAGGTTCTTCTCACCTTGTATGCACGTCACAAGGCCTTTCGGAAGTTGCTCTTTCAACTTGGCATTCTCCTCCACAAGATGCACATGCTCACAACAAGGGTTAGTAGCATGGGCATTATGAATTAAAACAAAAGGAGGGCAAGTTGTTATCTCCTTGGTTAGTTTCACTTGGAGTTGATCATGAGACTCCTTGAGAGAGGTATGAACACACTTCAAGACCTTGTGAGCCTTGTCAAGTATGTCAAACTCCTCCTTGAGTCTATCATGGCCAACCCCAAGTGCAACCTTCTCGGATTTAAGCACACGAGTAAGAACAAGAGCATGATCATGATCTTTCCTTAATTTAGCAAGATCATCATTGTGTGACTCCTCAAGAGTCAAACAAAGACCTCGCTCTTCCTAAAGAGAAATGGAAAGGTTCGCAATTTCATCGGCATAGTCACGGCTATGCCCTTCTAACTTAGAGATGGTATCCTCATGAGACTCAATGATATCATTGGCCTCACCTAGTTGTTCCAAGAGAGCAACAAAGTGCTTCTTGGTCTCACCTTTGAGCTTACCCGAGAACTTATCAAACTCATTCTCATCAACCTTTACCTCCTCATGATCATCCACACAATCCAACAAAGAAGGAGTAGTAGTGATGGAAGTTTTGATGTCGGAGGTTACCTTGTTGGTATCTTTGGCCATGAGGCACTTGGCAATGATGTTCTCATTGGGGGCATCGAAGAGAGACACCTTGGTTGGGGAAGAGGTGGCAATGGCCACGGTGGCCATTGCCATTCCTTCACCACTTGTATCTTCATCATCATCATCGGAGATGTACTTTTCGTGTGCCACCAACCCCTTTTGAGGCACCTACTTGGTGAAGTTGTTCTTGTTGGGGAAGGACTTGGCCTTGTCTTTGTGAATGATCTTGCCACCATTGTCTTCCCTCTTCTCATAAGGACAATCCACCACAAAGTGACTCACATTGCCACAATTATAGCAAGTTCTCACACGTTGCTTGCCCTTTGAGCCACTTGAGTTGTTCTTGGAGAAGTTGGGCCTTGAGTTTCTCTTATTGCCCCCAAAATTGCCTTGACGCAAGATCCAAGTGCTCGTGGTAAGCATATCCGGTGTCTTCGGGGCAACTCGCTTCTTCCTCCTCTCCTTCTTCCGAAATTGCCTTGGCCTTCAAAGCAAGGTTTGCTTAGGCTTTCTTTGACCATTGGACACGAGCTAGTGCGTTCTCGATAGTCTTGTTCATGATGTTCATGGCAATAAACTCATCCAACACATCGCTTGAGGACAAGGTGTGGAAGTCCGGCCTTTGACGGATTATGGAGGACATGGCCTTGTTGAATGGCATGATGGCCTTGAGAAACTTGCACTTGATCCAATTGTCATTCATATCCTTGCTCCCATGATCTTGAGGGGCAACCGCAAGAGTTTTCAATCTTCGGTAGAGCTCACGGGGATCCTCATCTTCATTCATCACAAATTCATCGGCCTCATCAAGAACCACTTCAAAGTTGGACCGTTGAATGCTTGACCTTCCCTTGTACAAAGAAACAATGTGTTCCCAACAATCCTTTGCATGAGAGAAGTGCCGCAAGTGAGCTAGATCTTTGGGAGGCATCGCCGATTGAAGGATGAACAAGGCGGAGTGATTCTATTGATTGTCCGCCTCTTCTCTTGGGGTGAGGTTGTTTGGATCATGCAGGTAGAAACCTTGCTCGATGATTCTCCAAAGATTTGTTGATCTGTGATTCAAATGAGACTTGATGCAAAAAAAAAACCAATTAGCAAAATCATTCTTTACAAGCTTAGGAGGAGGACCAAGGTTGTTAATATGAGGTGTGGGGACCAATCCTCCATAGACCGGGGAGGGGGAACTGAGGCATGAGTTCCCGTCCCATTCTTACCATGAGGGGAGGAGGTGTGAGTACCTTTAGCCACTTCCTTACGGGAATTGGCCTTGAACTCCGATGCGGTGGGATTAACCACTTGCAATGGATCGGTAGTCGATTTCAACCCCTCAAGTAGTTCTTTAAGCATGGACTTGACCTCGGCTGTCATAGACGTCTTAAGTGAAGCCATAGCTTCATTTAAGTTGTCTCGTGTGACCGAATTCAACTCCACGGCCTCGGGTACTTCATCAACCCTATCCCCATCATCAACCATACTCTTCGGGTGGTGAAACCCTTAATAAAGAGACGAGGCTCTGATACCAATTGAAAGAATTGATATGGTTGACTAGAGGGGGGTGAATAGGCAACTACCAATTTTTAGCTTTTCTTAACAAATTAGGTATAGCAACAAATAGGTTGTCTAGATATGCAACTAGGTGAGCAACCTATATGATGCTAGCAACAACAACAACAACAACACAAGCAAGCAAATGATACAACATGAATATAGCTTGCACAAAGTAAAGGTAAGAAGTAACCACAAGTGGAGTCGGTGGAGACGAGGATGTGTTACCGAAGTTCCTTCCCTTTGAGGGAAGTACGTCACCGTTGGAGCGGTGTGGAGGCACAATGCTCCTCAAGAAGCCACTAGGGCCACCTTATTCTCCTCACGCCCTTGCATAATGCAAGATGTCATGATTCCGCTAGTGGTGCCCTTGAAGGAGGCGACCGAACCTTTACAAACAAGGTTGGGGCAATCTCCACAACCGAATTGGAGGCTCTCAACACCACCACGAAGCTTCACCACAATGGAATGTGGCTCTGAGGTGATCTCAACCGTCTAGGGTGCTCAAACACTGAAGAGTAACAAGATCCGCAAGGGATTAGTGGGGGGAATCAAATTTCTCTTGGTGGAAGTGTAGATCGGGGCCTTCTCAACCAATCCCTAGAAAATCAATAAGTTTGGTTAGCTAGGGAGAGAGATCGGGCGAAAATAAGCTTTTGGAGCAACAATGGAGTTTTGGGGAGGAAGAGGTGGTCTTCTTGGGGAAGAAGACCCCCTTTATGTAATGGGGGGACAAATCAAATCATTACCCAGTTTTCAGCCCGCAACAAGCGCTACTACCGCCCGTGCGGTAGTGCATGTAGTGTAGTGCAACGGTGCAAGACCATGAGCTGGTAGTGCCGCCGGAGTGGTACTACCGCTCACCCCAGCGGTACTACCGCTGGGGTTGCAGCACAGGGCGCTAAGGAAGCAGAGCAGATCGGGTGAGGAGAGATAGTGCCGCTCCAGTAGTACTACCGCTTACAGGCGGTACTCCTGCCCACCCACTACTGCTCTACTACCGTTGAGGAGACAGGGGAAGGCTTGGAGAGCAGAGCAATGAGTAGAAGTGGCAGCGGAGGTAGGCACGGTACTACCGCATACAAATGGTACTACCGCTCCTACGGCTGCTTCTACTGTCGCTTGCCCAGTTGGGTCAAGAGGGTCTCAGCGATAGTATGCCAGTGGGACCACAGCTGGACTACCGATGAACCCGACATGAAAAGATGAGACCCGAGCTAAGACGGTATTACAAGCGGTACTGGGAGCAGTACTACCACCTAGGCGGTAGTACAAGCGGTACTACCGCTCGCAGCTCTCCAAAACCCTTCTAAATAATGGAAGGAGAAACTCCAATGAAGCGGAAAGATACGAAGGACGCAAAGGGACGCGTGTACTTGTTGATTCCACCCAAACCTTTCCGAAGAGGACTCCCTCTTGCAGTATGGTTTTTCGTACGACTCAAGTCCACCAAAAAATGAAACAAAGGAAAATAAACAGTTTTCACTCTAAAACTCCGAGGGGCTTGAATTGTGTTGTGCCATATAATATAATATCTGAAATTCTCAATGCACATGATTAGTATGCAAAAGTATTGTCACCAATCACCAAAACCACTAAGGGAGATATATGCCCTAACAGTTTTTCAGCGAAATAATAAAATAGGCAAAAACGAGAAACTGGCACTGGGAATTGAGTTAATAGGTTAGTTCCCAAAAATGATATAAAATTGCATATAAAACATATATCATTGATAATATAATAGCATGAAACAATAAAAAATTATAGATATGCTGGAGGCGTATCAGCATCCCCAAGCTTAATTCATGCTCGTCCTCAAGTAGGTAAATGGTAGAAACAAAATTTTGATGTTGAATGCTACCTAACATGTCTTAATCATCTAATCTTTTTTAGATGAATGTTGAGAAACGATGATGTAATAAATATCAACATAATAATATCCATGAATACTAGAATATAATCATTGCTCTTCAAAATATACGATGCTTAATGAGTGTTAGCCATACTCATTGAATTATGTAAGCATGGCATGACTCTGTCTTCCTCACATAAGTGCAAATCATGAGCACTGGTGTCAAATCAATCAATTGCATCGTACTTTTTATTGCTTCAACGTTTTCAACTTCACTTAATATATGAGTGTGAGACAATGGACTTAGCACCATGGGTGGAAAATAGAGTGTTGGTAGAGGTTTACAAGGGAATACAAAAGTGGAGAAAGTCTCGTATCAACTAGCGGATCATTTGGCAATGGAGAGGCCTTACAATCAATATCTATGCGAGGAGTAGGGATTGCCATGCAACGAATGCACTAGAGCCACTGGTACAACGAGGTGCTATACAAACGGTTTTTAATCCCTTTCCGCGACGACGTTCTGAATCGTCGCCTAGTGAGTGACTGCGATAGGGGGGTCCTTCCCACACGACCCTGAAACCGTCGGGGATATCCCTCCTGGCACACACGCTCGGCAAAATGAGGTCGTGTGCCACCGGCGAGCGATCAAATATGGTTATACGTACAGTAGTGCTAAAAAATACAATTATATAGGCGAAATCGTTTCTGGTCGTAAGTACATCCCACATAGTCAGTCCCCACTAAACGTTTCCATTCGTATATACATCACACACAGTCGCTCCAAGGAAAACATTTCCGTTCGCAGGTACATCACACACAATTTTCCCCATTAAATCATTTGTGATAGAGTTGCCATTGCACACGATATTAACAATTTTATCGTTTGCGTTATTGAATGCATCACACATGGTGCGTAGAAGAAACTGTGTGGCAAAGGCTGTCCATCACACACAGTTTTTATGTGGTAAACGTTTGTGCAAGGTGGCCTAACGCAAACAGTTTTCAAGAGGATATCGTGTGTGATTGTTCATTGATCCAACACGGTTTATTCCTAGAAACTGTGTGCGTTGCCTGAGGTCATCGCCCACGGTGTTTTCTCAATAACCGTTTGCAATAGAAAAACCAAATTAGCAGGCTAATTTCCCTATTATTAATAATCCATTTATTAATCTAATTGACATTTCATATTAAGCACACAATATATTTCATTTCCATATTAAGGAACCAGGATTTCATAATTGAAATACATCAGAGTACAACATCATATAGGTTCAACACTCAGCTACCCAATTACACAACTGCACCAGCACCAAGTTTCACATGCAACATCTACAACCTTTTGAAACTAGCATCATAGACGGAACATAGATAGATGAATCTCATCTGGAAAATTGCTGAAGCGGAAGGCGAATATTGAGCCTTCATTGATGTTGAAGGTCTTTGCAACTTTAGGCCAGTGCCTGTGGATGATTGACCGTCCATCCTTCGTCCTCTTCAGGAACACTTCAATATTGAACTGTGGGTGTTGTATGAAAACCTTTCTCGCCTCCTGATCATCAATGAACTGCTTTGGAAAGGCCTGAAAACAGGGATATGCATAAATATCTTCTCCAGATTTGAAATGGTGCAAAGGAATTAAAAAGACAAGGTATAACAGTTAGTACCATCCCGTAGTGAACTGATGTCTTCTTCATTGTGCAGACAAAGATCTTGTTGTTTTTTGTCGCTAATTTCTTTATCGTAACAATCTTTCTGAGTGTCTTGACTTGACTGATATTAATGGACAACTCATTTCCACATATGCAAAAAGGGTCAAACAGTGGGTCAAAACCTCTGATAGTAGGACCTACATGTGCAAGACCAAATTGTTAAAAACCTAATATTTCAAAACAAGAAGTGGAAAGGTGTGTTATTAACTGCAACAGGCCTAATATTTAAAAACAATCAAACGTAGTCATTCAAACTCGTATTGTGCAGGTCTAAGTACACTAGTTATTGGCCCTGTTTGGATCCATGGGTTAGAGTTAGTATGAGCTAGTTTGGGCTCAAATAGCCCTAAAGTATCCAAACATGAGGGCTAGTTTGAGCTAGTTGCGTCAAACCCACCCAAAACAACTATCCCACCCAAGAGGTGCTGATTGGGGCTAGTTCTCCTAGTGCATTTATTGTCAATCTAACACTGTCATCCAAACACCTCTTTGGCTAGAGTTAGTTCAGGGTTAGTCATTGTTGAGTATCATTGTTATATAGGAAACGTAGGATAGCGTAGGATTTATTCTACCTTGACTTGTACTCCAAGATGACCATGTACTCCTATATATATGCCCATGAGGCTCAAGAAATACAATCAACTATTCCACCAATCTGTCTCTCCCTTTTAACTGTCATGAGCTAGAAACTAACTCTAACCTCTAGCTAAGTTAGAGTATCCAAATAGTGCCATTGTTAAATCAAATGGAAAGGCGTGTTCAATACTCCCTCCGGTCCTTTTTACTATGCATATAAGAATTGTCTGAAGTCAAACTTCATAAAGTTTGACATTATTTATATGAAAAAATATCAACATCTAGCATGCTAAAGTTATACAATATGAAAATTTAAGTCATGACACATGTACTGATATTTATTTCATATTCTGAATGTTGGTATTTTGTTTTATAAAGTTGGTCAAACTTTAAGATGTCTGACTTTAGACAAATCTTATATGCAAACTAAAAAGATTCGGAGGGAGTACAACATGCTTAACAACAACCAAATATAGTCATTCATATAGCTATTGTTAAATTTGGTATTGATGAAATTGAACTGCACAGTTCATACTAGCACATATAGAACATCACACTGTTAATAGCTAAAATAAACAAGGCATACTACGAACAACCAAAGATGGCAATTGAAACTGGACATATGCTAACTACAAACAACCGAACAACCATAAACCGTAGAAATAAACAAGGCGTAATGCAAACAACCTAATATAGCAATAAATACTGGATAGGTTCTCACTACAAAAGGGGTTCGAGAAAACAAATCAGGGGTTTCCTCACTTGTCATAGATTGGCTCCTCCTCATGGTCATCGTCGATGAGGTCTGATTTGCCAGCTAAGGATCCCAGGCCAGCATCGCAGAACATGTCCTTCAGAAATGACAAAAGGGGCTCCATGGCGATGAAGGATGGCAAATTGTTCATAACGAGCCGCAGGAGATCAGTGGCAGGGCCATCGATGAGTTCGACGGCTGTCGAACCCGAAGGGTCGGGGGTGGGCAACTTAACCTGTGACATAACCCACGTCAAGCCATCGGTGTCGACGACCTCGATGCCGTAGCCGGCGTCCGCGACATGCCAGAATACTCTAGCCCGCTGATTGAAAGGCACAATCCAGGTCCAGTCATCGTCGTCAGCTTCCTCGGCGGCCACCTCACCGACGTCGGGCGAAGAGGCCGCGGTAAAGCTCTTTTGGGCCATTCACTCATTGAGCTCCCCAGGAAGCATAGCCAGTCTTAGGCTGCGATGCTTTGGAGTGGGGGAGGGGGTGTGGATGGGGATCTCTGGGAAAGGGGGTGTTTCGCATGCGTCATCTAAGAAACTCAGGGCGGCGAGGGTATGTATATCGGTGGGTAAACTGCACGGGTAGACCGGCGAGGTTGACGATGGAGGCTGCGCGGCGGCGGCGACGGCGACCTAGATAGGTTTGGAGCGAGGGAGGGGTGGTGTGTATGTGTATGAGCGGGGGATTTGGGGTGAGCGAAGGATTTGGGGTGTGTGTGTGGAGGGGGCCCAAGGTGGTGTTTGAGGAAATGCCGCGGGTACTGAAAATTTTACTAGGCGGGAGTAAAATGGCGGGGCTACTGAAAATTTGGATCAAGGGATTGAAGCAGAGCGGGGCGGGAGTAAAATGCCGGGGCTACTGAAAATTTGGATCTACTGATTGAAGCAGAGCGGGAGTAACAGACATCGCACACGGTCCAGACATACTAATCGTGTGCTATCAAACAGAAAAACCATCTACGCGGGTAGATATTTTTGAGATTGCGAGGAAGTAGATATTTTCGAGAGCGGGAGGGAAGCCTCGTGGAGCCCAATCTACTGTGATCATGTGGGTGACAGGTGAGGGGCAGGGACGCGGCACACGGGTAGTCCTAGGGAACTGTGTCTGTTTCGTACCCGATCGCAGACGGTTGCTGCGTCCGACTCGTCTGCTATTTATAAATTTGGCCAAAAAAATGCGAGAAAGGGTCAGAACACGAACACACTTGCATTTGGACCAAATATATGTATGAAAAGGGTGGTTTTATGTTCAAATACCCAATGCACAACTTTGATGTGGCACCTATCGCACAAAGCGCACATTATTATTGCTAGCCCCCCCCCCCCCCCAAACACACACACACTTCGTGTTGCCGGGAGGGGAATCCTAGCTATGAACGCATGCCCCCAAATAGCTAGGTCTGACATCTCACCGTACCGTAACACAAAACCGAAAGGAGTACATCAACCCCCTCCCCCCTTTGCTTCCGATCAAATGTGGACCGTGTGCGGGCCCACAGATGTGTTCTTCTAGCGTTAGATGGGTGACACCACATACCAACCACACCTGCGGGTGGCCTAGTGTGTGTGTGTGTGCGTGTGTGTGTGTGTGTGCAAACGATGTGCTATGATATTTAAATAACCAAATCACAAATTTGATGTGGCACATGCGCATCGCAAATTAACCGGGCATCCCCAACCCCACGGATTCATCTAGTACGAAGTAGTAGTGTGCCCCCCCCCCTCCCACACACACACTTTGAATCGGGGGGAGGGGGCATCTCACCAAGGCATATTGTAAGACTGACCAAGAAGAATCACCACCTTGGTCGTATAACCTCTTTTGTTTGTTGGGTCAAAGTCATCCATTGATGTTCCACACACGGCCCCACAAAATAGGCTAGCTTGTCACCGATAACCACGCGAGGGAGTGCCTGAAGACAACCACTGCATGCATGTCGCCCAAACATATGTATGAAGTGTCATGCGGTGTTTGAATAATATACCCAATGCACAACTTTGATTCATGTGTATGCGAGCCCTCAAACTTAGGTCTCAAATCTCACCATGATCGACGTACGACTATACAGTAACGCGAACCAAGAGAAGAATAATCCACCCTGGTAACCTCTCTCGCGTTGTTGGTCGAAGTGATGGACACGTCCACGCGGGCCCACGAATATATAGGCCGTCGATGATAACCAAGCGAGGGAGAGTGTCCAAAGACAACCACTGCATGTATGTGCCCCAAACATATGTATGGACATGCATGATGCATGCATATATGTTTGAATACCAAAAGCACAACATTTGATGTGGTGCATGCATGCGTCGAAAAACACATAGTCCCCACATAGATCTGGTTCATGATGCGTCGCATGCTCCCCCCCCCCCCCCACCACTTTGACCCGGTGGGAGGGATTCGTGCGTACACATGCGTGCGAAGTATAGTTGCATGTACCGAACCGTATAAGACGAACCAAAATTTAATCCACTCCTAATTGTAAGTCAAATTAACCTCTATCGCTATCGGTCGAAGTGATTGACCAAGCAAGCACACAGAGATGGACGAAGCATCTCGCCGATAACCCCGTGAGTGAGTGCTAGAGGACAACCGCCATCGCTTGCTTGTGGGCCAAACACATATGTATGGAGATGTGTGGTTGTGATGTTTGAATACCTAATATATATGCAGAACTTTGATGTGGCACCTGCCTCGGAAACCTTTAAGTCCCCCACACATGAACCGAGGTCCATGACACGTAGTATATATATGTTGCCCCCCTTCCCTCTTCGACACGTAATATATAATCCTACGTACGTACCGTAACACAACCCGAAAATAATCCTCCTTGTTCGTCAAATGACCTTTCTTGTTGTGTCATATGTTAGATGGACGACGACCTCACGGGCCCATGGAGGGAAGAGTTGCAGGTGAATAAGTGACAACCATCGTCTGCATGTGGCCCAATGTGTTGGTGATGTTTTTAATACCCAATATGCACAACTTGTTTGCGGCACCTGCCTCGGAAACCAAAAAGTCCCTACACGGAGCGAGATCGATTCATGATGTGTGTGTAGTATATATGTGCTGCCCCGGCCCCCTCCTCCCCTCTTCGACGTGTACTATATACTCCTACCGCAACACAACCCAAAAAGAAACCTCCTTGCTGGGTCAAAGTGATGGAGGAAAACCTCGCGGGCCCATGGATGGAAGCATCGCAAGCGAGTGAGTGTCCTATATGATGCGTAGTATTGCCCCCAGCCACCCTCTTCAACGCATACTATATATATATACCCCTACCGTACGTATAACAAAAACCAAAAAATGACCATTCTTGTTGGTCAAATTAACCTCTCTCATCGCATGTCATAGTGCTGGACGGCGACCTCGCGGGCCCACGCGAGTGAGTGTCCTAGGACCACCGCGTGCATGTGGCCCAAAGATGCATGTCAAACTTTTTCTGCAGCGAACATGCGACCAAAGGAGTTTAGTGTTGAAAATTGAAAAAAATAGATAACATCTATTTGTTTTTTATACATTGATTGATTTCCCAGGGATTTAAATGTGCAAAATCAAATTTGATCTACATGAGACCCATGATAGTGCATGAAAATGGATTGCAAAATCATATGTGTACGTGTCCCTGGGTGCATCTTTAGTCCCCATGCAAGAAATTTCTAACATATAGAATCTTGATTTTAAAATCCAATAAATCCAAAACTAAGTTGAAATTCATGAAAGCTATCGTGGTGTCATATGGACACCAATAGACTGTGATATTTTTTTTTCAAATTTGATACAAGTTTTGATATAATCTTCTTACATACAGGAAATTATAAATAATTATCAACCAATATCGCAAACGAACTCTTTATTCGAACCGTGTGCGTTAGACCAACAATGTAAGGGTCTTGCTTCGGTTAAGCAATAAAGCGGCAGAATTAATCATCAAAAAGGAAAAATCAATATAATACGTGCCGCACACGCGTCTCGTGTGCCGTACGAGCATGCGCGAGTTGACGAGACGCATGCTAGCAGGCAGACCGGGAGGCCGAGGCATGCGCGTGTTCGCTACGCACTCACCATGAGGCGTGCTAGTAGTTGTGTGAAATGATGGTAGGCGTGCCAGTAGTCCGCCATGCAGGCTCACCGGGAGGCGAGCCAGCCCTTTGACCGCTGCCCACCTCGCTCCCACTGCTCCATATTAATGGCGCGCCCGCCTCGCTCCGTGAAATGATGGTATAGGAATGCCAGAAGTCTGCCACGCAGGCTCACCGGGAAGCGAGACAGCCTTTGACTGCCACCCGCCTCACTCCCACTGGTCCGTACTAATGGCGCGCCCGAGCGGCCGCACCCCCCATCCTCGCCACACACACAATCCTCTCTCTCCGCCCGCATCCTCGACGCCGCTCTCAGTCCTCAAAGCCGGCACCCCCCATCCTCGCCACACACACAATCCTCTCTCTCCGCCCACATCCTCGACGCCGCTCTCAGTCCTCAAAGCCGTCAGTGCATGAGGATGCCACCGAACGCCCCATCGGAGGGAGTGGCGATGCCGGGATTGCTGAAGCACTGGAGCACGACGTGAATATGGAGACAGAGGTTTCCGTCGCCGCCGATAAGGTGGAGAATGAGGCTGCCAACAAGCAAAGGCGGGTCGAGAAAGAACCGCAAGCGACTCCAGCAGGCCTAGACTTCATCAGCAGCCTCCCCGATGATATGTTGACAGTCATCATATCCCTCCTCCCAATCAAATATGGGGCGATGACAACCGCCCTTTCCCGGCGGTGGCGCCCCCTATGGCTCTCCACCCCTCTCGAGCTCCTCGACGCCCACGAGCTCTGCCGTGGCTATCGCAAAAGCTTGGATGCGTTCTCCCAGATCCTCGGCAGTCACCATGGCCCAATCAGAGGCCTTATCATAGGTACGTTCCATTCCAATGGCAAGGACCGAGCCAAGCTTGACGAGTGGTTCCGATCCCCCACCCTAGATTAGCTTAAGGAGCTCAGTTTTAATGATGGGCATACGCGCTCGCTGCCAACGTCCGCGCTCCGCTTCGCGCCCATGCCGCGCCTCACCAAGTTCATGAGCTACCATTTCCCCCCTTAATGACGCGCCCGCTCTTTTTCTACCACGAATGAAGCACCTCGAGCACGTCACCATCTGCATCCCAAAGGATGACATGGAGTGCCTGCTCTGCGGCTGTACTGCACTCGAGTTCCTTCGTCTTCAGGCGATGAATTGGTCGAGTAGTTTCCACATCACCTCCAGGACTCTCCGGACTATTTAGGTGTGTTGCTGGTGCTGCAACAAGAGATCACAAAAGGTGGACCACAATATGGTCATTGAGGACACACCTTCACTTGACAGATTACTTGTAGTTGATCAACAAGGTCCAACAAGAATCAATGTCATTTCTGCGCTGAAATTGACAGTGGTGGGCTACTCGTCTGTCAAATACTACCACTTTCAGGTACAACAGTCGCCTTCTACCTCTCCTTCTTGATATCAACATTATTTCTAGTTTTGAAGATGTATGTTCGTCTATCATCCAGCAAAGCTTCACCCAGATTCTGCGCATAATGAAGGTCTTGGCACTAGAATCTATCGGCCCCAACCTGGACCAAGTTGTCAGTTTCCTGAGATGCTTTCCGTGCCTGAAGAAGCTGTATATCGAGGTGATGTTCCTTTCCTGTTAAATGTTAACCATAAGGGAGTTCAATTTTTTGCACCTTTTCCCAAGTTTACAATGACAATGTACTACGATTTCTGAAGGAATTTTGGAGGATTTCAGGACATACACCCCCCACCCCATATTGGTTGCTTGGTTCATATGGTTACAATCCATAAGCATTTCTCCTTTGGATTCATCTGTACTAGTTTTCTTAGGGAATTTTTCATCCAATCCAACCTCTTGTGAAGAAGGCTACATTTTTCTAGATTGTAATCAAATGCCCATGTTAATCATGTCAGATCGAAGATGGCACGTTGGTGCATTTTACAAAACCTGCAAACCAAATAGGCGTGTAGTAGTGTTCAAAACTGCATGTAGGCACTAACACATTCTCTTCTTTTGCAGATAATAATAGGCCCAGAGGTGGATAATGTTTATAACGACCATCACATCGAATGCCTGGATCTGCATCTCTCAAATATTACTTTGAACTACTACCGAGGGACCTTATGGGAGATTACATTCGCCAGGTTCTTTCTTGCCAGAGCAAGGGTGCTGAAGGTACTGAGGTTGAACACGCTTTTAATTAGGAAAGATGAATGGTTTGTTGATCAGAGCCGGCAGCTACTGCAGAATGGAAGAGGCTCCAAAAAAGCTAAACTTCGTATTGGAAGAGCATATGGCAGAGTAATTGGAAGTCATTGTGCCAAACCCATACATGACTTGTCAGCAGCTGATCCCTTTGCAGAAATAACGAGGTTTGGAAAGCGGCCTTACTATTTTAATTTTTAGTTTGAACCTCTCTTATATCCATGTTCAGCTGATCAGCACGGTCGTTTGCAGCTGAATGAGCTGAATTTCATTTCTAATATCAGTTTGAACCTTGTAATCTTTGAATTTGAGCCATGTAACTCTGGAATTTGAACCTTGTAATATTTTGGGCTTTTGCGGTACAATCGTTGAAATGGCATCGTATGAGACTCATAGATTGGTAGTACTATTTTGACCTTAATATGCAATAGACCTAGATTTTATTAACCATTCACGACCAGGGATCCAGCCGGAAGCAGAGCAATGGCAAACGTCGTCGCAACAAGATGTAGATGATTAGATGCTCGTTTCTCCTAGTTTAGTATGCATGTAATTGCTTACTTTGGTGTGTGGAAATGTTATGTGTGTAGTCACTTATGTAATTGTATGCTTAATTTGGTCATGCAATGCTATTCTTATAAGTATATATGTTGATGTTCTATAGACAGAGCATATCACATCGCACATGGACCACACTAGGGAACCCATCGGTCATGAATTCATCAACCGCAGACGGTTGTATCCCAGCAAGCGTTTGCCCACAACACACACAGCTTATTCCATCACAAATAACTCGGATGGATCAACTGTATGCCACGTATCCCACACGTAACTCTAATTTGATTCGTGCTTGATGTCTCCGCCATCGCTCGCACAGTTCGTCTTATTTGCCATGTATCACTGTGCCGGCCTTTGCTCGTGTCCCTCGGCGCGCTGTGCTCGCCGTTAGGCGCCGCAGCAGGCTGTGCTCACCGTTAGGCGCCACGGCGTGCTTTTCTCGCATCCGTCGGCGCGCTCTGCTCGTGTACCTCCACGCGCTCGGCTTGTGGACAGTTTTTCCTTGCATGTTCAACTGCTATATGCATATATATGGTTGGTCGCCGTTGAGGCGACCGCGGAGCTCTCTGCTCGCGTCCCTCCGTGCGCGCTCTGCCAGCGGTTGGGCCTACGCACGATCACGTCGGGGGCCCCATATGCATGCGGTTGCGCCACGCGCGTCGCCACGCGCGTCACCACGCGATGCAGTTACGTGCGGCACGATGGAGTTACGCGCAGCAAATTAGAACTACCATCCGGGTGTGCCGATATTCCAGGCCGTCCAGCTTCCCCTTTAATTCCTGTGGCCATTATAATAACCTTAGTCTCTTCAACCTTTTGATCGCGCTCGACAACACAACAAGCACACCCACGATGACACATAGAGAGGGAATGTCTAGTGGCGCTCCAATGGAGTTCGGCGAGCATAAAGTGGAGACGCACGTGAGGGAGACGGATCTCTTGGTGGTGTACACCATCGACCCGGCCGTGGTGGACGACTACATCAACACCGTTGAGCAGTTGCTTGCTCAGGACAAGTACAAGGTGGTCGGCATCGACTTCCAGTACACCGGCAGTCGTCCCAACATAGATCAGAAGGTTGCCATCGCCTAGTTGTGTGTGCGCCATCATATCCTCATCTACCACTACTGCATGGCCACAGAGCCTTGCGGCTGTTTCGCCAGGTTTGTCAACAGCACCGACTACAAGTTCGCTACGGTGGAAACTACCGACGATGTAAAAGCGCTTAGGGTTACGGGCTTGGCCTGCAAGAACCTTGTCGAAATCCATGAGCACTACAGGGTCTGGGGCAGCACGAAGAAGGACTCCCTGGTTGAATTCGCCTGGACCATCATCGACCCATACTACGAAAAGATGAAGCATGATGCCAACAGAACACGTCCCGTATCCTGGCATGGGGCCTGGATGCGGCAACTGGATGAACCTCACCTCAGGTTAACGGCCAAGAGCGTGTACACATGCTACGAGATGCACATGCAGATCGTTGACATGAGGAAGTGCCTCATTACCGAAATCGACGAGGCCGGATCGAGCCACAAGCAGAGCAGTAGCGGGAAGCGTCACAAGAAGTAGATGATGATCAGATGATCGTTTATCCTAGTTAATTATGCATGTAATATATAGTTGACTTTGGTGTGTGGAAATGTCATGTGTGTAGTAGCCACCTATGTAATTATGCATGTAATAGTTTACTTTGGTGTGTGCAAATGTCATGTGTGTAGTAGCCACCTATGTAATTAGATGTTTAATTTGGTTATGCAACCATGTCCTTATAAGTGTGTATATATATATGTTGTTGTTCTGTATGCAATCCCAACGCACAACACACACATCTTATTAGCAGCAATCATCTGATTTATTATCGGTATTCGCACACATTTCTGATTATAGACCTGTTTGCCGCGTATCACACATATCTTGTTAAATTGAACCGTTTTTGTTATCTTGGCTCAACGCAAACAGTTCATCCGAGTGAACTATTTGCCCTCTATCGCACACACCATGATCTGGCTGCCCGTTTCTTTTGTTCCGCCTCATCACAAAATGTTTATCCGAGTGAACCGTATGCCGTAGATCGCACACGCCTTCATCTGGCTGCCCGTTTCTTTTGTTCTGCCTCATCGCAAATAGTTTATTGAACTGAACCGTATGCCCCGCGTCGCACACGCAACTAAATTCTGAACCGTGTTTGATGTATCCTTCATCGCAAACATTTTGCATCTTTTTTTATGGTTTTTTTACATCACCGTTTGCAATTATTGCATCGCACACAGTTTCGTCGAAGTGCCTCTGGTCATAGTGTCACGTTAGCAGCATCCTGCAGTAGTGAGCTATAAGTGTATGAAAGCTCGCTACTAAAACTAAGTGGGTTAGCATCCAACTTGCTTGCTCATGAAGACCTCGGACATTTGAGGAAGCCCGTCATCGGAATATACAAGCCAAGTTATATAATGTGAAAATTCCCACTGGTATATGATAGTGACAAATCGAGACTCTCTATATGAAGAACATGGTGCTACTTTGAAGCACAAGTGTGGTAAAGGGATAACACACACTTTTGAACTACATGCTCCACGCAAGTGCACTTCAGTGAAAAACTACGTGCACTGCACTGCTGGACGAGTGTACTGCTTGTCCGGTGGTGGCCCTTTCGAGCGTCCTGGGTGTAATTGGCTGTAGCAGGTCATTTTTAGGTGTATTTTGATGCCCGTGGACCTTTATTATTTGACATTTACGATAATCCGCGTTCGAATCTTCAGGAATCAAGCGATTTAGCGGGATGAGCTTCCTCTGTTCGTTCGTGTTCGTCTTTGATTCGGGTGTTCTTCGCTCTGATTCATTTTTGCAAGTAGGAATTCGTCTCTTGTGTTTGTTTAATCGCTTCTAATTTGCTTCAATCTATGACCTTACGAGTTATCCGGTGTTAATTTTACCCAAATCGATTTGGCTATCAGGATGTGCTTTGTGCGCTCCTCTGTATTTTTTTGTTTTTTGTTCTTGCGTGTTGATGCGGTTTAAGTCTACGACTTAGTTTCTTTCTCTATTTCAAATCTACAGATTTGCCTTTCAATCAAATTTTTTTACTATTAATTTAGAGAATGGCGTGTTTTGTTCACCCGTTGTTTTTTATGGCCGTAATGCTTGAATGTGTTGGTTGCGCCCTCTGTTTTGAAATCGAGCAATTGCACTTATTTTGTGTGTGTGTGATCGAGCTTTGACTTAATGTGTGAACACTACTGCAGGTTGGTCCAAACGTGATAGTCCAATCAGAGACCCTTCGACGAAAATGTGTGTGATGCATTAATCACAAACGGTGCTGTAATAAAACCGTCAAAAGAGATGCAAAACGTTTGCGATGGCAATGACATCAAACATGGTTCAGATTAGAGTTGCGTGTGCGATGTGTGGCAAACAGTTAATCCAGAAGAACTATTTGCGATGAGGCAGAACAACAGAAACGGGCAGCCAGATGAGGATGTGTGCGATATACGGCATACAGTTCACTAGGATGAACTGTGTGTGATTAGGCAACACAATAGAAATGGTCAGCCAGATCGAGGTGTGTGCGATGGAGGGCATACAGTTCACTCGGATGAACTGTTTGTGATGAGCCAAGACAACAGAAACAGTTCAAACGAACAAGATGTATGTGATAGGCGGCAAACAGGTCCGTAATCAGAAATGTGTGCGAAGACCAATAATAACACAGACGATTGCTGCTAATAAGCCGTGTGATTTGCTCTGTCTACAGAAGAATAGCATATATATATATAACTGAAATAAACATCCAATTACATAAGTGACTATACAGATCATTCGCACACACCTCAATAAACAATTGCATTCGTTCTATACTAGGAGAAACGACCGTCTAGTCATCTACTTCTTGTGACGCTCCCGCCACTGCTCTGTGGCTCGATCCCTCGTCTGGGGCAGGAAGAAGACACTCCCTCATGTCAGTGATCCGCATGTACATCTCGTAGCTTGTGTACACGTCCTTGGCCGCGTACTTGACCTGTTGTTCATCCAGTCTCTGATGCCAGACACTGTGCCAGGCGTTCTTGTCCTTCTTGCTCTCATCCTTCATCTTCATGTAGTAGGGGTCGATGATGGCCGAGGAGAGGTCAACTAGGGAGTTCTGTTTGTTGTTGTCGCTGCCCCAGACCTTGTAGTGGTCCGGGATGTTGACAAGATTCTTGCATTTCAAGCCCGAAACCTTGAGCGCTTTTAGATCGTTGGTGGTGTCCACCGTAGCGAAACTGTAGTCAGAGTTGTTGATAAACTTGGTGAAATGCTCACAAGGCCTTGTGGCCAGGTGTTATTGGTAGACGAGGACGTCATGTCGCATGCACAACTGGGCGACGACAACCTTCTGATCGTGCCCGGCACGACCGCTGGTGTACTCGAGGTCGAAGCCGACCACTTGGTACTTGTCCTCAACAAGCAACTGCTCCATAGTTTGGATGGAGCTCTCCACCGAGACCGGCTCATTCGTGTACACCACCGAGAGGGCCTTCCCCCTCACGTGGGTGTCCACTACATGATGTGTGGTGAACTGCCCCCCGTTGTCGTCGTCGGTCGCTGGGAGCGCCATTGGAGCCACGGGGAGCGACATTGGAACCGCTGGATGTCCTCTCTGTATGTGTCGTCGTGGGTGTGCTTATTGTGTCGTGTGGCACGAGAGATGAAGGTAAATGGCTGCAGGAGTAAATGGGGGCTGGGCGGCATGGCAGTTTTTGCAGCGGGTAAATGCATCGTGGCGCCGCGCCTGGTGCAACCGCATTCATAATGGCAGCACAAACGTACGTGATCATGCGCCGGCCCCAAACACTGGCAGCACGCGGTGAGGAACAAGGGCAGAGCACCTAGAGGGACGCGAGAGCAAAGCGCGCATGGCGGGACGTGAGCAAAGCGCGCCGCGGCCGCCTCAACCGTGAGCAACCACACACATAGAGCAGTTGAACATGCAGGGAATGGTCGTCTACAAGCCGGCCAGCAGTTGCGTCACTTCGTAGAGAACGGCCATGTGCTACTACCTCCGTCTTGGTCTATTATTAGTCCCCTTTATATTCTGTGCCATATTTTGACCTTAAATTTAACCAACAAAATGTTAATGCATGTTATAAAAATTATATAATTGGAAATTATGTTCAAATGTGAATCCAACGATATAATCTTTGGCGACATGCATTCGTATTTTACTAGTTAAATCTCTAGTCAAAATTTGGCGCAAAAATACATCGATGACTTATAAACCAGGCCGAGGGTAGTAGGTAATTTAATCGCAAATGTTTTTTTATTAACCGTATGTGTACGTGTCCTTTCGTCCTCCTCTCGCATGTCTTGTCACCCCGCTGCCACAGACGGCTTAGGGCACAAGCTTGAGCAGCGCGCGGGGGCGTTCTTTTGGCCAAACGGTGGTGAGCCCGTTCCCGCGGAACTGCGCAGGTTCCCGCGCAAGCTTCCCGCCCGACTCGGTGAAATCCCCCAAAATCCCAATGCTTACCGGCCTGCTATATAAACCCTCACGGCCGGCGAGTCCTGCGTCGCATTTTCCCCTCCCTCCCTGTAGCTTATCTCGTCTGCTTCTCCCACAATCACCAATGGCACCGGTCCGTCGTCGTCGCTCAGCCACTCCCCCGTCATCAGAGGACAGCTCCAGCTGGAGGCTACACTGCGGCGGCAGCGCAGTCCCCGGTGTAGTGTAGTGCGTGTGGCGTCCCTGTTGGGTGTGCGCAGAACACCCACCACACGCTCCGCCGCCGCTGCCCGTCAGCAGCTTTTGCCGGCCGCCATTGCCGCCACCCCACCGTCTGCCGTCGTGGTCGCCACACCACCGTCGAAAGCTAGGGCCATCAACCGCTCTGCCGCCGTGGCCCGAAGGCAGGAGTTGGCCGTCGTGGCCACCACCCCACTGCCAGCCACCGTGGCCATCACCCGCTCCACCACCGCGGCCCGAAGGCGGGAGGTGGTGGTCGTGGCCGCCACCCCATCATTGGCCACCATGGCCGCTAGCCCACCATCGACCGCTGGGGTCATCACTCGCTCCGCCACCGCCACCCGAAGGCGAGAGGCGGAGGTGGAGGCCCGCATGTGCATCAGCGACCTTGCGCGCTACATTGAGTTCCTACGGGAGGAGGAGGAGCGCCTCGTCGAGCACGCAAAGAGCCTTACCACCGCCGTGGCCGCAGCACATGCCGCCACAGAGGCGAGTAATCAGGAGATCTACGAGGAGTCCCGCCGCTTCAAGAGGGGTCGTCTGGAGCGGTAGAGGGCGTTCGAGGTGAGCGTCGCTGAAGGTGCAGCAGTGGCAGGCACCATATTGCAGTTGTCCAGCTTGTCGATAGGCTCCTCCTCCTCTGCCTCTTACTGAGCGTGCTCGGCAGAGGAGAGGCTGTCGGAAGTAGTACAAATCCCCTCCATAGTAGTAGTATTTAGGGGCTATTTTGTTCAATTCATCTGACTATAGATATGGTGGAACTGTACAACGTACTTAAAATTAGCTAGTATATATAGTTGAACTAGCTATTTCAGTACGTGGTTGGCAACAATTGGGGAAAAGTTTGGTCGGTTTAGCTGTCGAGTTGAACTGTTTGTATAAAGAATGACTGCTTAATCTATGAATGAAATCTATGCTTAATTACTGAATTTTAGTTGCAAAAATTAGATAGTGCTAGTGATTTTTAGCTGCATATTTTGACAAATGGCAGTATTACAAGGTTGACAAATGGCAATGTTACTAGATCAACAAATGTCAATCTTTCCAGTTTGACAAATGGCAATATACCCAATATGACAGATACAAATCTTACCAAATTGTCTGTACGTGGTTGAACACGGGTCATCCAAAACAACCGTTTGCGTTGAAGGGATGTACAAATTGTGCGTGCCAGATTTTCTCTTGGCTTAGCGCCGAAGTCTCGCTTTGCATACCGTATTCAATCTGAACCGTTTGCTTTGAAGAGATGCACAAATCCTGCGCGGTGAATTTTCCCTTGGCTTACAGGGGAAGACCATAGCTCTCACTTTGCATACAGGTGTTCTATCTAAAACATTTGCGATGAAGAGCTGCACAAATCCTGCCCGGCACATTTTCCCTTGGCTTACTGGGGAAGCTGTCGGTTTACATACGGGTGTTCTGTCTAAAACGTTTGCGATCAAGAGCTGCACAAATCCTGCTCGGCACATTTTCCCTTGGCTTCCTAGGGAAGCTGTCGGTTTGCATATGGGTGTTCTAACTAAAACGTTTGCAATGAGTGTTTTATATTTAAAAACCATTGATGTTTTTTTAAAGAAAATCGGTTGATAAGTCTGTACATTCAGAGAGAACGTTCAAACCATATCTTTCATTCAGTCACACTGCGAATTTATATTCATATGATCGAGATACAATATTAAACCCCAAAAAACCTAATTCCGACGGCGGCGGAGGCAGTGTGCTGCGCCGGCATTGTCATTGTCGTCCTCCGGGACGCCATTGTTGAAGTCTTCAAGGCAGCATAGAATGTTCTTCACTTGGAAATCAAACATCATGTCGTCGCGTGATCAACGGGCGGGGCGCGGGAGGACGGCGCTATGAGGTAGCGGTCGATAGCGGCGTCCCATGCTGCTGAGGGGGGCGCGCGCATGGGCACGGGCGTGGCAGGTGCAGGCAAACACATGGGGACCAGCGCCGTGGTGGATGCAGGGGCGCGCACGGGCACGGGCGCTAGCGCTGGCATGTACACGAGCTCGCACGGGTCCGCAGAGACCTCACTGATGCCCGCTGCTTCCAGCTATAGTGCTTGGCGACCAGCCCATCAATGCTACGGGGATGGTCGCTAGCGCGGACGCGGGGATGGGAGCTGGGACGGGCGCGGGGGCAGCGACCGCAGCGGCCAGCTCGTTCAGGGCCATGTCCATGAGGCCCCATTCCTCCTTATTTTCTATCTCCTCCGGCTCAGAGTCGACTTCACCAAACTGGAAGACTAGTGGCAGATGATCCTTCTGCTCCATGGCGTTGGTGGAGGTCTACGGGAGGGAGGGGAATGGCAGGCGAACAGTAAGGCCGCCCGCATTAAATAGCGGCTCGGGCGCCATTCATGGAGAGGATGCGAGCAAGGCGGGCGGCCATGGAAGTCAAAGGGCTTGCTTCCCAGTGAGACTGCACAGCGTACAGCTCGCAAGCTTCCTGGTGAGCCTGCGCATTGGAGGACAGCTTGCACGCCTCTCGGTCAGCCTGCACAACGGACTGCGCTCGCCCGCCTCCTGTTCAGTCAAGCAACTGTCCGCACGGCACCTCCTAGCCATTAAAAGAGAGACACATGGCGTCACATGAATGGTTAATTGAACGCACATGATTTAAATTATACAAACGCTTGAGATGTTAAAGTGGTAGCTATTTGTTTCAAAATGCCTTTGTTGGCTGTTATTCGAGTGCGCCTTCTCTCAAAATGGACACAAAAAATACCACAGGATGTCGGGTGCCATTCCATGATAGCATGCCAAGTTTCATGAATTTCAGACGAGTTTTGGATTTACTAGAATTTAAGAACAAAGTATCTCAACGTTTTGCCGGCAATCCACAGTGCCCTGGTATTTGAAATTCATTCCCATTTCTTGCATGGGACCTAAGCATGCACCCAAGGACACACATTTGATATGTCAACCCATTTTTCTGCACTAGAGCATGTGCATGTAGTTTAAATTTGAATTATGCATATAAAATGCCTAGAAAACCCAGTTAATGTATAAAAATGTCCAAGCGAACCCCGAAAAATCCCAAAAATTGACACAACACTCCTGTTGTTCTATGTTGACACTAGAAAAAAAATTAAAGCAAGAAGAGGCAACGGATATCGTTTCATCTCCAAAGGTGGCACATTCCCAACCGAAACCATCAGGCTTGTTGTGAGAAGCTCTGGTTTGCGAGAAGCTTATACCCAAACCTGCCCCAAATGGGACAAAAAATTTACCACAGCATGTTGATGTTGCTCCATGATAGCATGTTAAGTTTCATGAATTTCATACGAGTTTTGGATTTACTAGAATTTAAAAACCATGTATCTCAATATTTGCAGCCGAGCGACGGTGGCAAGGTGTTTGACATTCATTCCAATTTCTTGCATGGGACCTAAGCATGCAACCAAGGACACAAATTTGATTTTTCAACCAATCTACATGCACTGGAGCATGTGCCTGTAGTTCAAATTTGAATTATGCACATAAATGCATAGAAAACTCAGTTAATGTATAAAAATGTCCAAACGAACCATGAAAAATTCTTAAATTTAACACAACACTCCTGTTGTTCAATGTTGACACTAGAAAAAAATTGAAATCAAGAAGAGTCAACGGATATCGTTTCATCCAGAAAGGTGAAATGTTCCCTACCGTAACCATGAGGCTTGTTGTGAGAAGCTCTGGTTTGTGAGAAGCTTATACCCCAACCTGCCGCAAATGGGACAATATTTTTACCACGGCATGTTGATGTCGTTCCATGCTAGCATGTCAAGTTTCATAAATTTCAGACGCGTTTTCGATTACTAGAATTTAAAAACCATGTATCTCAATGTTGGCGGCCGAGCGACGGTGGAAAGGTGTTTGACATTCATTCCAATTTCTTGCATGGGACTTAAGCATGCAACCAAGGACACACATTTCAATTTTGAACCCATTTATATGCACTGGAGCATGTGTATGTAGTTCAAATTTGAATTATGCACATAAATGCATAGAAAACTCAGTTAATGTATAAAAATGTCCAAGCGAACCCTGAAAAATCCCAAAATTTGATACAACACTCCTGTTGTTCTATGTTGACACGAGAAAAAATTTAATAGCAAGAAGAGGCAACGAATATCGTTTCGCCCCCCAACGTGGCACGTTCCCTACCGAAACCATCAGGTTTGGTGTTAGAAGCTTTGGTTTGCGAGAAGGTTATACCCAAACCTGCCCCAAATGGGACAATATTTTTACCACGGCGTGTCGATGCCGTTCCATGATATCATGTGAAGTTTCATGAATTTCAGACAAGTTTTCGATTTACTAGAATTTTAAAACCATGTATCTGAATGTTAGCGGCAGAGCGACAATGTCAAGGTGTTTAACATTCATTCTCATTTCTTGCATGTCACCTTAGCTTGCAACCAAGGACACACATTTGATTTTTCAACCCGTTTTTATGCACTGGAGCATGTGCATGTAGTTCAATTTTGAATTATGCAAATAAATGCCTAGAAAACTCAGTTAACGTATAAAATGTCCAAACGATCCCTGAAAAATTCCAAAATTTAACACGACACTCCTGTTGTTCTATGTCGACACCAGAAAAAAATTGAAAGCAAGAAGAGGCGACGAATATCGTTTTGTCCACAAAGGTGATACGTTTCCCTACCAGAACCATGAGGCTTCTTGTGAGAAGCTCTGGTTTGTGAGAAGCTTATACCATAATCTGCCCCAAATGGGACAATATTTTTTACCCCATCATGTTGATGCCATTCCATGATAGCATGCCAAGGTTCATGAATTTCAGACGGGTTTTGGATTTATTAGAATTACAAAAGCAAGTACCTCAACGTTTGCCGGAGAGCCACGGTGTCGTGGTGTTCGAAATTCATCCCCATTTCTTGCATGGGACATAAGCATCCCATGGACACATATATGATTTACAACCCATTTTGGTGCACCAAAGCATGTGCATGTAGTTTAATTTTGAATTGTGCTCCTGAAATGGCTAGAAAACCAAGTTAATGTATAAAAATGTCCAAACGAACCCTGAATAATTCCAATTTTTTTACGATACACCTATAGTTGCATGTTTACCGCAGATAAAAGTTCTAGCAATTAAAACACCCTCCTTTGCCGCTGTGACCCCATTATGTAATTCAAATCAAGATGAAAAATCAAGTAGATCGCACACTGTTTATTATCACCAACCGTGTGAGATGCAGTACAAAATATCTTGGAGCACCATCGGAGTAAAGTATGCCTATGGCTTACGCGAGAAGGTGCGTCAGCTACAATCCATAGCCGGCGTGTCAAGCACACTAGCTCGCCCCCCAAATATCAGTTCACTGTCCAATCGTCACCGGTGAAAGATGGGGACGTGGACCCGCGTCGTGAGGGCAACTTCGGGGGCCCACTCCGGCGAGAGCACGGCCGCAGCCGCCATGCACGTTCTAACAAGCTGCATGAGCGCGGCCGCAATATGCGACCGGGCGGCCAAGGCAGCCCAAACGGCCACTGTTGCTTCTTAGGTGATGGCAGCAACATCTGCCTCGGGGATAGCAACTAGCGAGAGCAGCACATCAGTTGTCCGTTCCGCAGCGACAGCCTTAGCCCTGATGGTGGCCGCCCACGACCATGTCGAGGCCGCCCATGCCTAGCTCATGGCGGTCACTGCACAAATCGAACGAAGCCTCTCCGACGACGGTCGGCACCCACGGTCGAAGAGTTGGCAATCGCCGAGAGCGTTCGAGCAGCCGTCCGTTCCTCCGCGGCATACCTTGCCACGACGGACCCGTCCAAGCCCAGATCGCAGCCGCCCACGCCCAGCTCATGGCAGCCTTTTCCAAAGAGATGGCGGACGCGGATGGCGAGATGCTTGCAAAGTATGGTGCGATGGATGCCATGGAGCCCCTTCCCCAGGAGATCGTCGGGCGCGAGGTGGACATGGAGGAGGCGGCGGAGATCAACGAGCACCAGCCGTAGTAGTACTCTTTGTTTTGTTTAATTAAGAGCGCCGGTCTTTAATTTTTTAGAGTAATGTTTAGGTCCGCTAACTCTGTTTAATTGCTGAACTTTCTCGATTAAGAAGTGTGGGTGTCCTGTAGTCTCCTTTGTGTACCCAAATTATGCAATGACGTGGATGACCACTGTAACCAGGGAAATTTGAACCAAAAAATTTCACGTTCAAACTCATCACACACGGGTTAAGCTATATGAATCGTTTGTGATGTTCACATATCGTACACAGTGCTGAATAAGGGACCGTGTCTGATGACACTTTGCGCGCCAGTTTTTTCGCTGCATCGATCCAAAATTTTTGGCTTTCGCGGAAATATCTACCTCCTCGCCCCTCCCCCTTACCAAAATCCACATTTCCCCTATTTTCGCCTTCCTTTCCAAGTTGAAACCTTCACTCCTTGCTTGCAGCGCCGCCTCCTTGCCAGCGAACCTCCTTCATGCTGCTCGGCCTCGTCGATCCAGGCAGGTAATCCACATCCGACCCCCATCCTCCTCCTCCTTCCACATCCCACATGCCCCAACCTCCGGCACAACACCTTCCACCAAATCACCGACCCCTCCCCCAAATAAGCGCCGCCCTAAGCCATGGTGCATGCAGTATAGCCAGGAGCTCAAGGAGCATTTGGCACAGAGAAGCAAATCGCGGCCTCACGCGCGGATGAGGTCGTGATGGCTGCCATTCATGCTGACCCCCAGATCTTGGAGGAGCACCTCACCATCGATACCTCGTGCGCTGACGCTGCGATGCGGTTGGCTGCTTTAAATGACAGTTCATGGAATTTTCTCGAGGCCACCGTCGGTGCCTTCAACGAAGACTACGAGGTGTTTTCTCAGCGTGCCCGTGCTTACCTCAACTCGAGGGCCAGCAGGTTGGTGCCCAGAGTGGCTCAGGCAACTCACCACTACGACAAGGGCACCCATGATGTGGAGGCCTCACCCTCTTCCATGTCGAAGGATCCAATCATCATCGATATCTCCGACGATGAGTAGTAGCTTGTCTTATTAGCTCACTATAAGGACCTATGTTCAGTTTGCTAGCTACGTCGGTTAAGCATGCTCGGTTTACCCGTTGCATGTGCTGCTCCTGCCTTTCCTTAACAAATTCTAGTGAATTGCCCTATCTACTTTTACCATGCAATTTGTTGCTCTAGTGTATATGTTCTATATGTCGTGCAATGTGGTGCTCACATATTGGCTGTTTTGTTAATTAGTTGTCATCTTCAGTTAACTGTTTGGTTCAATTATGCAAATGTGATGTTCAATTCTTCAGGGTGCAATTTTGTATTGTCTTCCATGTGAGAAATAAATCGAATTTATCTTTACAAAATACATGAGAAACAAATACAATTGCTATATTTCCAAGTTGTCAAGCATGCTTGGTTTGGTTAACTGTCTGATCTTCTAGTATGTTATACATTGTGCAATGTGGTGCTCAGTTAACATTTGGTTCATTTGTTGTTGTGTTTAGTTAACTATTTGGTTCAATTCTGCAACGCGATGTTCCATTGTTGTGGGTGCATTCTGTTATTATATACCACGTGAGAAATAAATCAAATTTGGATGTACTAAATACATGAGAAACAATACAATTGCTATATTTCCAAGTTGTTAAGCATGCTTGGTTTGGTTAATTGTCTGATCTTCTATTAGGAGTATGTTATATTGTGCAATGTGGTGCTCAGTTAATGTTTGGTTCATTTGTTGTGGTGTTTAGTTAACTGCTTGGTTCAATTCTGCAATGCGATGACCAATTGTCGTGGGTAGAATTTTGTATTGTTGTGCATGTGAGGAATAAATCGAATTTGGCTGCACTTAATACATGAGAAACGTATACAATTGCTATATTTCCTAGTTCTTAATCATGCTTGGTTTGGATAAATGGGTTTTCCATGTGGCTTGAATTAATCTGATGAATCTGCAATGTGCTTATTTTTCATCAACATATTTTACTGATAGCATGCGAACCCTCACTTAACCTGATCACTAACTACCTTATATGTGTTGCAGGGAAACAATGGGAAGCACTGAGGTTTACAATCGAGGTTTGCACATGCATAGTCCTTTTTCTAATAGCACAATATTGTGCACTTGCAGGAACCATTCTAATATTTAGGTTTTTAACAATTTGTCTTGCACATGTAGGTCCTGCTGTCAGAGGTTCTGACCCACTGTTCGACCCTTTTTACATATGGAGAAATGAGTTGTCCATGAATATCAGTCAAGTCAAGAAACTCAGAAAGATTGTTAGGATAAAGAAATTAGTGACAAAAAACAACAAGATCTTTGTATGCACAATGAAGAAGACATCAGTTCACTACAGGATGGTACTAATTATTATACCTTGCCTTTTTTATTCCCTTGCCCCATTTCCAATATAGAGAAGATATTTATGCACATCCTTGTTTTCAGGCCTTCCCAAAGCAGTTCACTGATGATTACCTCTCAAACCACCTATATGGTCAGGAGGCGAGGAAGGTATTCATACAACACTCACGGTTCAATATTGAAGTGTTCCTGAAGAGGACGAAGGATGGACGGTCAATCATCCACAGGTACTGGCCTAAAGTTGCAAAGACCTTCAACGTCAATGAAGGCTCAATATTCGCCTTCCGCTTCAGCAGTTTTCAAGATGAGATTCATCTGTCTATGTACCATCTATGATGCTAATTTTGAAAGGTTATAGATGTTGCATGTGAAACTTGGTGCTGGTGCGGTTGTGTAATGGGGTAGCTGAGTGCTGAAGCTATATGATGTTGTACTCTGATGTATTTCAATTATGAAATCCTACTTCCTTAATATGAAAATGAAATATATTGTGTGCTTAATATGAAATGTCAATTAGATTAATAAATGGATTATTAATAATAGGAAAATTAGCCTGCTAATGGCCAATTAGCCTGCTAATTGGGTTTTTCTATTGCAAACGGTTATTGAGAAAACACAGTGGGCGATGACATCAGGCAACGCACACAGTTTCTAGGAATAAACCATGTTGGATCAATGAACAATCACACATGACATCCTCTTGAAAATTGTTTGTGTTAGGCCACCTTGCGCAAACGTTTACCACATAAAAAGTGTGTGTGATGGACAGCCTTTGCCACACAGTTTCTTCTACGCACCGTGTGTGATGCATTCAATAACACAAATGATAAAATTGTTATTATCATCTGCAATGGCAATGCTATCATAAATGATTTAATGGGGAAAATTGTGTGTGATGTACCTGCGAATGGAAACGTTTTCCTTGGAGTGACTGTGTGGGATGTATATACGAACGGAAACGTACTTCTTGCATTAACTGTGTGGGATGTACATACTAACAGAAACGTATTCCTTGGATTGACTGTGTGGAATGTACATACAAATGGAAATGTTTAGCCGGGACTGACTGTGTGGGATGTACTTATGACCTGAAATGATTTTTCCTGTATAATTGTATTTTTTTAGCACAACTGTACGTATAACCGTATTTGATCGCTCTCCTGTCGCGCATGACCTCATTTTGCCGAGTGTGTGTGCCAGGAGGGCCTATCCCCGACGGTTTCTGGGTCATCTGGGAAGGACCCCCCTATCACAGTCACTCACTTGGCGACGGTTCAGAACGCCATCGCCGAAAGGGGTTAAAAACCGTTTGTATAGCACCTCGCTGTACCAGTGGAAGCATGATTGGGCTCGTATGCTTCATCATCTGTTGTGTTTTAATTTTTGCAGTTCTTTCATTTTTTAAGCGTACTGCATGTTTCAAGATAGCGGACTACACCGACGGAACAACACCGTAGTTTACAGGATAGCTTCTTAGATTTCCATTTTTAAAACTGCATTTTGGTGTGGAGTGAACTGCAAAGTATTGAGCCATGTACTGCATTACTGTTTATAAAAGAACTGCATAGATGTCAAGTTTTTGAGCTTTGTTTCAGATGGTAATTGCAAAGTTTTGACCATTTGCACTGCATTGATATTACTAAGAGAGCTCCAATTCTTAATATAGTGCACTGTAATATATGTAATTTAGAAACTGCATTTTCTTTGGCTACTTATAGCATGGTGGTAAAATTATGCTGATGAGCTCACATGCATTAAAAAGGGACCGTTGAGACAGTCTGAAGAACATAGAGTTGCAGAGTAGGTAGACCTAATTTAAAAAACATACATCATAAGCAAACATTGCATAGATGCCACATGCAGCTTTGCTTGAACTTAGACATCCTACAGTGCAAATATTCTAAACAACAGAGATCATTTTTCCTTGTAGAACATCACCATTACCACTTCTCCGGCCTCGAATCCATTCTCGGAGACAAACTTCTTCCAGCCAGCAGTTATGTTAATGCAGCCATCAAAGTCAATGTGGTAGTCAGCTTGCAGATAGTCATACCCATTCTTGTGCACTGTCTCCAGAATAAGCTTCTCTCAACTTGCAGCGACAAACCTTATTGTGGTGGCATTTTCTGCAATTTGGCATGCATTTTGAACAAAAAGTAAAGACCTAGCAATTTTGCTATATCTGAACATAATCTATATACTTGAATTGAAATATGTATGGATATATGACTGCTAGTAAAAAAAAACAGGTTCAATATGAGAACTAAAATATATAATGACTTGACTACTAACTTTACTACAATATATACTATTCTGCTAACACTATCACACTGCAAGCTCAACGGTACTGCACTGCTTTAGGAAAGCAAGAGCACTGCAATGCTGGGTGAGGGAACTGCTTTTTTGATTTGGGTGTTGCTGATTGTTTGTTCAGGTTCAGTCAAACTAGTGCAACACCTGACTGAGACTGAAGAAATATACGTAGAACCATGTAGTGTTTAATTACTGACTAATCTAAAAAAAATCAGATCTAGGTATTGATAAGACTAAGCTAACTAACAGAAACATACATTCAGATGTGGATCTGGATCCTAAAAAGGTAAAAAATACGAGGAGGGGAAACACATACCCATGATTCCTCGAGGTCTGCATGTGTGAGGCGATATAGAAATGGTGCCCGAAACCCGCGGTTGGTGGTCAGCAGGCACTCGAGCTGGTTGCGCCACTAAGTCTCTATGAGCTCCACACTTTCATGGTACACGCATGCTGAAAGGATTGAGAAGAGGGGTCTAGAGGGGGTGATTAGACCCTTAACATGTAAAAGTGGCAGTTTTTTATTTCTTCAAGTTAAGGTTGAGTTTATCACATGTTAAAGCACACACAATACATCTCAAGCAAGCATGACAAAAGTATAGGCAGTGGAAAGAGTAAAGCATGCAATTTGCAAGAATGTAAAGGGATGGGATTGGAGTGTGCAAACGCAATGGAGACGCGGAGAGTTTTTGGCGTGGTTCCGGTAGGTGGGGCTATCGTACATCCACGTTGATGGAGACTTCAACCCACGAAGGGTAACGGTTGCATGAGTCCATGGAGGGGTCCACCCACAAAGTCCACGAAGAAGCAACCTTGTCTATCCCACCATGGCCATCGTCCATGAAGGACTTGTCTCACTCGGGTAGATCTTCACGAAGTAGGCGATCTCCTTGCCCTTACAAACTTCTTGGCTCAACCCCACATCATGTCGGAGGCTCCCAAGTGACACCTAACCAATCTAGGAGACACCACTCTCCAAAATGTAATAGAAGGTGTGTTGATGATGAACTCCTTGCTCTTGTGCTTCAAATGATAGTCTCCCCAACACTCAACTCTCTCTCACAGATTTGGCTTTGGTGGAAGAAGGATTTTTTCGAAAAGCAACTTGTGGAAGGCTAGAAATCAAAGTTCAAATGGTAGGAATGGAATATCTTGATATCAACACATGAATAGGTGGTTCTCTCTCAGGAAATGAATGGTGGAAGTGTAGGCACGTTCTAATGGCTCTCTCTCAAATGGAGAAGGGGGTGGAGGAGTATATATAGCCTCCACACAAAATCCAACCATTACACACTTTTGACTCATCTCGGTGGCACCGATCTGTTCAAAAATATGAACTTTAGGAATCTCGATGGGACCGACTGGAAAAACTCAGTGGGACCGATGTGCTAGGGCTTGGGGCAAACCTCGTCTCGGTGGCATCGATTGCATAAACTCGGTGAGACCAAAGTGAAGAAATAAGGCAACAGAAAGTTGACAAGCCATCTCGGTGAGACCGATTGCAATTGTCGGTGAGACTGAAATAATTGCAACAAGTAACAGAGAGTTGGCAAGGCCATCTCAGTGAGACCAAGATCCGTATCGGTGTGACCGAATCGTTAGGGTTTCTGGCAGTGGCTATGCAAATGAACTCGGTGGCTGCGGATAGAAAGAATCAGTGGGGCCGAGTTGGAGTTTAGGGTTTGGACATATTTGGATGGAGAAAGTGGCTGAGGGTTTTGGAGCAATATCACTAAGCACTTTGAGCAAGTAGACCATTAAGCAACACCTCATCCCCTTTTAATAGTATTGGCATTCCTATGGACTCAATGTGATCTTGGATCACTTAAATAGAAATGAAGAGTCTTGAGCTTTTGCCAATCTTTGTCCTTAGCATTTTGAAGGTGTTCCACATCCTCTTGTCCATGCCACTCCACTGTTGAACTTGTTTGAAATATACTGGATAAAACCATTAGTCCAACAAACAATATGTTGACATTAATTACCAAAATCACCGAGGGAGCACTTGTGCTTTCAATCTCCCCCTTTTTGGTAATTGATGACAACATACATCAAAGCTTCAAGTAACTGATATGAAGAGTAGTAAGTAAAGCTTTGGAAGAACATGCAACATGCATAAGCTCCCCCTATATGTGTGCAATCATGTAATGATAAGATTGAATAGCATGTGAATGCACATCATGATAGAGCAAGTAATGAGTTACATGTATCTTGGCTATATGCATCAGAGTAAAGAATTAAGTGAGATGTACCTTCATGTTTATGAATCCCTCTTGCAAACAGTATGTGCAAAAGCAAGATGTCATCATGCACATTGGTGTGATGCATATACTTACCTTGTGGTTCTTGAGCTGACTCTTGAAGAAGCAATCTTGAGAAAACAAGGTTAGATAACACAAGAAAACTCCAAACAAGAATGATTCCAAGATCCACAAAAAATACCAAGACTGGGATGACATGTAATAGGTGAGTACCACAGAGTGAGTACTTCATTCAGATATAGACATGTCCCCAAGAACTTAAAGATTTGCAATAAATTCTAAGGATTTTTCTCCCCTTAAACATGGACTCTTTCTCCCCCTGAATCTAACATTTGATAATGGGAGAAGGTAGGGTGCGATAAAATCAGATCAGAGATAAATAAATCAATCTGAGCACAAATGGATAAGATCCAAAAATATCTAAAAAAACACTAACATGTCTTTCCCCTCTTAAGACATGTGACTTCTCTCCTCTTATGACATTGCATTTCTCTTCCTTTCTTAGAAGAGTTTTGTAAGGGTAGGCTTTGATGTGCTCTCTCTCCCCCTTTTACATCAATTTCCATGAAGGGTAGTTTTCATGGATATGAGTCAAGTGAGTATGATCCTTGAGAGACACAAGCAAGCATAATGTAGCTCAAGATGCAGACAGAGGAAAAGAATCATTGAGTGGAGCTGAGGAAAATAGGCAATATAAGATGGCAAAAAGTTTTCTCAGCAGTGAAATCGGTGGCGCCGATCTGTTTCAATCGGTGACTTCGAGATAGCAGAGCCACTGAAGATGCTCATCGGTGAGACCGAGTTAGTCCATTTCGGTTGTATTGATGAAAAGTGTGCAAGTGTACCTTACACTTCGGTCTAACCGATAGGCTTAAATCGGTGCAACCGAGTTCAATGCAGAGAGAAAATTTTGTCGGCTCAGCTCACTTGCAAATGAAATTTCACAAAGATTTTCAAGGAATTTTCATAAGGATTTGCAATGAATTAAATTTTTTACTTAAAGACAAACAACACAGAAAACAAAAGAGATCTAGATAAGTTTTTTTTTGATTTAGAAGGAAAACACAAGAAGAAATGCAATGGAAATGCAATGTACAAAAAGAACACTAGAGAACTTCCTCTAGAGGTGGTCAGTGAAAAAGTCTCCTATGTTAGAGTATATTGACTTAGGAGTCAAGTGAGATCACTTGATCATAGGTCATACTCATTGTTAAGCTCAAAATGGGGTTGCCATTTTTCATTTAAGCATCTTGATGTATTCACATCTTGTTGAGTTGCTTTAACCCATGACTTGGAGTAAGGCTTCTCTAAGATGGAATGACATACCTTGGGTTGTGGTGTTGATCTTGATCATGTAGTTGAACTTGTGTTGGATGCTCAAGGTTGATGTAGTCAATCAAGAGTTGGGAGCATCCTTTGGAGTTGAAGCTCATCTTCCTACAAGGGTTAGTCTTGCAAGGAATAGCACTTGTGTGTCCAAATTGACAATCATGAATTTAGACATATTGAAATAGCCAAAGGATATGTTGAGTGAGTTCATTCTTCCTTGATTTCAACAACCAAAGCATAGATACTTGGTGATGTAGATATTGCTCAAGATGTGAGTGATTTGCAATCTCATAGATTGAGGCTCATTCAAGTACCTACAAGGGTTAGATAACATACATGGGTGCAAAAATATCCAAGATAAATGGTCATCATCATAAGAGAAATGTCAAGGATTAGTTAAATAGGCTCATGCCTTGCATGTATCCAAATGGAATCTCTATTCCAAGTTTGAGGCATCAATGATGTTCAATTCACCTCTCAAACAACAAAATATCTTTTCATCAAGCGGTTTAGTGAAGATATCCGCCAATTGCTTGTCGGTACGAACATGCTTAAGATTGATATCTCCTTTAGCAACATGATCACGAATGAAATGGTGACGAACATCAATATGCTTAGTTCGAGAATGTTGCACGCGATTGTGAGCAATCATAATAGTACTATCATTGTCACAAAAGCAATGGAACATGTTTCACATGTATCCCATAACCTTTAAGAGTTTGGGTCATCCAAAGTAATTGATCACAACATGATCCAGCGGTAATGTATTCCACTTCGTCGGTTGTTAATGATATCGAATTTGTTTCTTGGAGGAACAAGAGACAAGGGATCTACCAAGAAATTGACATGTACCCGAAGTGGACTTTCTATCAACCTTACCAGCATAGTCCGAGTCGGAATAGCCAACAAGATCAAAAGATGACCTCTTAGGGTACCAAATGCCAAAATTTGGTGTATGAATTCAATATCTCACTATCCTTTTCACGGCCTTAAGATGACATTCTTTAGGAGCCACTTGATAATGTGCACACATGCACACACTTAGCATAATATCAGGACGGGAGGCACAAAGATACAATAATGAACCAATCATAGAACGGTAAACCTTTTGGTCAACCGGGTTGCCATCCTTCGTCAATTCAAGATATCCACTAGTAGGCATGGGTGTTTTCATACCTTTGCTTTCTTGTATGTTGAACTTCTTGAAAATATCCTTGGTATATTTTGTTTGTGAGACAAAGGTACCTTCCTTAGTTTGCTTGATTGGCGAACCAAGGAAAAATTTGAGTTCACTCATCATAGACATCTCAAACTTCTCCGACATTAACCTTCCAAGCTTTTGACTAAAAAGAGGGTTAGTAGAACCAAATATGATATCATCCACATAAATTTGGCACACAAAAAATTCTCCATTAACCCTTTTAGTAAAAAGAGTAGAATCAATTTTCCCAATTTCAAAGCCTTTTTCAATAAGTAACTTAGTCAAGCATTTATACCTCTAGGATCTTGTTTAAGACCATAAAGATCTTTGTGAAGTTTGTAGACATGATTAGGTTTCTTGGGATTAACAAAGTCGGGAGGTTGTTTAACATAAACTTCCTCCTCAATTTCACCGTTTAGAAAAGCACTTTTAATGTCCATTTGGTATAAAGTGATATCATGGTGATTGGCATAAGCAAGTAAAATGCGAATGGACTCAAGTCTAGCAATGGGGGCATATGTCTCACCATAGTCCATACCTTTGAATTAAGTGTAGCCTTGAGCGACGAGACGGGCCTTGTTTCATACAACTTGTCCATCTTCATCTTGCTTATTCCGAAACACCCATTTGGTTCCAATGACATTATGATCATCGTTGGTCTTTTCAACCAATGTCCATACTTGATTCCTCTCGAAGTTGTGTAGCTCTTCGTGCATAGTGTTTATCCAATCCGGATCATCAAGGGCTTCTTCTACCTTAATAGGTTCAACACTAGAAATGAATGAGTAGTGTTCACAAAGGTTAGCTAAATGAGTTTTAGAGAGAGTGATCTCACGGTTTGGATGTCATCGAAGATTTATTCGACGGGATGATATCTTGAGACTCTTGCTCTAACTCGTGAGAGCTTTTACTTGGGTTGTGGTGGAACATCCTCATCATCATCATCTTCTTCTTCATTGTTGGTGGCATTGTCATTCGCTTGTGGAGGTGGAGAAGGAGGTCGAGGTGGTTCATCTTGTTGTACTTCCTCATTTCCTTCGTCTTGACATATTCCACTCCTCCAATTCAACTTGTGGTTTACTTTGATGTGAAGTTGAGGCTTCCACTTGAATTGACGAAGTACTCTCCTTCACCTCCGTTGGCCGAATTTTGCCAATAGACAAATCTTGAATTGCTTTCGAGGGATCTTTGTCTCCTACATCAGTTGGCAATTGCTCTACTTGCGAGACGTTAGATTCATCAAACTTCACATCTACCGTCTCTTCAACCTTTCGGGTGAAATTGTTGTAGACACGGTAAGTGTGAGAGTTTGAGCCGTAACCGAGTAGGAAACCTTCATGAGATTTAGGAGCAAATTTCGAACGATGATGCTTATCAAGAATGTAGCACTTTGAGCCAAATACTCGAAAGTATCCAACTTGGGGTTTGTTACCGGCGAGTAGCTCGTATGCCGTCTTCCGGAGAAGCTTGTGAAGATATAGTCGATTCGTAGCATGACAAGCTGTCTCAACCGCTTCCGCCCAAAAGTGTCTTAGTGTCTTATATTCATCAAGCATCGTTATCACCATCTCGATAAGTCTCCGGTTCTTCCTCTCAACAACTCCATTTTGTTGAGGTGTGTACGTAGCTAAGAACTCATGTGAAATCCCTTCTTCGTCAAGAAAGGTGTCCACATTTGTGTTCTTGAACTCCGTTCTTTTATCACTTCGAACCTTCTTGATCTTCACTTCAAATTGGTTTTGGGCCTTCTTGGTGAAGTTCTTGAAGATCTTTTGGACCTGCGATTTGTCATCAAGAAAGAACACCCACGTAAATCTTGAAAAATCATCAACAATGACCAAACCAAAATAGTTACCACCAAGGCTCATATAAGCATTGGAACTGAAGAGATCCATGTGTAGTAGCTCAAGTGGTATTGTCGTGGCCATGATGTTCTTCATGGGATGACTTCCTCCAACTTGTTTTCCTGCTTGACAAGCACAAAAAGTCTATCCTTGTAAAATATAACATCTTTAACACCAAGGATATGATCACCTTTAATAAGCTTATCAAGATTTTGCATGCCCACACAACCTAACCTTCTATGCCATAACCATCCTTTAGAAGATTTAGCAATTAAACAAGTACAAGGTTGGCCGCTTTTAGTGAAATCAACAATGTATAGATCACCTCTACGAATGTCGGTAAAGACCATATTATGATTATCTCTATGAAACACTTGGCAAACTACTTCGGTAAATAGAACATTGATCGGCTAGTCTAGATATGAAAAGAAGATTGTAGCCAAGAGATTCAACGAGCATAACATTTTGAATAGAGCTATCATTGGATATGGCCACCTTACCAAGGCCAAGTACCTTACCCTTGGAGTTATCTCCAAAAGTGACATACTGCGTGGACCATCATTTTTAGCAAGCTCGCGGAACATGTCTTAATCTCCGGTCGTGTGATTGGTACATCCACTATCGAGAATCCACTCTTTTCCTTTGGCCATGTAGACCTGAAAGTTGTCCATGAGACTAAGATTTCTCATAGTCTCCTCATAGTCAATATCACTTTCTTCGTCTTCATCATAATAGCCATGCTCAATGCCATCATCATCATGTGTGTGATCATCACCTAGAGCAAGTGATTCATTAGATTTATGATCATGACAATGTTCAAGTTTATGAATTCTAATTGTCTTCGAGATGATGCTACTAATGATTCCAACGTCACCCTTGGCACGCATAAGATCACGGAGCTCAAATAGACATTCATCAAACTTGGGATCACTAGGCTTCATTTTATGGAAAGCAATGGATTTATGAAGAATCTCATCTAGATTTTTCAAGGAATAATTTGGAAAGCGTTCCTCAAGATAATTCCATATAGTACATGCACATTCAAAGGTAGTCAAGCACACAAGCAAATTTCTAGGAAATCCTCTAATGATAAGGTCAATAGTCCTAAGATTGCGAACCATGTCAAGATACTCATCGGGGGTGGGATGCAAAGGATCTATAGGAGGCACATAAGGGCTAAGAATATACTTGTTCAAATTATATTCATTGAAAATCTCAAGCATCTCATTTTTCCATGAACCATAAAACTCCCCATCAAGAATAGGCACTCTATGCCTAATACTCCCGAATGTAGAATCATCCATCTTCCTCCAATGGTGATTAAACCAAAGCAATGGAGACCAAAGCTCTGATACCAATTGAAAGGATCGAGAAGAGGGGTCTAGAGGGGGGTGATTAGACCCTTAACAAGTAAAAGTGGTAGTTTTTAATTTCTTCAGGTTAAGGTTGAGTTTATCACATGTTAAAGCACACACAATACATCTCAAGCAAGCATGACAAGAGTATAGGCAGCGTAAAGAGTAAAGCATGCAATTTGCAAGAATGTAAAGGGATGGGATTGGAGTGTGCAAACGAAATGGAGACGCGGAGACTTTTTGGCGTGGTTCCGATAGGTGGTGCTAACGTACATCCACGTTGATGGAGACTTCAACCCACGAAGGGTAACGGTTGCGCGAGTCCACGGAGGGCTCCACCCACGAAGGGTCCCCGGAGAAGCAACCTTGACTATCCCACCATGGCCATCGTCCACGAAGAACTTGCCTCACTCGGGTAGATCTTCAAGAAGTAGGTGATCTCCTTGCCCTTACAAACTTCTTGGTTCAACTCCACATCATGTCGGAGGCTCCCAAGTGACACCTAACCAATCTAGGAGACACCACTCTAAAAAAGGTAATAGACGGTGTGTTGATGATGAACTTCTTGCTCTTGTGCTTCAAATGATAGTCTCCCCAACACTCAACTCTCTCACACAGATTTGGCTTTGGTGGAAGAAGGATATGAGTGGAAAGCAACTTGGGGAAGGCTAGAAATAAAGGTTCAAATGGTAGGAATGGAATCTCTTGATCTTAACACATGAGTAGGTGGTTCTCTCTCAGAAATTGAATGGTGGAAGTGTAGGCATGTTCTGATGGCTCTCTCTCAAATGGAGAAGGGGGTGGAGGGGTATATATAGCCTCCACACAAAATTCAACCGTTACACACTTTTGACTCATCTCGGTGGCACCGATTAGTTAAACTTGGTGGCACCATTCTTTTCAAAAAATGAATGTTAGGAATCTCGGTGGGACCGACTGGAACAACTCGGTAGGACCGGTGTGCTAGGGCTTAGGGAAAACCTCGTCTCGGTGGCACTGATTGCATCAACTTGGTGAGACCGAAGTGAAGCAATAACGCAACAGAGAGTTGGCAAGCCATCTTAGTGAGACCGATTGCAATTGTCGGTGAGACTGAAATAATTGCAACAAGTAACAGAGAGTTGGCAAGGCCATATCGGTGAGACCGAGATCCATTTCGGTGTGACCGAATCGTTAGGGTTTCTGGCAGTGGCTATGCAAATGAACTCGGTGGCTGCGGATAGATAGAATCGGTGGGGCCGAGTTGGAGTTTAGGGTTTGGACATATTTGGATGGAGAAAGTGGCTGAGGGTTTTGGAGCAATATCACTAAGCACTTTGAGCAAGTAGACCATTAAGCAACACCTCATCCCCTTTTAATAGTATTGGCTTTCCTATGGACTCAATGTGATCTTGGATAACTTAAATTGAAATGAAGAGTCTTGAGCTTTTGCTAATCTTTGTCCTTAGCATTTTGAAGGGGTTCCACATCCTCTTGTCCATGCCACTCCACTGTTGAACTTGTCTGATATATACTGGATAAAACCATTAGTCCAACAAACAATATGTTGACATTAATTACCAAAATCACCCAGGGAGCACTTGTGCTTTCACATGCCTCCGCTATCAACACCATTCTTGCCAAGAAGCCGCATGAGCAGTCCATGGCACGACAGGGCAAAGTCAAATAGGAGAAGGAGAATGGGCGGAACCCTAGATCTTGTTTTGGAGATAGGAAGGAGACAGATTAATTTTGTTACGTGGGAGCCTAGATGGATAGGTTTTATGGAGGGAGTATGACTGGATGATCAGTCTACAATAATAAAAAGTAATAAGTGTTATGGTAGGTGGTAGATGTAATCTGATCAAGATAAAGTACTGCATTTGTGTTAGCAAGAGCACTGCTTCATTGATGTTAATGTACTGGATTATAGAAGTTCGCAGACTACATTTTTGTTGTGATATCTGGTGGCCTGTATTTTTTATGTGAAAGAACTGCAGTTGGTGGGCACTTTTTTTGTTATGGTTATGCATTTATTTTTATTTTTGTTGTTGGTGATAAACGCATTGTAATGGTTCTCTTTTTTACTTTTTGAATGTTTTTTTGTTGGACCGTGGAATTTGAGAGTGAGTTGGGCCTTTTGGCTGGTAAGTCACATCCGGCCCAAGTCTGCCTACCTGCATGGCTCCTTGGCTCAGTGAAGTCGCTATGCGCTAAAGTTTAGTCCCACCTCGCCTGCCGAGGGCGCGCATGACCGGTTTATAAGCCCTGGTGAGGCAACCCTTCCGAACTCCTCATAACACTGACTGGGCGCTTACACTCGGCGTTCACTGTCCATCACTCTGGCCTGTGGACCCTGATATGCCTGGCCCCATGCATCGTGGCTCAAAACAGACTCGCCTAAGTTTCTCTATCAGCGCATACTTGGTACGAGACTGGCTGGGGCCAGGTTGCACCTGGGCGGTCACCTTTTTTATTTTTTCATATGTTCCATACATGTGTGCACTGCTTTGTTAGGTCGTTGTGCTCTTCATTTAGGAACATTTTGTACTGCATGTCCCTTCAATTCCGCACAGCTCTACATGACGGTTGTGCACTGCATGGATCTTCATTTGTGCACTGCATGCTCGTCCGTTTGTGCACTGCCATGTGCACCTTTTTTATTTTTTCGTATGTTCCTTACGTGTGTGCACTGCTTTGTTAGGTTGTTGTGCACTTCATTTAGGAACATTCTGTACTACATGTCCCTTCAATTCCGCACATCATCTACATGATGGTTGTGCACTGCATGGATCTTCATTTGTGCACTACATGCTCGTCCGTTTGTGCACTGCCATGTGCACCTGCTTTGTGCGGTACCCTAATCACATACTATCTGTGTTATGTTTATTAGTGCACTGTAGAATATTCTAACAGAGAACTGCAACAATGTACTGGAAATAAACTTGTTCATAAGATAAGCAAACTGCATGATTACAAAGCAAACTGCATGATTACAGAGCAAACTACAACACAAGCAAACCTAAATTTACGAGAAGAAAAGTACAAACTTGATAGAGAGCAAATCTGATGAGAAATCTAAAATGGCACGAGCAATCCTCTAGATACTTTCTTGGCCGGCAACACCTCCTTCGGTAGTCGTAATCGCCCCAGGTCATGGCGCGCTTCCTGGACTACTGCTTCTCGAGCTTTGCCCAGCGAAGCCCTTCCTAGGTGATGGTGAGGCGGCTCTGTAACGCCCTGTTACGCATGATGGGATCAAGACTGGCCCCACAGACCAACACTAGTCTTTTCTGCACACTTTGTCCTCACTCATGCACACCCGAGAGCTACTTCCCGGTCGGTCACCCTTCCTAGAAATATCCCAAGCCAAGCACGCTTAACTTTGGAGTTCTTTTCGAATGGGCTCCTGGAAAAGAAGGAATTCCTTATTGATATGAGTAGCCTATCATTCCTATTAAGCTAGGCTCTCACATACATCCCCACTCAAAGGAACCGACGTCCTCATCAGCCCATCAGGAACGTTCCCTCTTGGCACATGTATGCGCGTCCAGTCCGGCACAAGTGCCATGTCATGTGCCACAACGGGCCACACGCGCCATGCACCACATGCCCGCGCACCTGACCCGCGCATGTCCGTGTAACCGCAAGGGTCGGCTTTCATACCAATTGTAATGCCCTATTACGCCTGGCGGGATCAATATTGGTCCCACAGACCAACACTAGTCTTTTCTGTGCACTTTGTCCTCACTCATGCGCACCCGGGAGCTACTTCTCAGTCGGTCACCCATCCTAGAATTACCCCAAGCCAAGCACGCTTAACTTTGGAGTTCTTTTCGAATGGGCAGAAGGAATTCCTGGTTGATATGAGTAGTCTATCATTCCTATTAAGCTAGTCTCATGCTCCATATCTCGTACGCGGCGTAAGCATCCTTTACCGCATACTCGATGTGCCTCATGGTCAGGGGCATGCACTCCCAGCGCCTGTGTTCTGTGTCAGTCAGCTTCTTCTTCATGTTGTTGTAGTACTTGTCGACGAGGATGCCGAAGACGTCTGCAAGGGAGTCCAGCGGCTTGGTCGATGTAGGCACCCTCCATTCCTTCTGGATGTTGACAAAGTGGGCGATGTGCACCCCGATGCAGTCGAGCTTATTTATGTCACCATCAATGGAGAAGCTAGCAAACATGTACCTAGGGTCGGCGAGGAAGTTGTCAAACCTGATGCAGTTGTTGGCGGCGCCGCTCAGTTGGAAGAGCAGCACCAGATGATTCTTGCCGATGGAGAGATGGACAAGGGCAGCTTTCTACTTCGCGTCATCCTTGTTGGTGTACTCCACATCAACTCTGACAATCTTGTGGCGCTCGAACTGGAGGTGGTGCTCGTACTGCTCGATGGCGGTCGCCGCCTTCTGCAAGTCATTGGTGTGGATCACGTGCAACTTGGTGTTGCCGTGGGCCTCTACCTTCTTGAACTCCTTGATGAACCCCATCGTCTGGAGAACTTCTTCCTCGATGAACTTGGTCTTTTTGTGGAGATCGATGAGTGGGAGGGAAGTGGTGGCAGCGCAATGGCGATTTCGGTTGTTGTGGATGAGAAAGCCCTAGCGGAGGTCCGAATTTAAGGGCGGGATGGTAGCAAAGGATGAACTACACGATCTCCCTGACGATGCGGTTGTGCACATCGTGGGTTTGGTTGCGTATGTGATTGTGGCTTTTTAGCGATGCAACTGCTCGGAGTGGTGGGTCGTCTGCGATCGTGGATTTTTTTAATTTCATCATTAATATTGTTGACCACCATTGTATATCCAGACGCGTATCGTTTTGGTAAGTGGTAGGCTGTAGAAATAACCTGATTCAGCTAGCGAACTACATTTTAGATGTAACCGCACTTCTTTGTAGAAGAGGTCGCACTGCATTATTGATTTATGTGGTCTGCATCCTTTATCTGAACGAACTACAGTTTCTGGCCGAGGGGTCCCCCCTTTTATTTTTTCTGTTGCGGTTATTCATTTAGAGAAAGTCTTTTTTTGACGCACTAGGTCCACACATGGATTGTTTTTTATCGACGGAACTGGTTTTATGAACTATGTGTACTGCATCATGTGTTTACCCGAGCATCATTGACATGCGGAGCGAACTGCATCTTGTTTCATGCATTTTTACTTAAATTTTTTATGAAATATGTGAACTGCAAGTGTTTCCATTGTACATAGGTGGACTGCTGCTTCCCTGCAAGTGAGCTTCAATTATTTTGGCCCGGCCTGTCATTTCGGCTTTTATTAATGGGCTGGGTACGGCTCCTTCTAAAATTGCCGAGACGTTATGGACCGGCCCATTTATGCAGCTCTTCCCTCATGCCCCTCCCACGCGCTTCCTCTGCTCCGCTCTCCCCTCTCTTCCAGAACCGCCCAGAGCAACCCCACCCCGTGAAAGCGTCGTCGCGCGCAGCAACCGCCATCCTCCACAGCATCCGTATGCACCTTGTATCCCTTTAATCGGTACATTGGTCTAGATTCTTGTGCTCTGCGTCCCCTCCGGTCCCCCCCGGTCCCCCACCGCCGCCGCTCATCCCCTCAGTTGTGGTCCGCCCCTGATCTACTCGGTCGTGATTGTCCCCCATCTATTTGTTTAATTCTCGTAGCAGCTGTGTTTTTTGCTGATGTAGTTCATTTTTGTAAGCAGGTTATTTTCTTCTCGATTTGAAGGCGGTACTCGTGTGGGCTCCGCGGGCAGAGGAGAGTTTATCTAGGGCTTCGTCGGATTTCCTCATTTTTTGTTGCTGGTATTCGTGACACTGTCCTTGCTCGCCACGCAAATGCCATGTCTTCACCAAGCAAAGCAGATGGAGGAGATCAAGGTATGTGGACTTCTTGCCTCCCCCTTGTTTATTTTGTGTCTTTTTTATCTAGTTGTGTTTCCCATCCTGTGGATTTGTTTTTTGTGTGTTATTTCTCAGCAAGGTGTATCTTGTTTTTGCTATGTTTATCTAGTTATTAATTTTATTTCTGCTTTTTGAATCCACTAGGTAATTTTGTTGGCACTGGCCCTAATGATGTTGTTTATGATTGGCCGATTGTATCATGTTTTCCTAGTGGTAAAGATCATCATGGTCAGGCAAGCCTTGAAATGAATTCATTAAATGAAACCTCCCCTATAAGTGTGGCCCCTCCTTCTGGTATGTTATTGTTTGAATCAATGTGTTTCTTGTAAACTACATTCATGTGTGTGTATTGTAAATTGCATTATTATTCTTTTATGTGCTTTCTAGTTTCGATGTGCATTCTTTCGTTTTATTGTATATACTGCTTATTTGATGTTGTACAAACTGCAAATAATCATGTGTGTGAATTGTGAACTGCATTATTATTCCTTTACATACTTGCTATTTTTTATGTGCATGCTTTTGTTTGTTGTATATGCTGCATATTCGATGTTGTACAAACAGCTGATGGCTTTGTGAAGTTAGTCAGCCAATTTTTGGGAACAAACATGGACTTAGTAGTTTTTATAGAGGATTTTTCCTTTACTCTATGTTTGTATGCATCACTCCATTATATGGATAGGTGAACTGTATTTTGTTCATTTGCATACTTCTTACTAACCATAGTTAAACTTCATTTCGACGGAGCGACTGATTTTTTTACTGGGGCGCCTGGGTTTGAGGAGGTTACTCACTTGATTGACCATTATTTCGCAGAGGGTGCCATTGGTGTGAGCTCTGACCAGAGTTTTAGGCGACCCGTGTCGTCTGAAACACAGTCACAAACTATTGACGGTACAGAGCAGGTTATGCCGGAGTGGATGGTCCCGACACATCTTCATGCTTACGAATCGAAGAGACGCAAGAAGCTGTTGAGGTTTGAAAGTGATAGAAAGTAGTATGAGGAAAAAGAGAAGCAGAGGAGGGTTGTAGATGCTGCCAAGAGTAGCAAATTTGGTAATGCCAAGCAGCGTGTTTTGCAGAAGAAGAGTCTGAGTTATGTTGCTGAGAAAGGTGGTACTCCTTGGTGCAGTCCTCGTGTCGCTTGCATGGACAAGAACCTCGGTAAGAGAACTATTGAAGCTGGTGCAGAGGATACATAACGGAAGCGAGCGCATGTCGATGATGAGCCCGAGCCCGACGATGATAACTTTGTGCTTGGTGATTTTGTGAGGGATGCTCAACCTGGGAGGCGGAAATGTTGTGGTCCATCTAAGAATCAACATAAGCGGACGCGTGTTGATGCTGACGAAGATGCAGTTGCTGACTCGGGCGGGGAGGTGGATGTTATTCCAAAGGTTTGTTGAAGTGCTGCCTTGTTTCTTGCATTGTTATTATATTTATCTTTTTTGTCCGTTATGTGGCTGATTTATTAATGTGGACTGCATTTTCCTTTACATAGAAGAAGAACACTAGTAAGAGGAAGAGAACTGGTGATGATGGCGAGGAAGATGATGTTCGGTTTAACAAGACCATACGTTTGTTACTCCCCACTGTATGCAAAGTTGTTGATTATTGAAAAAACCACACCATGATCATGCTCGGGATACTGTTTTTGGTATTGTCTTTAACTTGACAATAAAGAAGAATGTGTGCCGCGTGCTTATGAGCTATCTGATGGGAATTATTGACCCTGGCACGATGAAAATCAACTTGGGGCACGACAGGGTTCTTCGAATCACTCGTGCTATTGTTCATCACGTTTTTGCTTTTCCCGTGGGATCTCGCACTACACCTGTTCCTGCTAGTAGGCCATGATGATTCATTGTCTGCCCTCAAGGATGAGCTTGGCTATGACCGTGCACTAAGTATAGGTGTGAAGGACTTGCTTGAACTGTTGGCGGTGTTGGTTCAGGGTGAGGATGTGACGCCCCTGACTCAATCGTACACTAATCATACACGCAAACGTGTACGATCAAGCACAGGGACTCACGGGAAGATATCACAACACAACTCTAACACAAATTTAAACGGAGGTCCACAATATTACAGACCAGGGATCCGAAGATCCTAATACACAAGTCAGTCAAACAAATATTATCTGAGTACAGACATAGTTAGACAAGTTTTGCCTTAAGAAGGCTAGCACAAACAGCGACACTAGATCGAAAGGCGTTGGCCTCCAGCCTGGGAGCCTCCGATCCTACTCCTAGTCGGCTGGCTCGATCCAGTAGTACGTGCCCTCTGGACCCTCCTGGTAGTAAGCTCCTGTGGTGGCATCTGGCTCTTGGACTCCATCGTCTGATGTATCATCAATGTGGGGTATGGGGAAAAGAGAAAGTAAAGCAACCGTGAGTACTCATCCGAAGTACTCAGCAAGCAAGGATCTATACTACATATGCAACATTATCAATGGTGAAAGGCTGTATAAGTGGACTGGGCTGCAGAAATGCCAGAATAGAGAGAAGGCCTAGTCCTATCATAGACTAGCATCTTCAAACATCTTCACAAAGCCATCATCTTGCAGCAGTAGAAGAGAGTAGAATAGCATTTTATTTAGCAAACATGTTGAAGTACAGCTTAAAGATCCTTCCTTGACTCCCAAGTGAGAAAGTGATCCCGAAGCTTCAATTAAGTAACAAGTATCCAGTTCAAGTAGTAGATCGGGATACACAAACTGAGCGTCCTTTACCGTAGGACCGGCTATCGATAGATGATTCATCCCTGCAGGGGTGCACTACTGTTACCCAACACGCTCGATCAACTCTGGCCGGACATACTTGCTGGGTAATGCACGTCCTCGGAAGATCAACACGAAGCAGCGCTCTACCTAGGCTCGGCAGAGAGGTCAGCACACCGGACTAACCTATGCACCCAGAGGTCTTGGGCCATCGCCCTGGGCACCCTGCGCGTTGCGAGACTGGCCGGGGTGCAGGCGCGACACTGAACTCGTCAGTGAAGTATCCAGCCCAATCCCGACAATCAGCCCGCACGGTGAATCGTGACGTCAGATGAGCTTTCGGGAGAAAGGTACATCGCAGAGGGTCCCATAACCATTATCCCGCGTGGTGGTAGTGCGTATAGGGCACGTCGACCCACTCAGATCACAAACCCAAATCCAATAGGCTCAATTAGTATCACGCGGAGACAATCAGAGTCTCTGAAGTTTCTCCACAATATCACACTCGGGTGCCCTTCCGGCACACCCGACATCATAGATCCCCAGCGGGTACCCACCAGGGTGGACCCGCCTGTAACAAAGGTCAAGTAATCGTGTGGTCATAACATCAAGGGGGAAACCCGAGGAATCACCCTCGGCGGATTCCACTCGATGAAATCATCAGGGTGAACGTATGAGGCATCACCCTCAAGGTTCTCACTGAGGGGTCACACGACAGAGTCGTATCGAAAGTGGAGAAGGAGGAATCACCCTCGATGACCACGACCGAACAGCTACACTGCAGAGTATTCATCAGGAGTGCGTTACGAGGTACCACCCTCTGCACTCGATAGTAACTATGCAGAGTCGTACAGCTAAGGGGGTGTGAAGTGAGGTGTCGGTCTCTGGTCGGCGATCACGTTGATCGAGTCGTCGATGATCAAGCAGGGGCAACAAGGATAAGGTGGTGGGGTCACTGATGGTTCACTACCAACCTATACTAAACAGTTTATCATAGGCAGGTAAGATAACAATGAACAGGTTACAACAGCAGGCTATGCATCAGAATAGGAGCATACATTAACAGTAGCAAAATCTAATGCAAGCAGGAGAAATGGAATGGGCGATATCTGGATGCTCAAGGGGGGGCTTGCCTGGTTGCTCTGGCAAGAGAGAGAGATCGTCAACGGGCTGCTCGTCGGTAGTGTAGTCGTACCCAGGTGCAGCGTCGTCGGTCTCAGTGTCGATCGAAAGAGAAGGGGGGGAGAGAAATAATAAATTCCTGGCAATAATGCAAACAATATGTATGACATGCCTAAATGATATGCCGGGGTGTTCTACTGCCTAACTAAATGATTTAGTTAATTTTGGAATTTATTTGGATTTATTTAATTGATGTTGGGCACTATTCATTTATCGAAATCGGTCTAAAAGTTCAATGTTCTTATAGTTAGAGGCATCTGATGGGAATACGGAGGGCGTATTCGGGTTCGTATCGAAATTCTGAGCAAGTTTCATATATAAATTATTTTCATCGGAGTTACGGTTTATTTAATATGATTTTCTAAAGTTTAAAACATTTTCTGAATTTATTTATTAATTTAAATTCGAATTATCTAGAATAGTGAATGATGACATCAGCATGAGGTCAGGGTGACGTCAGCAGGTCAACTCTGGCTGACCAGAGTCAAACCTGACAGGTGGGACCCACATGTCATACACTGTGACATTAACTGAGGGGTTAAATTAATTAATTGGATTAACTAACGGGTGGGGCCCAGCAGTCAGTGACTGATTAGGATTTTAATTACTTTTATTTATCTAATTAGTTAATTAGGCACCTGACAGGGGGGCCCATATGTCATAGACACAGGGAAGGGGGCCCCACCAGTCAGTGACTGGGCAACGCCCAGTCAGCCAGTTGACCAAGTCAACTGGTCAACCGGGGCCGGCCTGGCCCACCGGCAGTGGCACTGGGGGTGGCCCTAGGCCAGCCACGTCGGCGGCGGCGCCGGCCGGCCACCGGAGTTGCTCCGGCGAGCACCAGGGACGGCGGCGCGGCTCGGAAATGGCTCACAGGGCACCATTGCGAGCGCGGCCGAGCTCTTTCGAACGGGCAGATGACGGCGGAGTGATCTAGGGTGACGGCGGGGGCTGCGGTGGTCGGTAGCGTCGACGGCGAGCAACGCGGTGGACGCCGGAGTTCGGCCACCGTCTGGATCGGGGCTGCGGCGTGCAAAAAGGGCAGGGCGAGGTGGCTACGGTGTCTACTCGTTGCGGGGAGTGCAACGGTGGCACGCACGGGACCAAATGGTCGCCGTGGCCACGCCGTCGACGAGGTCAGGCGGCGGCGTGTTCGGGCATCTCTATTGCGACCACTACGGCGACAATATCGAGTCGGATAGAGAGGGGGAGGACGGCGACGGCTCACCAGGCCCTGTAGGTGTGCAATAGCGTGCTCGGGGAGGGCTCGACGGAGGCGAATCAACGACAAAGTGCGGTGGTGATCCGAGGAAGAAGAAGATGGCGCGGGTCGATGCAGGGCTCCCGGGACTCGAGCTTGTGGTCGAGGAGGACGGGCTCGACGCGGCGGAGCTCGTGGACACGTCGGCGGGGCGAACGGGGCACGGTGGCCGTGGTTATGCCAGAGCCATGGCGGCGGTGGCGCTCGGCTGCGACGGGGGAGCGAGGGAAAGGACGAGGGGAGTGGCTAGGGTTCGCCAGTGGGGTGCAGCATTGCTCTTAACCCAGCGCGCGCGCGGGCGCGCTGTCGAGCGGCGAGCGAGGGGGGCCTGGGGCGCGCGCGCGTGCGCGTTCGATAGCGGGGCGGCGGTGAGCAGTGAGAGGAGGGAGGAGGCGCGGGGTGGGCTGGGCCGCGGCTGTAGCGGGCAGGCCAAGTGCATAGTAGTTCCTTTAGGCCTTTTTCTTTTTCTCTTTTTCTATTTTCTTTTCTTTACTGCTTTGCTAATTGTTTGGGCACCAAATGAATTTTGTAAAAAGTGTGACCTAGTCCATAAATACCAGTGCATTATACCCTAACACCAAAAACTAGTTTAGGCAAAACATCATTTCATATTTAATTTAGATTAATTAAAAGGTTATTAGATATTATTGTCAGCCACTATTTGAGGTTGTTTAGGTCACTTATCCAATTTCAATAATGTTGTTTACAATTTTGTCATGGCCTCTGATTTATCTACTATTGATTGAACATTTTAGTTTCTATGTTTGAACAACTTTTATCTTCCACTTTAATTTATATTTGAATTTAAGTTAGGAGTTGAAATGCAATATGATGCTAATGATGGTTATGCACTGTTAAACATGCTAACCTGTCATTATCAAAAGTGATTACTGTGGCTAATGACATGGGGTGTTACAATTCTCCTCATCTATCAAGAATTCTCGTCCCGAGACTGAAAGAAAGAGGGGCATTCTTCGCAAAGACGTTCCTCGCGTTCCCAAGTGGCTTCATCTTTAGAATGATTCGACCACTGAACCTTGAGGAATTTGATTGACTTTTGATGAGTCCAACGTTCAGCTTCATCAAGAACACGGATGGGATATTCTGGATAAGCCAGATCTTCCTGTAATTCAAGCACTTCATGATCCACAGCTCGAATAGGATCCTTGAAGCAGCGACGGAGTTGGGATACATGAAAGACATCATGTACTTGTGAAAGATTTGGTGGCAATTGCAATTGATATGCCACTTCTCCTCGACGGGTAAGAATACGGAACGGGCCAATGTAGCGAGGAGCCAACTTGCCTTTGATTCCGATGCTATGAGTGCCTTTCAACGGAGTGACGCGAAGGTAAGCTTGCTCGCCAGGTTGATAGACCATGTCCTGGTGCTTTCGGTCATAGTTGCTCTTCTGACGAGACTGAGCAGTTTTCAAATGTTCACGGATAATGCAGACTTGTTCTTCTGCTTGTTGAATAATGTCCGGTACGACGAGTGAGCGTTCCCCAGTTTCTGACCAATTCAGAGGGGTTCGACACTTATGTCCGTAAAGAACTTCAAACGGTGTCATCTTCAGACTAGCCTGATAGCTATTGTTGTAAGAGAATTCGGCATACGGGAGAGATTCCTCCCATTTCCTACCGAAGGAGATGACGCAAGCTCGAAGCATATCTTCGACCACTTGATTAACTCGTTCAACTTGACTCTGTGATTGAGGGTGAAAAGCGGTGCTGAAAGACAGATGAGTTCCCATAGCTTCTTGGAAACTATTCCAGAATCTGGAGGTGAAGAGGCTGCCAGAATTGATCTCCAACGGAACACCGTGGAGTGACACAATTCGGGAAACATACAAGTCTGCTAACTGGCTAGCAGTGATTGTCTCCTTAACTGGCAGAAATTGAGCAACCTTGGAGAATCGGTCGATGACGACAAAAATAGCATCATGACCCTTCTGAGATGTGACGCCCCCGGCTTAATCGTGTACTAATCATACACGCAAATGCACACGACCAAACCTAAGGACTCACTTGAAGATATCACAACACAACTCTAAAACATAAATAAAGTCATATAAGCTTTATATTACAAGCCAGGGCCTCGAGGGCTCGAATACATAGCTCGATGGAATACAAGCGTCAGCGGAAGCATCAAATATCTGAGTACAGATATAAAAGAAAAACACAAAGGCCTTAAGAAGGCAGGACAAAAGAAAACACTACGATCGAAAAGGCGTAGGCCTCCTGCCTAGGACCCTCCGAACCTACTCCTGGTCGACAGCCAACTCGAAGTAGTAGTCGTCCTCGGGGTGGTAGAAATAGTCGACGGCGGGGCAGCGATCTCAGGGGCTCCGTCATCCGGTTACGACAGCTGATAAGGTAGAAAAACGAAAGCAAAGCAACCGTGAGTACTGCGAAGTACTCACCAAGCAAGGATCTACACTACATATGCAACATTATCAAGGGATGGCTGTATATGTGGACTGGGCTGCAGAAATGCCAGAATAGAGAGATGGCCTAGTCCTTTCGAAGACTAGCATCTTCAGCATCTTCAAGCATCTTCGAGCGTCTTGCAGCATATAGAGGAGTACAGAGCAGCATAGTATAAAGTAGTAGTGGTAGTAGCGAGCAACAGCCTCGCCCAGAGATCCTTCCTCGTCTCCCTGTGAGAAAGCGATCCCGGAGCCACATATCCAGGTATCATCTCAATTCTAGCTGTACCGATTGGGATACAACTCCGAGTGTCCTTTACCGTAGGACCGGCTATCGATAGATGTGTTCTTCCCTGCAGGGGTGCACCAACTTACCCACCACGCTCGATTAACTCCGGCCGGACACACTTTCCTGGGTCATGCCCGGCCTCGGCCAAACGATACACCGCAACCCTACCTACAGCTCAGCAGAGAGGTCCCCGCCGGTCTACCTCCTAAGCGCAAGGGGGTCTTGGGCCATCGCCCCTCGCCCTCCGGGTCGTTGTGTGCAGGGTGGATACCAGCATCGCCTCGAAAGGCCGGAACGATCCGACCGTGCCACAATGCTGAACTGGACGTCTGACAGAGCTTTCGGCTGATGTTACGATGTAGAACGCCCATACTATGCCCACGTGATGGTTAGTGCTATTAGGCCAGAGGCCTGCTCGGATCAAATATCCAAATCGTTAGGACTAGGGGCTTGCGGAAACGAGCAGAGACTCATGAAAGATGTGACCCCGTCGCCCCGTCTCGAGGACTTGCTGCAAGGGCTAAGAATGCCCGGCCGTGCCTCGTGGAATAACTCTCGGGTATCTATCCATCATTCGCGGGTACCCCTCAGGGTCGACCCGCCTTTCCAAGCATCAGTGTCAACGGTAATGTAAAGCATCCGTGTGGTCACCATATCAAGGGGAATCCGAGGCATCACCCTCGTTGGACTCCCACCTGATGCAACATCTAGATGGACATAGGAGGCATCACCCTCGAGGTCCACAAGTGGGGGGTTGCGCGGCTTTGTCAGTATCGGGGGTGGTGTAGGAGGAATCACCCTCGCTTACCACGACCGATTAGCTAACCTACAAGGTTATCATCAGAAGTGCTGACGTGGTATCACCCTCGGCACTCGATAGTAACCCAGTAGTGTCGAGCAACGAAGGGGAAGTGAGGTGCGGTGCCAGGGGTCTGATCTTCGATCCCGTTGGTCGGGTCTTCTGAAACTCCAGCGGGGCAGTCGGGATAAAGTGGGGGTCACTAGTGGGGCTCTACCCAAACTATACTAAGCAGTTTAGGATGAACAGTAAGGTATCAACAGCAGGTTACAATAATCAGGCTATGCAGCAGATATAGGATAACAGTATCAGTAGCAAATTCTAATGCAAGCATGAGAAAATAGAATAGGCGATATCGGGATGATCAAAGGGGGGGGGGGCTTGCCTGGTTGCTCGGCGGCAAAGGCAAGGTCGTCGGAGGTGCAGCCAATCACCGGAGCTGCGTCGGCACCGGGCTCTATCGAGAGAGAAGAGGGGGAGGAAACAGTATAAATATAAAGCAAACAAGTGCTACACAATGTATGACATGACAATATGCAGCGTCGGGTGTGTCCTAACGTAAGGTTGCATGTCACCGAGGAAGGAGGAATCCATCCGGGAATGTTTTCCCAGTTCCGGACATTTGTCAGACAGATGACCGGAGGGGAATGGTTCCATGTTCGGATAGTTAGGGACGTGGAACGGATGAACGGACTGCGTATTCGGGTTCGTCTCGTCATTCTGAGCAACTTTAATGTTTTATGTTTTTCGATCTGAGCTACGGTTTAGAAGTTATGATTTTCTAATGATTTTAAACATTTTTGTAATTTGTTTATTAACAGAAATGGAAATATGACATCAGCAGAGCGTCATGGTGATGTCAGCAGGTCAACTGACTGGCTGGCCAGGTCAAACCTGACATGCGGGTCCAATGGGACCCACATGTCAGTCTCTGTTTAGACTAACAGTGAATTAGTTTAATTAGCAGGGTTATTTAGGGAGTGGGCCCCTTCTGCCAGTGTCACATTACTAACTAATTAACTTTTACTCTTTTTTAAAAGTGTTTAATTAGACTAATTATCGGATGGGGCCCACATGTCAGTGTCTTGGGATGAACAGTGCCACGCGTTGACTCGGGTCAACGCGGTCAAAACGCGCGGCGGGGCCCGCTGGCAGTGACCTTGGGTGGACCCCACGCCTTGCCACACTAGCGGGGCCGCCGGAGTCGTGCCAGCGAGCGCTCCGCGGCGGCTGCCTCGCCGGAGATGCCCGGGTTTCACATACACGGGCCCAAACTCGACGCGGCTAAGTGCGATCGACAGGGGAGATGGAGCCGCATCCAACTGTGGCAGTCTCCGGGCCGGAGGTGGCCGGAAACGACGGCGGTGAGCGGCGAGGCGGACGTCGGTGTTCGGTCGAGCTCGGGAACGGCATTGCAGAGGGCAAAAACGACTGGCGTTCGTCACCTGCGGCACCTATGCAAGCTAACTAGGCGGATGGAGGGAAGTACGGGACCAAAGGCCCACCGGAACGTCGCCGGAGACGAGGTCAGGCGGCGGCGTGTTTCGGCCATGGCGGGGAAGCTTGCTAGAGCTCGTAATCAACGACGTGAAAAGAGGGAAAAAGAGCTGGAGCTTACGGCGCGGCTCACGGTGGCCCTTGGTGGCTTTGAAGCGCAGGGGAGGCGAAGAACGGAGCAGCGGAGCTCCGGTGATCCGAGGCGGGCGTCGGCTCGATCTGGGGCCTGTGATGCTCCCCTGCGGCAACGGCTGGCCCCAAGCGATGAGGACGAACGCGGCGGAGCTCGTGGATGCCCCAGGTTGGCGCGGGACGGCCTGTGGCCACGGTGGAGCGTGGTGAACGGCGGCGAGCACGGTCGGATGCGGCGGACCTGAAGGAGGAAAGGGAGAGATCGGGCGAGCGAGCGAGCGAGCGAGGGGGAAAATGGTGCGGTGACCAGGGGGAGTGGATGGGCGCCGTCCTTATCCTTCCATCCGTCGGTAGCCGGCGGTGTGTCGGACGCCCACCGGTGCATGCGCGCCCAGCCATGGGGAGGTCGACAGCGAGGGAGGGGCAGGTAAGTTGGGCTGGGCCACGGGCACTGTTGCTCCGGCCCAGTCACAGGTAAGCGCTCGCCCACTTTTCCTTTTCTTCTGTTTTTCTTTTTCATTTAATTTAGCAGAGATGGAAAAGGAACTGTGGGGCCTCCAAATCACTCAAGAAAATATGTAACATGGTCCAATAATTCCGGAGCACTTTTATACACTGCCACAACAAGTTTGAGAATTATTTGAATCTGTTTGGATTTTTCATAAATAGAATAGCATTTAAAAATGCTGAAATGGTGCTGTTTTAATTAATAATGCTCATCTTTGCTCAAGAGTGATGTTGTGTTCCTTAACATATAATTGTTTTGAAATATTTGCAATAATGTGAACATTTTTCCCACAAGCTTTGAGCAACTTCATATTTCACTTTGTATTTGAATTGAGTTCCAAAGAGAATTTTGAATTGAGGTGTTTAACCATTATAATCAAGCAATGCAAATGATGATGACTTGGCATGATTAGCATTATGGCACAGTGCTTATTACACAGGGGTGTTACAAATTCTCCTCCTCTAAAAGAAATTCTCGTCCCGAGAATTAAGAAGTAGAGGGGAAGAGTTCGGGGTATTCAGCACGGAGGTTATCCTCGCATTCCCAAGTGGCTTCGTCTTCTGTATGATTTGACCACTGCACTTTCAGGAACTTGGTCGTCTTCTGACGAGTCCGTCGTTCAGCTTCATCGAGAATGCGGATCGGATGCTCCTTATAAGATAGGTCATCTTGCAATTCGAGCATCTCGTGATCCACTGCTCTGTGTGGAGACTCCTTAAAGCATTTTACGAAGCTGTGATACGTGGAAGACATCGTGGATATGAGAGAATTGCGGCGGCAACTCCAATTTATAAGCCACCTGTCCACGTCTGGCAACAATGCGAAAAGGACCAATGTAGCGTGGAGCTAACTTGCCCTTGATTCCAAAACGATGAGTGCCCTTCATAGGAGTGACACGAAGATAAGCTTGATCACCTGGTTGATAAGTCAGACCCCATCGGTTGCGATCATAATTGCTCTTCTGGCGGTCTTGAGCTGCTTTGAGATTCTCCCGGACAATACGAACTTGCTCTTCGGCGTGTTGGATAATATCCGGACCCACGAGTGGTCGTTCCCCAGTTTCTGACCAATTCAGAGGGGTTCGACACTTACGTCCATATAGAACTTCGAAGGGGGCCATTTTCAAGCTGGCTTGATAGCTGTTGTTATAAGAGAACTCGGCATACGGGAGAGATTCTTCCCACTTCTTACCGAAAGAAATTACACAAGCTCGCAGCATGTCTTCAAGTACTTGATTTACTCGTTCGACTTGGCCTTGGGACTGGGGATGATATGCTGAACTCCAGGTGATATGATTTCCCATAGCTTGTTGGAAACTTTCCCAGAACTTGGAAGTGAAAAGGCCGCCACGGTCCGAACTGATCTCTTTCGGAATACCGTGGAGTGAAACAATTCTGGAGATGTATAATTCTGCTAACTGACTAGCAGTGATCGTCTCCTTGACAGGCAGAAAATGTGCAACTTTAGAAAGTTGGTCGACAACGACAAGAATGGCATCGTGACCTTTCTGAGACTTGGGAAGACCAGTAATGAAATCCATCTGCACTTTATCCCACTTCCACAAGGGAATAGGGAGCGGTTGTAGAATTCCAGCAGGCTTCTGATGTTCTGCTTTAACGCGACGGCAAACATCACATTCAGCAACATATCGAGCAATGTCCTGCTTCATTCTAGACCACCAGTACCTTTGACGGAGATCACGATACATTTTGGTGCTACCCGGATGAATAGACAGCGGTGTATCATGTGCCTCCTTCATGACCTTGTCAGTCATTAGCTCGAAGCGAGGTACGATAATGCGGTCTCTGAAATATAAGGTTCCATCTTTAGACAGCGAGAAATCCCTGTACTTTTCCAGGTGAAGATCTTTCTTCATGAGATCAATTTCAGCATCTTTAGCTTGCGCACTCTTAACGGCCTTCTCAAGGTCTGGTTCAACAACCAAGGTTTTTAAGTAACCTTGAGGAACTATCTCGAGATTTAGCTTTCGAAGCTCTTCATATAGGAGTGGCTGCTCTAGCTGGACTTCAAGTTCACAGCAATAGGATTTGTGGCTCAATGCATCAGCCATTACATTAGCCTTGCCAGGGGTATAAGAAATACCCAAATCATAGTCCGCAATGGTCTCCATCCATCTTTGTTGACGAAGGTTTAAAGATGGCTGAGTGAACAGGTACTTCAAACTTTTATGATCCGTGTATATCTCGCAACGATTACCGAGGAGGTAATGTCGCCACAACTGCAGTGCATAGATGACAGCAGCTAGTTCTAGATCATGTACCGGATAATTCTCTTCATGCGGGCGTAACTGACGAGAGCCATAGGCAATTACTTTACGCTCTTGCATTAGGACACAGCCTAGTCCTTCACGGGACGCGTCACAATAGATCACAAAATCTTTGCGAGAATCTGGAGGAGCAAGTACTGGGGCAGATGTCAGCCTGTCTTTGAGTGTTTGAAAACTTTCCTGACATTTTTCTGTCCATTCAAACTTAACGCCTTTGTGAAGAAGATCAGTCAGAGGCTTAGCAATCTTTGAGAAATTCCCGACAAAGCGACGGCAATAGCTTGCAAGGCCGAGAAAACTTCTAACTTGCTTGACATTCTTCGGTGGAGTCCATTCAAGAATAGCCTGAACTCATTCCGGGTTAACGGCAATGCCTTCTTTCAAAATCACATGGCCGAGATATGTCACTTTAGATAACCAGAACTCGCATTTGGAATACTTGGCATACAGTTGATGTTCACGCAACTTTTCCAGTACAAGCCGAAGATGTTCGGCATGTTCTTCTTCATTCTTCGAATATACCAGAATATCATCCAGATATACCACGACGAATTTGTCGAGATAATCCATGAAGATGTAGTTCATTAACCGGGAGAAGGTTGCTGGAGCATTAGTCAAGCCGAAGGACATGACAGTGTACTCATAAGAACCATAGCGAGTAACGAATGCTGTCTTCGGAATATCCTCTTCACGAACTCGGATCTGGTGGTATCCCAATCTCAAATCAAGCTTAGAGAACACGGAGGAACCAGCAAGTTGATCATACAGATCGTTGATTCTGGGAAGCGGATACTTGTTCTGAATTGTTGCTTGGTTGATAGGTCGGTAATCTTGAACCAACCGATTCATGCCATCCTTCTTCTTGACAAAGAGGGAAGGTGCTCCCCAAGCAGAAGAACTGGGGCGGATGAAACCTTTCTTAAGTGACTTGTCGATTTCTTCCTTGAGTTCAAGAAGGTGGTGCGGAGGCATCTTATAAGGACCCTTCGCAATAGGGGTAGTGCCAGGCTTCAAGTCGATGACAAACTCGACAGCTCTAGTAGGGGGAATTCCTGGAAGTTCCTCTGGAAAGACGTCTTGGAAATCACGAACAACTGGAACGTTCTTGATGCCTTCAAGAGGTGAAGCATTCAATGCATTCAGAACATAAATCTGATTCTCGGCATCCTGAGCTGTCCGAGCTGAGTATCTGACTGTCTGGCCGGAAGGATGAGTGAGCTGGACTGTCTTAGTAGCGCAATCAATCAAAGCTTTATTCGCTGTCAACCAATCCATGCCAAGGATGATGTCAATGTCGGAAGGTCCAAGAGAAATAAGGGAAGCAGAGAACATCAATCCTTCAATTCTGATCTGATTATTGTGACTTACCATCTTGGTTTGCCACCTGGAACGAGGAGTACTAATCTCCATTGGAGTGGGTAATGAGCTCATGGTTAACTCATGCAATTGTGCAAATTGCTGTGACACAAAGGAATGTGATGCTCCAGAGTCAAAGAGAACAGAAGCTGCCACTGAATTAACTGGAAGAGTTCCCATCACGATTTTAGGGGACCCTCGAGCTTCTTCCATTTTGACATGGGTGACTTGACCACTATTCATAGCAGGTGGTCTAGCATTACGTTTTCTGCTGGGGTGGTTTCAACGGCCCTTCCTACTGTCAACAGGTCAACACGTCGAATCCTGCGGCTGACCCTGGCGACAGTTGAGAGCACGGTGCCCTGGCTGTCCACACTTGCGGCATAAACCATCATTTTGGGGGGGAGCCATGGTATTGAGCTGGCCACTCTGAGTCGTTAGCTGTCTCGGTGGCGGAGGCAGACGAGGTGCAATATAAGACGGTCTTGGTGTTGGGGCAGGTCGATGATGAATATTGTGTGGAATCCAAACCCGATGTTTCTGAACAGGCTGACCCGAGGATGAGCCTACATCACGAGTGCGTTTGAGCGACTCCTGATATTTAGCCAGACCAGTTTCAACTCGGTAGGCTTGACTGACAAGTGTCGCAAAGTCCTCACAATCATGGACAAGAAGTGCGAGCTGTATATCGGAACGTAGTCCTTCACGGAATTTCTCCTGCTTGCGAACGTCAGTGTCGACATCAACTTTAGCATAGCGGGATAATTCAAGAAATTTCCTCTGATATTCATCCACAGTCATTGTGCCCTGGGTGAGTTTACGGAACTCCTGCTTCTTCTGGTCGATCAGACCTTGAGGAATGTACCGTGCACGAAAAGCTGACTGGAATTCTTGCCAGGTGGGTACAGATTAAGCAAGCATCATACTCTTGTGGCTTTCCCACCATTGAGCAGCTGGACCCTTCAAGTGAAATGTCACAAAGGTGACATAACTGGCAGGGGCAACGTTAGCTGACTCCATCTCAAACATGATGTCATGAAGCCAATCATCAGCATCCATAGGATTGGTGGAGCTGCGGAAAACAGACGGGTTGAGGCGCATGAATTCTGGCAAAGTTATTGGAGCAGTCTGTTGCTGAGCATTTTGAGTTGGGAACTAAGCCAATACTCCGGTCATAAACTGACGGTTGAGTTCAAACTGCTGCCTCATTTCAGCAATATAAGATGGAGGCGGAGGATCGTCAGCCATCCTGCCAAATCAACAGGGGCAGTTTAGCAAGAAAACTGCAGGTGTATGGAATGATTCATGAAGTAAGGTGCACAACAGAAGGAAGTGCAATAGATACTTCATCATATTCGCACCAGACATTCAAATCCACACATAGCCTCGGTTACAATCCGGCATTACAACAGCTGAAAAGAGAAGGCTAGACAACTAGGCGGCGCGCAGGCACGCGGTAAGGAAGTACACAACGAGACATAGCAAAGGCTACATCAACATCGGAGAAAACTGTAGGAGCGAGGAATCTGCAAGTGACAACACAGGGTGCCCTCGATAAGAGGATCCTGTAAGCAGAACCTGGCCCATAATCTTGAAGCAAGGGGGGAATATTTCAGAACTCCGGGTGGATGTGATTACGAGATCCTAATGTTGGAGTTAGTAAAAAATTTAACCCGAATAGAAGAGAGAGTAGAGTCCCAGAGTAAAGGTCGAGGAGTAAAAGATCCTAATACCACCCAATTGGCGACGTGGGCCCGTAAGCCACACAGCCAAGTTAGTAAAACAGTTTTTGGACCACTAGACTCAACTTCGGCCAAGGAGTTGGAAGGGGGGGTTCCTAGGGGCAGTTGGCTCTGATACCAACCTGTGACGCCCCCGGCTTAATCGTGTACTAATCATACACGCAAATGCACACGATCAAACCTAAGGACTCACTTGAAGATATCACAACACAACTCTAAAACATAAATAAAGTCATATAAGCTTTATATTACAAGCCAGGGCCTCGAGGGCTCGAATACATAGCTCGATGGCATACAAGCGTCAGCGGAAGCATCAAATATCTGAGTACAGATATAAAAGAAAAACACAAAGGCCTTAAGAAGGCAGGACAAAAGAAAACACTACGATCGAAAAGGCGTAGGCCTCCTGCCTAGGACCCTCCGAACCTACTCCTGGTCGACAGCCAACTCGAAGTAGTAGTCGTCCTCGGGGTGGTAGAAATAGTCGACGGTGGGGCAGCGATCTCAGGGGCTCCGTCATCCGGTTATGACAGCTGATAAGGTAGAAAAAGGAAAGCAAAGCAACCGTGAGTACTGCGAAGTACTCACCAAGCAAGGATCTACACTACATATGCAACATTATCAAGGGATGGCTGTATATGTGGACTGGGCTGCAGAAATGCCAGAATAGAGAGATGGCCTAGTCCTTTCGAAGACTAGCATCTTCAGCATCTTCAAGCATCTTCGAGCGTCTTGCAGCATATAGAGGAGTACAGAGCAGCATAGTATAAAGTAGTAGTGGTAGTAGCGAGCAACAGTCTCGCCCAGAGATCCTTCCTCGTCTCCCTGTGAGAAAGCGATCCCGGAGCCACATATCCAGGTATCATCTCAATTCTAGCTGTACCGATCGGGATACAACTCCGAGTGTCCTTTACAGTAGGACCGGCTATCGATAGATGTGTTCTTCCCTGCAGGGGTCCACCAACTTACCCACCACGCTCGATTAACTCCGGCCAGACACACTTTCCTGGGTCATGCCCGGCCTCGGCCAACCGATACACCGCAACCCTACCTACAGCTCAGCAGAGAGGTCCCCGCCGGTCTACCTCCTAAGCGCAAGGGGGTCTTGGGCCATCGCCCCTCGCCCTCCGGGTCGTTGTGTGCAGGGTGGATACCAGCACCGCCTCGAAAGGCCGGTACGATCCGACCGTGCCACAATGCTGAACTGGACGTCTGACAGAGCTTTCGGCTGATGTTACGATGTAGAACGCCCATACTATGCCCACGTGATGGTTAGTGCTATCAGGCCAGAGGCCTGCTCGGATCAAATATCCAAATCGTTAGGACTAGGGGCTTGCGGAAACGAGCAGAGACTCACGAAAGATGTGACCCCGTCGCCCCGTCTCGAGGACTTGCTGCAAGGGCTAAGAATGCCTGGCCGCGCCTCATGGAATAACTCTCGGGTATCTATCCATCATTCGCGGGTACCCCTCAGGGTCGACCCGCCTTTCCAAGCATCAGTGTCAACGGTAATGTAAAGCATCCGTGTGGTCACCATATCAAGGGGAATCCGAGGCATCACCCTCGTTGGACTCCCACCTGATGCAACATCTAGATGGACATAGGAGGCATCACCCTCGAGGTCCACAAGTGGGGGGTTGCGCGGCTTTGTCAGTATCGGGGGTGGTGTAGGAGGAATCACCCTCGCTTACCACGACCGATTAGCTAACCTACAAGGTTATCATCAGAAGTGCTGACGAGGTATCACCCTCGGCACTCGATAGTAACCCAGTAGTGTCGAGCAACGAAGGGGAAGTGAGGTGTGGTGCCAGGGGTCTGATCTTCGATCCCGTTGGTCGGGTCTTCTGAAACTCCAGTGGGGCAGTCGGGATAAAGTGGGGGTCACTAGTGGGGCTCTACCCAAACTATACTAAGCAGTTTAGGATGAACAGTAAGGTATCAACAACAGGTTACAATAATCAGGCTATGCAGCGGATATAGGATAACAGTATCAGTAGCAAATTCTAATGCAAGCATGAGAAAATAGAATAGGCGATATCGGGATGATCAAAGGGGGGGGGCTTGCCTGGTTTCTCGGCGGCAAAGGCAAGGTCGTCGGAGGTGCAGCCAATCACCGGAGCTGCGTCGGCACCGGGCTCTATCGAGAGAGAAGAGGGGGAGGAAACAGTATAAATATAAAGCAAACAAGTGCTACACAATGTATGACATGACAATATGCAGCGTCGGGTGTGTCCTAACGTAAGGTTGCATGTCACCGAGGAAGGAGGAATCCATCCGGGAATGTTTTCCCGGTTCCGGACATTTGTCAAATAGATGACCGGAGGGGAACGGTTCCATGTTCGGATAGTTAGGGACGTGGAACGGACGAACGGACCGCGTATTCGGGTTCGTCTCGTCGTTCTGAGCAACTTTCCTGTTTTAAGTTTTTCGATCTGAGCTACGGTTTAGAAGTTATGATTTTCTAAAGATTTTAAACATTTTTGTAATTTGTTTATTAACAGAAATGGAAATATGACATCAGCAGAGCATCATGGTGACGTCAGCAGGTCAACTGACCGGCTGGCCAGGTCAAACCTGACATGTGGGTCCAGTGGGACCCACATGTCAGTCTCTGTTTAGACTAACAGTGAATTAGTTTAATTAGCAGGGTTATTTAGGGAGTGGGCCCCTTCTGCCAGTGTCACATTACTAACTAATTAACTTTTACTCTTTTTTAAAAGTGTTTAATTAGACTAATTATCGGATGGGGCCCACATGTCAGTGTCTTGGGATGAACAGTGCCACGAGTTGACTTGGGTCAACGCGGTCAAAACACGCGGCGGGGCCCGCTGGCAGTGACCGTGGGTGGACCCCACGCCTTGCCACGCTGGCGGGGCCGCCGGAGTCATGCCGGCGAGCGCTTCGTGGTGGCTGCCTCGCCGAAGATGTGCGGGTTTCACGTACACGGGCCCAAACTCGACGCGGCTAGGTGCGATCGACAGGGGAGATGGAGCCGCATCCAACTGTGGCAGTCTCCGGGTCGGAGGTGGCCGGAAACGACGGCGGTGAGCGGCGAGGCGGACGCCGGTGTTCGGTCGAGCTCGGGAACGGCATTGCAGAGGGCAAAAACGACTGGCGTTCGTCACCTGCGGCACCTACGCAAGCTAACTAGGTGGATGGAGGGAAGTACGGGACCAAAGGCCCACCGGAACGTCGCCGGAGACGAGGTCAGGCGGCGGCATGTTTCGTCCATGGCGGGGAAGCTTGCTAGAGCTCGTAATCAATGACGTGAAAAGAGGGAAAAAGAGCTGGAGCTTACGGTGCGGCTCACGGTGGCCCTTGGTGGCTTTGAAGCGTAGGGGAGGCGAAGAACGGAGCAGCGGAGCTCCGGTGATCCGAGGCGGGCGTCGGCTCGATCTGGGGCCTGTGGTGCTCCCCCGCGGCAATGGCTGGCCCCAGGCGATGAGGACGAACGCGGCGGAGCTCGTGGACGCGCCAGGTTGGTGCGGGACGGCTGGTGGCCGCGGTGGAGCGTGGTGAACGGCGGCGAGCACGGTCGGATGCGGCGGACCTGAAGGAGGAAAGGGAGAGATCGGGCGAGCGAGCGAGGGGGAAAATGGTGCGGTGACCAGGGGGAGTGGATGGGCGCCGTCCTTATCCTCTCCGTCCGTCGGTAGCCGGCGGCGTGTCGGACGCCCACCGGTGCGTGAGCGCCCAGCCATGGGGAGGTCGACAGCGAGGGGGGGGGCATGTAAGTTGGGCTGGGCCACGGGCACTGTTGCTCCGGCCCAGTCACAGGTAAGCGCTCGCCCACTTTTCCTTTTCTTCTGTTTTTCTTTTTCATTTAATTAAGCAGAGATGGAAAAGGAACTGTGGGGCCTCCAAATCACTCAAGAAAATATGTAACATGGTCCAATAATTCCGGAGCACTTTTATACACTGCCACGACAAGTTTGAGAATTATTTGAATCTGTTTGGATTTTTCATAAATAGAATAGCATTTAAAAATGCTGAAATGGTGCTGTTTTAATTAATAATGCTCATCTTTGCTCAAGAGTGATGTTGTGGTCCTTAACATATAATTGTTTTGAAATATTTGCAATAATGTGAACATTTTTCCCACAAGCTTTGAGCAACTTCATATTTCACTTTGTATTTGAATTGAGTTCCAAAGAGAATTTTGAATTGAGGTGTTTAACCACTATAATCAAGCAATGCAAATGATGATGACTTGGCATGATTAGCATTATGGCACAGTGCTTATTACACAGGGGTGTTACATGAGATCTGGGAAAACCAGTAATGAAATCCATTTGGACCTTGTCCCATTTCCATTCAGGAATTGCAAGGGGTTGCAGAGTTCCAGCGGGCCTTTGATGTTGTGCTTTAATGCTGCGGCAAACGTCACACTCAGAAACATAACGAGCAATATCTCACTTCATATTAGGCCACCAGTATCTGTGACAAATGTCACGGTACATCTTTGTGCTACCAGGATGAATTGACAGAGGAGTGTCATAAGCTTCCATCATAACGTGTTCTCTCTCATCCTTGAACTTAGGTATGAAGAGATGGTGTTGGAAAAATAGGATCCCATCATCATTAAGATGGAACTCCGACGGCTTTCCTTTTTCAAGGTATCGCTTGATCCTTTCAACTTCAGAGTCATACCGTTGCATAGTCTTGATGTTGTGTTCTAAATCTGGTTCGACAACCAGGGTATTGAGATAACCCTGTGGAACAATATGGAGGTTCAATTTACGAAGCTCTTCATAAAGCATAGGTTGTGATTCCTAAACCACATGGTTGCTGCAATAAGCCTTACGGCTCAAAGCATCGGCCATTACATTTGCCTTGCCAGGGGTGTATGAGATATTCATATCATAATTGGCTATTGTCTCGAGCCATCTTTGTTGACGAAGGTTCAGATCTAGTTGAGTATATAAATACTTCAAACTTTGATGATCCGTATATATCTCGCAACGGTTACCGAGAAGGTAATGTCGCCATAGCTTCAGGGCATAAATAACCGCAGAAAGTTCGAGATCGTGCACTGGGTAATTTTCTTTGTGAGGACGCAATTGTCGGGAGGCATAAGCAATCACCTTGCGTTCTTGCATTAGGACACAGCCTAATCCTTGACGGGAGGCATCACAGTATATCACGAAATCCTTTTGGGAATCCGGGGTTGCTAATACTGGGGCAGATGTCAATTTATCTTTTAGTGTCTGAAAGCTTTCCTGACATTTTTCTGTCCACTCAAATTTAAAACCTTTGTGAAGCAGATTTGTCAATGGTTTTGCAATCTTGGAAAAGTTCTCAACGAATCGACGACAATAACTAGCAAGTCCGAGAAAACTTCTGACTTGCTTAACATTCTTCGGGGGAGTCCAGTCAAGAATAGCCTGAACTCGTTCGGGGTTAACAGCAATTCCATCCTTGGAAATCACATGACCAAGGTAAGTTACTTCAGAAAGCCAAAATTCACATTTGGAATACTTGGCATACAACTGGTGTTCTCGGAGCCTTTCTAGTACCAAACGGAGGTGTTTAGCATGTTCTTCTTTATTCTTAGAATATAAAAGGATATCATCCAAATAAACCACGACGAATTTGTCGAGGTAATCCATGAATATATAATTCATCAGACGGGAGAAAGTTGCTATGTGATAATGTTAGGTCCTATCACGTCAGCATGACAATGACCTCCGGGAGTTTTAACGACTAACGGAGTATGCATCTTCTCATATCGAATGCCATGCATGAATGCAAATTTTCCAGAAATGAATGAATGTGATGCTCTTGAATCAAATAAAACAGAAGCAGGTACTGAGTTAACGAGAAGAGTACCCATCACAGTACCAGGTTGATCCTGGACTTCTTCAATGTCAATGTTGTAAGCGTGTCCACGACCATGTGCAGCAGACCCAGTATTATAGTTGCGGGTCTGATTGTTGCCACGACCATTGCCACGGCCAGCACGAGGAAAAGCTAACTGGTTCTGTGTCTGGCGGCAGTCTTTAGCCTGGTGACCTGGTTTGCGGCACTTGAAGCACAGACCATCTTCAGGACGAAGAGGAGCATTGTTTTGAATAGCTTGAGCTTTTGGCTGCCTCGGTGGTGGAGGAGGCAGACATGGTGCAGCATAGTTGTTCTTTGGCGCAGAGGTATTGGAACGGATCGCATTGTTGGGAATCCAAACTCGACGCTTCGATGCTGAGCCCGAAGATGAGCCAGCATCACGATAGCGCTTCTGCGAGTCCTTGTATTCCATCTGAGCGGTTTCAACAAGAATTGCCTTGTTTGTTAGAGTTGAAAAGTCATTGAAGTCTTGAGCAGCTAGTGCAAGCTTGAGGTCGGGGTGTAGTCCATTACGGAACTTCTCCTGTCTGCGTGCATCTGTGGCGATGTCTTCTTCAGCATAGCGGGAGAGGTCTAGAAATTCCCGCTGATAAGCTTCGACAGTCTTGTTGCCCTGAGTGAGGTTACGGAACTGGGTCTTCATGCATTCCATAATTGCCTGAGGGATGTAACGTGTACGGAAAGCAGCCTGGAACTCATACCAGGTGATGACTGTTCCAATAGGCAGAGTACGCTTGTGTGTGTCCCACCATTGAGCTGCGGGTCCCTTTAAGAAAAAGGCCGCGAAGTTGACGAAGTTGGCAGGGGCGACATTAGCAGACTCCATCTCGTGAGTGATGTCGCGAAGCCAGTCATCAGCATCCAGTGGCTTGTCAGAGTTGCGGAACTGAGTTGGGTTGAGTTGCATAAACTCTGTCAAATTTATTGAAGCTGGGTTGTGGTTCTCGTTGTTCTGATGCGGAAACTGAGCCATGATTCCAGTCATGAACTGGCGGTTAAGCTCAAACTGTTGCATCATAGCTGACATATAGTCTGGCGGTGGTGGGTGTTCAGGGGTACCACGACCACGACCACCTGGTCTAACCATCCTGCTAAGCATCAACAGGGGGTAGTTTAGTAAAAGCAATTGCGAGCGTTTAGTGACAAACATGATGTAACTCGACAACAATTTAAGTAGTGTAACAGATACATAACAGTAGTCAATTAAGACATACAGATCCATACACAGAGTCGGGTACATGCGGACAGCATAACGGCGCAAATTCAAAAGCTAGACATACTAGGCGGCGCGCAGGTACGCGGTAAGGAAGTACACAATGAAACATAGCAAAGGCTACATCAACGTCGGAGAAAACCACCGAAACGGGGTAACTGCAAGTGCGGACGACGAATGTTCATCGCGGAAGGATCCTGCGCTCCATGTGCACTCTGATGCAGAATCCGGTCTCAAGCTGTAAGAAGAGGTCCACGTGCAGGTGTATGACCTCCAACAGCAGGCCAATCAATACCAGCATACATCTGAGTCCTGCGTGGGTAAAGGATGTGCTCAGGATGTATCCCTGCGCGAACAGCGGGTAGCAACTGTGTCATAGCATCGTAGAGACGTGCTCGAGTGGCAAACAACTCGACGGCAAGAGCCAGAACAGTGCGATCCAGAGCCTGAGTGCACTGAATCAGAACGCGCGGGTCATAGCGACGAGGCTCGTACGGGGCACAGATAGCTGTGTAGTATCCAGTAGCATCTCCAGCAGGGGCATACGAAATGTATCAAAACTCAGAGTCATCCAAGATATCGCTGAACTGTCCTCGGAGACGTGCGACAGCAGAGTAGGCGGCATCATGGACTGCCATCTCAATCGTCACGCCGATACCGTGGTAAAGGTGTAGCTCAGTGTCTGAGTCATTTTGCTGATCATAGATACGAACATCAGCATGGTACTGCTCCTGATTGAACTCGGGGTAATCCTCGTAAACCAAGTACTCAGGATACCAGCGGTAGCCAAGTCTGGTCATGAGAGCGATCAAGACAGCTGGAAAACCCAGGGGCATCACGAGCCCAAGTGCGAAGCACAAGCTGTGTCGTAGGACGTGGTGGAAACAAACGGTCCATCTGAAACAGAGGAAATTCAGATTTGTCAAATGACAATGAGAAGTTTAACACAACTCGGAGAGAAAGGCTAAACAAAACAATGGAAAGGAAAATGATTATCAGACTAATCAGATCAATGACAGGGAAATCGCACAGATATCCTGCTCTTCGGGTAGACGGGATTTACGAGATCCTAAGTGTCGGCGTTAGTAAAATTCATTTAACCCGAGTAGAAGAGAGATCAGAGTCCCAGAGTATAGACAAGGAATAAAAGATCCTAATACCACCCAGTTGGCAACATGGGCCCGTAAGCCACACAGCCAAGTTAGTAAATTAGTTTTTCGATGTCTAGACTCAACTTCGACCAAGGAATTGGAAGGGGGCTTCCTACAGGCAGTCGGCTCTGATACCAACTTGTGACGCCCCCGACTCAATCATACACTAATCATACACGCAAACGTGTACGATCAAGCACAGGGACTCACGGGAAGATATCACAACACAACGCTAATACAAATTTAAACGGAGGTCCACAATATTACATACCAGGGATCCGAAGATCCGAATACACAAGTCAGTCATACAAATATTATCTGAGTACAGACATAGTTAGACAAGTTTTGCCTTAAGAAGGCTAGCACAAACAGCGACACTAGATCGAAAGGCGTTGGCCTCCTGCCTGGGAGCCTCCGATCCTACTCCTGGTCGACTGGCTCGATCCAGTAGTACGTGCCCTCTGGACCCTCCTGGTAGTAAGCTCCTGTGGTGGCATCTGGCTCCTAGACTCCATCGTCTGATGTATCATCAATGTGGGGTATGGGGAAAAGAGAAAGTAAAGCAACCGTGAGTACTCATCCGAAGTACTTAGCAAGCAAGGATCTATACTACATATGCAACATTATCAATGGTGAAAGGCTGTATAAGTGGACTGGGCTGCAGAAATGCCAGAATAGAGAGAAGGCCTAGTCCTATCGAAGACTAGCATCTTCAAACATCTTCATGAAGCCATCATCTTGCAGCAGTAGAAGAGAGTAGAATAGCATTTTATTTAGCAAACATGTTGAAGTACAGCTTAAAGATCCTTCCTCGACTCCCAAGCGAGAAAGCGATCCCGAAGCTTCAATTAAGTAACAAGTATCCAGTTCAAGTAGTAGATCGGGATACACAAACTGAGCGTCCTTTACCGTAGGACCGGCTATCGATAGATGATTCATCCCTGCAGGGGTGCACTACTGTTACCCAACACGCTCGATCAACTCTGGCTGGACATACTTGCTGGGTAATGCCCGTCCTCGGAAGATCAACACGAAGCAGCGCTCTACCTAGGCTCGGCAGAGAGGTCAGCACGTCGGACTAACCTATGCACCCAGAGGTCTTGGGCCATCGCCCTGGGCACCCTGCACGTTGCGAGACTGGCCGGGGTGCAGGCGCGACACTGAACTCGTCAGTGAAGTATCCAGCCCAATCCCGACAATCAGCCCGCACGGTGAATCGTGACGTCAGACGAGCTTTCGGGAGAAACGTACATCGCAGAGGGTCCCATAACCATTATCCCACGTGGTGGTAGTGCGTATAGGGCACGTCGACCCACTCAGATCACAAACCCAAATCCAATAGGCTCAATTAGTATCACGCGGAGACAATCAGAGTCTCTGAAGCTCCGCCACAATATCACACTCGGGTGCCCTTCTGGCACACCCGACATCATAGATCCCCAGCGGGTACCCACCAGGGTGGACCCGCCTGTAACTAAGGTCAAGTAATCATGTGGTCATAACATCAAGGGGGAAACCCGAGGAATCACCCTCGGTGGATTCCACTCGATGAAATCATCAGGGTGAACGTATGAGGCATCACCCTCGAGGTTCTCACTGAGGGGTCGCACGACAGAGTCGTATCGGAAGTGGAGAAGGAGGAATCACCCTCGATGACCACGACCGAACAGCTACACTGCAGAGTATTCATCGGGAGTGCGTTACGAGGTATCACCCTCGGCACTCGATAGTAACTATGCAGAGTCGTACAACTAAGGGGGTGTAAAGTGAGGTGTCGGTCTCTGGTGGACGATCACGTTGATCGAGTCATCGATGATCAAGCAGGGGTAACAAGGATAAGGTGGTGGGGTCACTGATGGTTCACTACCAACCTATACTAAACAGTTTATCATAGGCAGGTAAGGTAACAATGAACAAGTTACAACAGCAGGCTATGCATCAGAATAGGAGCATACATTAACAGTAGCAAAATCTAATGCAAGCAGGAGAAATGGAATGGGCGATATCTGGATGCTCAAGGGGGGGGGGGGGGGCTTGCCTGGTTGCTCTGGCAAGAGAGAGAGAGATCGTCAACGGGCTGCTCGTCGGTAGTGTAGTCGTACCCAGGTGTAGCGTCGTCGGTCTCAGCGTCTATCGAAAGAGAAGGGGGGAGAGAAACAATAAATTCACGGCAATATTGCAAACAATATGTATGACATGCCTAAATGATATGCCGGGGTGTTCTACTGCCTAACTAAATGATTTAGTTAATTTAGGAATTTATTCGGATTTATTTAATTGATGTTGGGCACTATTCATTTATCAAAATCAGTCTAAAAGTTCAATGTCCTTATAGTTAGAGGCATCTGATGGGAATACGGAGGGCGTATTCGGGTTCGTATCGAAATTCTGAGCAAGTTTCATATATAAATTATTTTCATCGGAGTTACGGTTTATTTAATATGATTTTCTAAAGTTTAAAACATTTTCTGAATTTATTTATTAATTTAAATTTGAATTATCTAGAATAGTGAATGATGACGTCAGCATGAGGTCAGGGTGACGTCAGCAGGTCAACTCTGGCTGACCAGAGTCAAACCTGACAGGTGGGACCCACATGTCATACACTGTGACATTAACTGAGGGGTTAAATTAATTAATTGGATTAACTAACGGGTGGGGCCCAGCAGTCAGTGACTGATTAGGATTTTAATTACTTTTATTTATCTAATTAGTTAATTAGGCACCTGACAGGGGGGGCCCCTATGTCATAGACACAGGGAAGGGGGCCCCACCAGTCAGTGACTGGGCAGCGCCCAGTCAGCCAGTTGACCAAGTCAACTGGTCAACTGGGGCCGGCCTGGCCCACCGGCAGTGGCACTGGGGGTGGCCCCAGGCTAGCCACGTCGGCGGCGGCGCCGGCCGGCCACCGGAGTTGCTCCGGCGAGCACTAGGGACGGCGGCGCGGCTCGGAAATGGCGCACAGGGCACCATTGCGAGCGCGGCCGGGCTCTTTCGAACGGGCAGACGACGGCGGAGCGATCTAGGGTGACGGCGGGGGCTGCGGTGGTCGGTAGCTTCGACAGCGAGCAACGCGGCAGACGCCGGAGTTCGGCCACTGTCGGGATCAGGGCTGCGGTGTGCAAAAAGGGCAGGGCGAGGTGGCTACGGTGTCTACTCGTTGCGGGGAGTGCAACGGTGGCACGCACGGGACCAAATGGTCGCCGTGGCCACGCCGGCGACAAGGTCAGGCGGCGGCGCGTTTGGGCATCTCTATTGCGACCACTACGGCGACGATATCGAGCCGGAAAGAGAGTGGGAGGACGGCGACGGCTCACCAGGCCCTGTAGGTGTGCAATAGCGGGCTCGGGGAGGGCTCGATGGAGGCGAATCGATGATGAAGTGCGGCGGTGATCCGAGGAAGAAGAAGATGGCGCGGGGTCGATGCAGGGCTCCCGGGACTCGAGCTTGTGGTCGAGGAGGACGGGCTCGACGCGGCGGAGCTCGTGGACACTTCGGCGGGGCGAACGGGGCATGGTGGCCGTGGTTATGCCGTAGCCATGGCGGCGGTGGCGCTCGGCTGCGACGGGGGAGCGAGGGAGACGACGAGGGGAGTGGCTAGGGTTCGCTAGGGGGGTGCAGGGTTGCTCTTAACCCAGCGCGTGCGGGGGCGCGCTGTCGAGCGGCGAGCGAGGGGGGCCTGGGGCGCTCGCGCGTGCGCGTTCGACAGCGGGGCGGCAGTAAGCAGTGAGAGGAGGGAGGAGGCGCGGGGTGGGCTGGGCCGCGGCTGTAGCGGGCAGGCCAAGTGCACAGTAGTTCCTTTAGGCCTTTTCCTTTTTCTCTTTTTCTATTTTCTTTTCTTTACTGCTTTGCTAATTATTTGGGCACCAAATGAATTTTGTAAAAAGTGTGACCTAGTCCATAAATACCAGTGCATTATACCCTAACACCAAAAACTAGTTTAGGCAAAACATCATTTCATATTTAATTTAGATTAATTAAAAGGTTATTAGATATTATTGTCAGCCACTATTTGAGGTTGTTTAGGTCACTTATCCAATTTCCATAATGTTGTTTACAATTTTGTCATGGCCTCTGATTTATCTACTATTGATTGAACATTTTAGTTTCTATGTTTGAACAACTTTTATCTTCCACTTTAATTTAAATTTGAATTTAAGTTAGGAGTTGAAATGCAATATGATGCTAATGATGATTATGCACTGTTAAACATGCTAACCTGTCATTATCAAAAGTGATTACTGTGGCTAATGACATGGGGTGTTACAGAGGACACCCTGACGGTTGATATTGTTGTCAAGGTTTTCTTCCTAATACTTTATCAGAGTTTGCTATGCCTCGGGCCTGTAGCTCGTTTGGGCAGGGTTGCTGCCATGATTGAGAATATGGATTATGCTGCTATGGCGCAGATGGACTTTTGTCAACTTGTTGGTTATGAGCTCCAGTTAGCTATGGTGAAGTGGCAGACATATGGTAGCAAGCAGAATTGCACAGAGGGTTGTGCCATTGTCCCCCTGATTATGTATCTGGATTGCTTGAACCTTCGCAAATTTTCAGTTATGCACATGTTGACGCCACGTGCGTCATACCTCAACAGTAGAGACCTCATGAAGGTATGCAACCAAGATATAATTACCAGGGGAAAGATTTATCTGGAAACTTACAGATTTGGGAAGCTGCCGGTTAGTGCATCCGTTTTTTAATTGTTTTTTTCCTCTTATCCTTATTTTAGGAACATCATCGTTCTATTTTTTGCAGTGATGAGAAATCTAAACCTTCTAGTATTCACATGTGAACTTCTTTCCCTTTTTCCTTTTTTTGCTGTGGAAGGCATTAGGGGGATATTATCTACAATTGTCCAGTTGCACTTTTATGTGGCAGCTCTGGTGCAGGGCCTAGCAGTCCTGCTAGGTTCCATGAGCCTATCTGCAGCCAGCTTGCTACCTGTCATGATCAGCCACTGCCTACCCGGGGTTTCACGGCTGGACGGATCTCCAATACTAGAAGCACTTCTGGACAGACATTTGTTGGTGGCAGAAAACAAGAGGAGATAGATGAGCTTCTTCGGAAGGTTATCAAGTTAACAGAAGATTTGCCAACCTTTGGTGATAGGTTGAGGACAGTTGTTGATTTTTTTCCTGCTGGTCGCGGCCCTGTGAAGAAGATATTGTGGCTGCACACAACTTTGATCGTGGTGTGGTTGAAGGCTTGAAGATTGCGGTGACGAATATTCGGTCCTCGTATGCTCAGTTGAAGCAAACATGGGATGAAAAATGCACTCAGTTTGAGAAGGATGCTGAGCACATTTTGAATGATATGTACCGATAGGACGCTGGTGTTGATGCTGATAATGTACGTTTCCCTTTTTTGTCCTTTGTACCTCATTTGTGTATCACGTGGACTGCTCATCAATCTATGGTTTTCCGCTAGTTATATACTTTCTTATCCCATGGTTGCGATGTTTTCTGTTGTAGGCTGGAGTAGAATCTTCTAATGTTCATGCATCTCGGGTTGATGGGATTTATCAGGTATAAGTTCTTCTCCCATCACTAATGTCTAGTCTGATGTGTTGTCTCTTCTCAAACTTGTATTTTTTGCTTTATTTTTTCTTTTATTTGTGTACGTCATGATTGTAACATGTGGACTGTTTATGCATAATTGAAGTTTTCTTTTTTTTATTTTCATTACCATCTTATTTGTCATGTTGTTTTGTTCTTTGTAGTAGGCTGGAGTTGCAGGTTGTGATTCGCACCAGGGTCCTGACGATGGCATTGAGAAAAATGATCACATGGCTGATGCGTCGTGCCCTTCGGATGTTGTAGCTGAGAAGGTTTAGTTGAATGACTTTTTGTACTAGTGTTTTGTAATCTATGTATCTTGGTGGTACAAGATAGATGCATGTTGTTCTGTTTTTGTTGTGTATGTGAGCTGCAGTCTTTGATATTAGTGAGCTGCAAGTTGTTCAATTAGTGAACTGCATTGTTTTACATAGGTTAGCTGCATTCTTTGACACTAATGGGCTGCATGTTGTTCTGTCGGTGAATTGCATTGCTTTACATTAGTGAGCTGCATTCTTTGGCATTAGTGGGCTGCATGTTGTTCTGTCGGTGAACTGCATTGTTTTGCATAGGTGATCTACAGTCTTTGGGATAAGTGGGCTACATTCTTTTACATAAGTGAGCTGCAAGTTGTTCATTTAGTGAACTATAGTCTTTTACACAAGTGAGATGTAGTCTTTGACATTAGTGGGCTGCATGTTGTTCTGTTTGTGAATTGCATTATTTTACATAAGTGAGTTGCATGTTGTCATGTTAATTTCATCTCTCGCTCATTTGTGTTCTCATGGCTTTTTTTTAAATCTTTTAGCAGTCTAGGAAGGAAAATGTAGAAGTTCATGAGTCGGTTGGCGTTGTTCGTGTTGATGTGAACCAGGACGATTGCCCCATTGCTGGTGGTGACAGTCTAAGGGTGATACGTCTCCAACGTATCTATAATATATGAAGTATTCCTGCCATGTTTACAACAATTTTATATGGTTTTGGTATGATTTGGTTAGAACTAACCCGGACTGACGTTGTTTTCAGCAGAACTACCGAGGTGTCTTTTTTTGTGCAGAAATAAAAGTTATCGGAATGGGCTAAAAATTTACGGTGATTTTTTATGGACCAAAAGAGACCCCCGAAGCACCGGAGCTGGGCCAGGAAGTGACCGAGGAGGCCACAAGCCTAGGGGCGCGCCCAACTCCCTAGGGCACGCCCCCCATCTTGTGGGCCCCTCGGGCACCCCCTTGACGTGTTTCCAACGCAAAAAAATCTTATAAATACGGAAACCCCCGAAAAGAACCCTAGAACGGAAGTTTCGCCGCTGCAAACCTCTGTAGCCACGAAAAACCAATCGGGAGCCCATTCCGACACCCTGCCGGAGGGGGAAACCATCATCTGAGGCCATCTTCATCATCCTGGCGGTCTCCATGACGAGGAGGGAGTAGTTCACCCTCGGGGCTGAGGGTATGTACCAGTACCTATGTGTTTTCTCTCTCTCTCTCTCTCTCTCGTGTTCTTGATTTTGTCATGATCTTGATGTACCACGAGCTTTGTTAATATAGTTGGATCATATGGTGTTTCTCCCCCTCTACCTTCTTGTGATGAATTGAGTCTTGCTCTTTGAGGTTTCGTTATGTTGGATTGAGTATTGGATTTGAGAACACTTGATGTATCTCTTGCGATGGGATATCTGTGGTGACAATGGGATGTTCTGTTGATTCACTTGATGTATGTTTTGGTACTCAACTCGCGGATTCCCAAGGTGACATTGGGGTAATCTATGCATAGGGGTTGATGCACGTTTTTGTCCTACGTTCTCCGATAGAAACTTTGGAGTGATTCTTTGTTGCATGTTGAGGGATTGTTATACCATCCAATTATGTTATCATTGTTGAGAGAAATTGCACTAGTGAAAGTATGAACCCTAGGCCTTGTTTTCAAGCATTGCAATACCGTTTTTGCTCACATTTGTTACTAGTTACCTTGCTGTTTTTATATTTTCAGATTACAAAAACCTATATCTACTATCCATATTACACTTGTATCACCATCTCTTCGCCGAACTAGTGCACCTATACAATTTACCATTGTATTGGGTGTGTTGGGGACACAAGAGACTCTTTGTTATTTGGTTGCAGGGTTGTTTGAGAGAGAACATCTTCATCCTACGCCTCTCACGGATTGATAAACCTTAGGTCATCCACTTGAGGGAAAATTTCTATTGTTCTACAAAACTCTGCGCTTGGAGGGCCAACACGAGTCTAGAAGAAGAAGGTTGTGTAGTGGACATCAAGCTCTTTTCTGGCGCCGTTGCCGAGGAGGTGAGTGCTTGAAGGTATATCTTTAGATCTTGCAATTGAATATTTTAGTTTCTTGTTTTATCAGTAGTTTAGTCTATAAAAGAAAACTACAAAAAAGTGGAATTGAGGTTGCCTCATATTATTCATCTTTATAATGTGTTTCTTGAAAATGATGGAAAGAAAAATTGTGCTCAATTAATAGAAGAAGAAGTCAATAAAATGTTTGGCATAAAAACTTCGAATGATGAGCATGATTGCAAGGTTGTTAGTACGAATTCTTTGAATATCCATGATGCTAATGATATGCAAAGCCATAAGCTTGGGGATGTTATGTTTGATGAAGATGATATTTTCTGTCCCCCAAGTTTTGATGAGCAAATTTATTATGATGATAGCATGCCTCTTATTTATGATGATTATGTTGATGAAAGTGGGTTTGGAAGAGTGTCGACTCTAGGTAATAATGATCCCACTATTTTGGAGGGTGTTGAATCTTTTCACAATATTGATAAAAGTGGATTTAGAGAGGTCAAGACTTTATTTAGTGATGAATCCACTATTTTGGAAGAGGTTCCAATTGATTATGAGAACAAAGTTGCTATCTATGATGATTATTGTGATGACATGTATGCTATAAAGAATAATGATAACTGTCGGTGTACTAAGTATTGGGCCACTCGTACCCCGTACTTGTGCACGGGCAGTTGTAGCCATCCTCGCGGCAAGGCTTGCCGGGGAACAGTTCGAGGTCGATTCAAGCCATTAAAGAAATCATCAAGTCAGAGATTTGAGGATCAGCAGATAAGAAGAGCTGGAATCCGAAGGCCAGCCTCCCCGGCAAGATCTTGCCGGGGTGGCCTGCGGAGCCCGGCAAGGATTGGCGCCCGGCAAGGTTTTGTCGCTTTGCCACTGCTCTAGCACAACGACAAACCTGACATTCTGGGTCCTTCTTTGGACGCGTGGCGATGCGCCAATGGAAGGGAGCTTAAGCGATGCTGATGGGATGGCCCCTTTTTCCATCCCCAAGAAAGTGAGGACACCTAAACGGACACCTCACGGTGCATTAAATGCGTTTGTTCTAATCCGTTAGGGGTTAGTTATGATACCCTGTAGCTACTTTACACCTCAATGTATGTACATTTCGCCACTGTGGTGGCCCCTTTGAGCGTATACAAGGAGGCCCATGGCAACTGCTACAGGGGAGGAGAACTTCTGGCCCATTCTGCATGTGTAGCTGCTCTTTGAACGTACTGTTCATAGCGAGCGCTCCTGAAGGTTGGGCTCAAGAACATTAATAAGAACACAAAGCAGGAGTAGGGTTTTACGCTGATCAGCAGCCCGAACCTGGGTAAAAACTTCCCGCGTCGATCGTTAGTTCTGCTCTTTGCGTATACCTCTCCCCCCACCGAATCATAAAGGGGTCTCTCGGGATCCCATAGGTGTCGTACCCCGACATCTTTGGCGCGCCAGGTAGGGGCTTTGAAGGTTGTGTGAACCTGATCTAGTGATCGGCGCCTCAGTTTCTTCATCATCATGCCGCCCAAGAAGAAGAGCGCTGTAACGGCGCAACCGTCCATGTCCGTTTTGCCTACGCCTTCGCGTACGGGCGACGGCGTGGGTGCAGAAGGAAGAGGATTAGAACCCCCGCGGTGTTCTGGTGATCCGAGCCAGGCGAGCGGCATCGTTCGCAGTGGCAGTGGTAACCTGCACGCCGCTGGATCTAGAGACGGTGCTGTGTTGCCTACAGGTGGCACAACGAACTCCAGAGATCGGAGGGCGCCTGCTGAAGCTCCCGCGCCGGCGCAAGCCTCACAACCTACCCAGGTCGTGCATGATGAGCGACGTCATGGCGCTGGTGGTTCAGGGCGTCCCCATGAAAAGATTTCTGCGCATCGATCCCTGGATGCGCGGGACCAGCATGCACACCGAGCTGCTGGCGCGGGTGGCGCGCGGTCGCGTGACCGTGGTGGTGCTCCTTCTAATATGGTTAGGAGTCAGAGCACCTCACGTACCTCGCACCTGTCGCCGCCACCTACGCCAGCGGAAGCCTTGGCACGTGCGCAGCTGCTCCTCGATTTTCCTCCTGCCCCGGAGAAGATGGAGGAGTGGCGAGCTACTATCCAGAGCCTTATCGGTTTCGCCAACAAAGATGGACCGCAAGAGGCAGGGCCCTCGCAGCGGAGGCCCATCGATCCGACGCGAGCCAATGTGGAGAAAACCAGAGGTGGTGCAACCACAGTGCACTCCCCTCCGCGGCACCAGCGGCAACCGACAACCCAGCAGGTCGACCGCCGTGAAGAAGTATCCACGACGTCGTCCGATCCACGGATGCGCCATGATCAGCATCAAGTTCTCCAGGAACGAGGCAAGGAGGACGCTCGAACTACCATCGAGTGGCGATGGGAAGCGCGCTATCAGTCTGATAAGCACGCGGGGCCGGCTGTCGACGAGCCTGCGCCAGGGGACGTAGGAGAATTGCCTTATGAGGTAGGGACTCTAGCATTTACCCGTGAGCTGTGGCAAGTCCGGTGGCTCAATTCCCGAACCTTCAAGCCGGAGGTCCCGGAGAAATATGACGGTAAGACCCATCCCTCGGAGTTCCTAAGCATCTACACCATTGCGGTGCAGGCTGCCGGGGGCCGAGATGACAAGATACTCGCCAACTACTTCCCGTTGGTGCTCAAACCCAACGTCAGGTCGTGGTTGATGCATCTACCGGAGAATTCTGTTTCTTCCTGGTCAGATCTGTGCCATCAGTTTGTTGGCGCCTTTGTTTGAGGCCACCAAGCTCTTGGCCAAGAGAGTGATTTGCATATCATCCCTCAGAAGGAGGGCGAGTCCCTGCGCAAGTTTATGCAGAGGTTTAGCCGGGTGCAGTACAATATTCCCGACGTTCATCCTGCCGCTGTCATTAGCGCGTTTCACCAGAACGTGCGTAACCGCAGAATGCCGGAAGAGCTGGCAATGAACAAAGTCAGGAGTATTGCGGAGCTTTACGCTCTAGCTGATAAATGCGCTCGAGCTGAAGAAGGGAGGAAACTCCCTGGCGAGGCTGTTGGCGTGGCGGGCGAATCAGAAGATGAAGATGCCGCGGCCCCATCAAGGAAAGGCCGGCGGCGGAACAGGAAACGCGGAGGCAAGGCCGTGCTTGCTGTCGAGGAATCCGACAACCCCGGCGCCGCCAAGAAGGCCAAGGTTGGTGACCCCGGCAAGGATCTTGCCGGGTGCCCTTCCTGTCAGGCCTTGGAGGCTGCTGACAAGTCGGAAAACTCCGGCAAGCAGTATTGCAAGATCCATCGCACCAAGGGCCACGATCTCCAGAACTGCCGGCAAGTTGAACAGCTTGCCGAGAAGCAGAGGGCCGAATACGAGAGGCGGGATAAGGAGAAGGCCCAAGATGGTGCTGATGGATCTGGCAAGAAGCGCGGTGGCCGAGGCGGTCGCCGCGGCAAGGCCAAGCAACAAAAGGATAGGCCCGCGCGGGGCCGAGACAAAGAAGAAGATGATGATGATGAAGATGATGAGTCCAGTGAGCAAGAATTCCAGAAGGCTACGGAGGCTATGTGTATTGATGGAGGTGCCTCGCTGCATTCTTCCCACCGTCAACTCAAATAGTGGGTGCGGGAAGTCAATGCGGCAGAGCCATCCCCAGATGCATGTAGGCCCCTGAAGTGGTCCAGCACGCCTATCATTTTCGATGCCGAGGATCACCCTGATCGCATAACTGCGGTCGGGTGCTTGCCATTGTTGGTCTCGCCAACGATCCGCAACCTCAAGGTGACGAAAATGATAGTTGACGGTGGGGCCAGCCTAAACTTAATCTCACCGGATGTGCTCAAAAAGCTCCAGATTCCCGACGAGGACCTTGAAGAAACGGGTACGTTTCAAGGGGTCAATCCGGGAAGAACCCAGCCCAAGGGCAAGATTACGCTGCCGGTGACATTTGTTAGCGAGCTCAACTACAGGACCGAGAAGGTGGTGTTTGATGTCGCCAAGATCCCCATGTCATACAATGGGATCCTTGGTCGGCCAGCGCTGGCTAAGTTCATGGCGGCATCACACTACGCGTACAACATTTTGAAGATGCCTGGGCCGTTGGGCGTCATCACTATCCATTCTGATAAGAAAGATGCGCTCATCTGTGCCGACCAACTTTACCGGGAAGTAGTTGCAGCACCTGCCATCAAGGCACCTGCTCCTGCCGCTGGAACTCCCGGGAGGAAGAAGAAGACCGGCAAGAACCTTGGCGCGAACTCCGGCAAGCGCACCTCCTCGGAGTGCTGCGCTTCCGTCGAGGATGCACCAGAGAGTTCCACCGGCAAGAACAAGAAATCCAAGGCTGCTCCGCCGGAGACCAAGAAGGTGCCCGTCAGGGAGGACGGAACGGGGGGAACTTTCACCATAAGTTCCACCCTAGATGACAAATAGGAAAGCGCGCTCGTTGCTTTCCTGTGGGCGAATGTCGACGTGTTTGCATGGCAACTGTCTGACATCCCCGGTGTTCCCAGGAAGGTAATTGAGCACCACCTTGCTGTCTGTCCTCATGCGCGGCCCATCAAGCAAAGAGTCAGGAAGCAAGCCTTGGAGCGGCAAGAATTCATTGCCGAAGAAATCAGAAAGCTGGAGGCGGCAGGATTGGTCAAGGGAGTGCTTCATCCAACCTGGTTGGCCAATCCGGTTGTAGTGCGGAAAGCGAATGGGAAATGGAGGCTTTGTATCGATTATACAGATATCAATAAAGCTTGTCCAAAAGATCCCTTTCCCTTGCCGCGCATCGACCAGATTGTGGATGCCACCGCTGGTTGTGATCTCCTGTCCTTCCTTGTTGCCTATTCAGGGTATCATCAGATTTTATGGCAAAAGAAGATGAAGAGAAGACCGCATTTATCACCCCATGTGGTACGTATTGTTTTCTACGAATGCCTTTCGGGTTGAAAAGTGCCGGTTCGACATTTGCGAGAGCAATCCAAATTGGTTTTGAGCCTCAACTCCATAGAAATATGGAGGCGTATATGGATGATATAGTGGTCAAAACCAAAGACAAAGCGACGCTCATTCAAGATTTAGAAGAAACATTTGTAAATCTGCGCAAGATCAACTTGAAGCTCAATCCTGAGAAGTGCGTGTTCGGTGTTCCTTCCGGCAAGCTCCTCGGATTCTTTGTATCTTGCCGGGGAATCGAAGCGAACCCCGACAAGATCAAAGCTATTGAGCAAATTGAAGCGCCGAGACGCGTCAAAGATGTGCGTCGTCTTGCCGGCTGTGTTGCTGCTTTAAGCAGGTTTATTTCCAAATCTGCTGAGCGCGCCCTGCCCTTCTTCAAAATTTTGAAGAAGGCAGGTCCAATGAGATGGAATCCAGAGGCGGAGGTTGCACTGCAAGATTTGAAGAAATACCTTTCCTCTCCACCGACGCTAGTCGCGCCTAAACCACAAGAGTCGTTGCTGCTATATCTGGCGGCAACAAATCAAGTGGTTAGTGCTGCGCTAGTGGCGCAGAGAGAGGCTGATGAGGAAGCAACACCAGCGGCAGGACCGCCAGGTGACGCGGCAAGATCTTCCCCGGCAAGGGTTGATCCCGGCAAGACAGGATCTGCGCAAACAGAAGAACCAGTGCAGAAGAAGAAGGTGGTGCAGCGCCCAGTTTATTTTGTTAGCTCTCTTTTACAAGGAGCTAGGTCAAGATATTCTGGTGTACAGAAATTGCTTTTCGGCCTTCTTATGGCCTCGAGGAAGCTGCGCCATTATTTTCAAGCACATGAGATCACCGACGTCACTCGCTTTCCGTTGCAACGGATTTTGCAAAATCCAGAAGCAACCGGCAGGATCGTGGAGTGGGCGTTGGAATTGTCCAGCTTTGGCCTCAAGTTTGAAAGCACTTTGACAATTCAGAGCAGGGCCTTGGCGGAGTTCATTGCAGAATGGACCCCAACGCCGGACGAAGAGGCTCAGGAAACAACTCTTCCCGGCAAGGAAATCGATCAGCAATGGGTTATGTACTTTGATGGGGCTTTCTCGCTGCAAGGCGCCGGTGCTGGCGTGCTGCTCGTCGCACCCACCGGAGAGCACCTCAAGTACGTAGTCCAAATGCACTTTCCCCGGGAGAGTTCGACCAACAACACTGCAGAATACGAGGGTTTGCTTGCCGGTCTCAGGATCGCGACAGACCTTGGTATCAAGAAGCTCGTCATCAGAGGCGATTCACAGCTTGTTGTCAGGCAAGTTAACAAGAGTTATCAGAGTCCATTGATGCAAGCCTACGTGGATGAAGTGAGGAAAATGGAAGAGCGCTTTGACGGTCTGCAAATGGAGCACGTTCCTCGTGCCGAGAACAGTGTTGCTGACGACCTGTCAAAGCGTGCCGCCCTCAAGTTGCCTGTGGAACCAGTAACTTTTGTGCTCCAATTAACTCAACCATCCGTGGCGCCATCCGGGGAACAACAGGATCCGGCAGAGATCCCCTGAGCCGCAGGCAAGGAAGTTGCCGGAATCAACACGCCTACCGGGGAACAACAGGATCCGGCAGGGCCTCAGGCCCTTGCTGTCGAGACAAACGCTCCCCCGGCAGAGGAGATGCCTTTAGTCCTAGCCGTCGAGCCTCAGGCTCCAGCATGGGCGCAGCACATTGTCCATTTCCTTCAGACAGGAGAACTCCCGGAGGAACGGGGAAGAAGCAGAAAGAGTAGCCCATCGGTCTGTTATGTACAAGTTCGTCGATGACGTCCTGTACAGAAAGAGACCAAACGGTGTGAAATTGAAGTGCATTCCTCGGGAGGATGGACTAGAGTTGTTGGCAGAGATACATGGAGGCATATGTGGCTCTCACATAGGGTTAAGAGCACTTGTCGGGAAAGCATTCCGGCAAGGTTTCTTTTGGCCCACCGCTCTCCAGGATGCAACTGCACTAGTCACCAAGTGTGAAGCGTGCCAGTTTCATTCGAAGAAATCACATCAACCAGCTCAAGCTCTTCAGACAATCCCTCTCTTCTGGCCATTTTTGGTCTGGGGGCTCGACATACTAGGCCCTTTCCCTCGTGCTACCGGGGGCTTTGAGTACTTGTACGTTGCTATCGACAAGTTCACAAAGTGGCCGGAGGTGGAAGCAGTGAGGAAGGTGACAGCACAATCAGCCATCAAGTTCTTTAAAGGGATAGTTTGCCATTTCGGTGTACCCAACAGGATCATCACCGACAATGGCACGCAGTTCACAAGTCGCACCTTCATGCAGTACGTCCGCCGCGCGACAAGCTTCTCGATTTCTTCATCCTTGCTGTGAAGCTTGGCGGCGAGCGCCTGCTCACGTGCGGTGAGATCTTCCTCATGAGCATCAAGAGCAACGCGGCGCCCCGTTAGGAGGGCATCTTCAGCGGCAATCCTTTGAGTAGCTTCATCATGCGCCTTCTCCATATCAGATTGCTTCACGAGGATCTCTGTCCACTGCTGGCTCACTTGTTCCTGGCTGGCAACCAACTCTTGGAGGGCCTCGGTGTGCCAGACTTGAATTTGTTCGATGCGCCTTTGAAAATCTGCTTCGGCTGCCTCGACAACTGCCATTCTGGAGTCCGCCTTATCTTTCCGGGCGCGGTGGAGAGCCTGAAGCTTGCGGAAATTTTCGCCCATGGCCTGAAGGAGCTGATCCTCTTCAGATTTGCTGCTGCTAGCGCTGGGATCATCAACAACCTCGAGCCCGGCAGTAGCAATGATTTCTTCGTCAAAAACTTCTCCTTCGGCTGGTGCCCCAGTGCTTGCCGTCCCCGGCAAGTTGACGAACAGGTTCTCGCCAACCTTGAGGTATTTGCTGGATGAGGGGCCTTCAGATGTTGACGGTTGGTCTTCAGCGACCGCCTCACCAGTGGCAGGGGGCTCCGTGGCCGGTGCAGCGCCTGGCGCTCCTGCGGCAGGAATGCCGTCAGTACGGTCATCGGCCTCCCTGTCACCCCCTTCAGCAGGTTCCTTGGCGGGTTCCTCTTGTGCAGTCTTGGCGGCCTCCCCGTCAAGAGCACCACCAGCCTCGATAGTGTCATCTTTGGTGGCCTCACTGGCAGCGATCCTGTCTACTTCGGCAGCGGCATCCCTGGCGGTCTCCTCGATGACAACGTCAACGTCCATGTGTTCCATCACAGGGAACTCTGAAGGACTAAGGAGCAAAACGGAATAAAATCGAGATTGAAGTTTGAAGCGACTAAAGACAGAGAGATAAGGGAAAAAGTAACAAGCACTCTGAGGCAATCGATTACCTGCGTCGAGCTGTTGAGAGGTGGCCTCGCCCTTCCCGGCAACTTCGGTTACCGGGGGAGGGTTGCCGGTGTCCATGCTTGCCGGCTCCCCCTCAGTTAGGATGGGCTCGTCGGTGGGATCTCTTGCCGGGGACGTGCTTGTGGGCGGCGTGGTCGATGAAGGTGGCACGACGGGGATGTCTTCCGACAACTCTCCTTGTTGCCGTTCTTCTCCTGTGAGCCCAAGAATATCAGCGGCAAGAATGGAAACCTCAGCACCCGCCAGCGGAAAAAGAACAGTGAACTTACGCTGGGGGCTGTGCTGGGGGCTGCGTTGAGGACTGGGCTCCGGGCTGACGACGATGGTTTCTGGCTCTCTCATGGAGCCTGCCGGGGCTCGTCGCCCGTGGAAGTCTTTGACCTCTTCGCCATTCTCTCCAGCAAGGTTTCTGCATCACTGCAGAGACAATACGAGCAAGTTAGTAAGATCGATCCAAGATTGGAATATAAAAGCTGTGGCAAAGTACTTACTCTTCTTCTTCTCGCTCCGGACTAAAGCCGGAGATGTCGACTAAAGCCGGAGATGTCGAAATCGACCTCCGCTGCAATGTCTGAGTGGGGAGGCGGAGGAGGGGTCCTAGGCCGCTTGGCTGTGGCAGGCGCCGAGGCGGCTTCCGATGCGGTAGTGCGAGACACCCCTGCCGCCCCAGCAGTGGCCGCTGGTGTGGGTTTCGCGTGCCGCGCAGGTTGTTGACGAGCCCCTTGCCACGGTCCGGTCTTGCCGGCCACTTTCTTGCCGGGAGCCTCGCCGCTCGAAGAAGGCTGGCTTGCCGGGATGCCAGATGCAGCCTTCCGAAGAACACGTTTCGTCTTCTTCGGGGTTGGGAGCTCTTCTTGCGTTTCTTCTTCGGCCGTGTCCTCGCCGGACGAGCTCTCAGCGGCTGTGCTGCTCTGTTCCCCGGTAGCTCTATCCTTCCCGGCAGGTTGTAACTCCACTACTACCTCTGCGTCGCTGGCTTCCCATTCTGTGAAGCCAACGCTGCCGGCCTCCGCGGCAAGATTTGCCTCCTCTACCCTAGTAGCAATGTAAGCTACTTCTTGGTCGGTGGTGGCTCGGATGAGATCTGTCTCTTGCCGGACGGGTCTGTCCGTCAAGTTGTCAAAAAACTTCTGTGCTTCCTCCTCGGTTGGCTCGGCCCAGGTCGGGTCAAGACCATGGGCATTGAACATCGGCATGAAGGCGATGATTGACCCCAAGGCGGAGTTGTTGCACAAAGGGACTATCCTTGCCGGCAGACGATGCTTGTCTTCGCGCTGGAATAATCTTTGATGGAGAGCGCCAAGCTGCATAGTGGTCAGATTATTATTCAGCCCGGGGCGCAATCTCATGATATCTGCCACGTTTTTGTATTCCCAAGCTGGCCTTCCCCTGTTCTGCAAGGGGGCGATGCGGTGGCGGAGAAAGTCGAAGCCGATCATCTCCATTGTTAGCCCGGCAGCCTTCAGGCGAAGGATCCTGGTGGTGGCGATTGTGAGCCTCTTGTCCTCCGCGGCGAGATCCCTCCAGTCCTTGCCGCGGACCGCCTTCTGTTGCCGGGGAAGACAAAACGGATGAGGATCTGCTTCCTTGATCCAGCACCATTCAGCCCGCCATTCGTCCCACTTTTCGCGGTAAACTCCTTCTGGGTATATCTCCTTATTCCAAGCCCTTGGAATCCAGGTGATAGAACCAGAGAGGGCCTCTCCTTTTTGGATACGGGGGAAGAAGTAATGGCGAAAAAGAGTAGAGTTGGGAATCACGCCGGCAAAGTTTTCACAGAGATGCGCAAAGATGGACATGCATAGAACCGCATTCGGCGTGAAATCGAGAAGGTGAAAGACGTATGTGTACATGATATCATTGAAGAAGTCGGAAAATGGGGGACAGAGCCAAAAATAGAAATACGCAGCGAAGAAAGGGTATCTGTCCGATCCACTTTTGGAACAAGCACCTGGAATCACGCATGTGGCGGGGTGAGCTTGCGTCTCCTTCGCCCACATGCACTGGTACCGCCCCTTCAGAGCTTCAGCATCGAGCGATGGTGGGAAGACGACATGCTTCTTCCGCATCTTCACCAGTTCGCTCTCCGGGACATCGGCTTTCGCTTCCTTGCCCTGGCCTTTGCTGGCCTTGGGCGGCATGGCGGCTGTGAGGGCGGAAGCCGGGAGTGGAGCGAGCATGGAAGCGGCGAGCGGAAGAGGAAAAAGCTTCGCTCTGAGCTCGAGAGGAGGAAGGCGATGGCGACGGCCAGATTGAGAAGAAGAGGGGGGTAAATAGGCTTGTGCCTCTGCGGTTTCTCCTTTTTTATGGGGAAGTAGCGGGGCCACCTCTTTTATTCCCCAATGTGAATGCGCCTCTACAGGCGCGTTGCAGTTGCAGCCTTTGACGCACGCTTCCCACGTCGCGCGCTCAATGCGTGTAGTGGGGGGCACAGTAAAACGAGATATTTACGAGCAGTTAATCCCCTGCCACGCGTGCCCGTGCACTGTTTGGGCCTAGCCCAACAACGCCTCGCACTCGTGTATGGCCTAGGCCCGGGGGCTCCTGTCGGTGTACTAAGTATTGGGCCACTCGTACCCCGTACTTGTGCACGGGCAGTTGTAGCCATCCTCGAGGCAAGGCTTGCCGGGGAACAGTTCGAGGTCGATTCAAGCCATTAAAGAAATCATCAAGTCAAAGATCTGAGGATCAGCAGATAAGAAGAGCTGGAATCCGAAGGCCAGCCTCCCCGGCAAGATCTTGCCGGGGTGGCCTGCGGAGCCCGGCAAGCTTCGGCGCCCGGCAAGGTTTTGTCGCTTTGCCACTGCTCTAGCACAGCGACAAACCTGACATTCTGGGTCCTTCTTTGGACGCGTGGCGACGCGCCAATGGAAGGGAGCTTAAGCGGTGCTGATGGGATGGCCCCTTTTTCCATCCCCAAGAAAGTGAGGACACCTAAACGGACACCTCACGGTGCATTAAATGCATTTGTCCTAATCCGTCAGGGGTTAGGTATGATACCCTGTAGCTACTTTACACCTCAATGTATGTACATTTCGCCACTGTGGTGACCCCTTTGAGCGTATAAAAGGAGGCCCAAGGCAACTGCTACAGGGGAGGAGAACTTCTGGCCCATTCTGCATGTGTAGCTGCTCTTTGAACATACTGTTCATAGCGAGCGCTCCTGAAGGTTGGGCTCAAGAACATTAATAAGAACACAAAGCAGCAGTAGGGTTTTACGCTGATCAGCGGCCCGAACCTGGGTAAAAACTTCCCGCGTCGATCGTTAGTTCTGCTCTTTGCGTATACCTCTCCCCCCGCCGAATCGTAAAGGGGTCTCTCGGGATCCCATAGGTGTCGTACCCCGACAATAACCATCAAACTTGTCATCATGATTTTAATTTTCAATTGGATTATGCCTCACATGATAGTTATTTTGTTGAGTTTGCTCCCACTACTATTCATGAGAATAAATTTGCTTATATTTAGAGTAATAAAATTTCTATGCTTGTGGGTCATGAAAAGAATGCTTTATGTGATAGTTATATTGTTGAATTCATTCATGATACTACTGAAAATTATTATGATAGAGTAACATATGCTTTTACATATTGCAAAAATATCAAGTTTCCTCTCTTTGTGTTGAAAGTTTTGAAGTCATATGCTTGTTTTGCCTTCCTATGCAAGTTGATTCTTGTTCCCATAAATTGTTTGCTCACAAAATACCTATGCATAGGAAGTGGGTTAGGCTTAAATGTGCTACTCATATGCTTCATGATGCTCCCATTATATTTGAATTCTTATCTTTTATGTGAGCATCATTGAAATCATCATGCCTAGCTAAAAAAGGCATTAAAGAAAAGTGCTTGTTAGGAGACAACCAAATATTTACCCCTACTGTTTTTGTGTGCTCACATGATTAAGCTACTGTAGTAATCATATTTTATAGCTTTTGTTTGAATAAAATTCCAAGTAAAGCCTTTGGGGTAGTGTGGTTGATAGTTGATTTGATTCTGTGCAAAAACAGAAACTTTTGCGTCCAGTAACAGAATTGTTTAAATTCACTGTTCCGTAGAAAAATTCTGAATTTTTTACAGACGATTAATATACAAATTTTATACGTTTTCCTAATTTCTAAGAATTTTTGGAGCAACAGAAATATGATAATAATTCAGATATTTACAGACTGTTCTATTTTTGACAGATTCTGTTTTCGATGCATAGTTTGCTTGTTTTCTAGTTTCTACGGCTTATATTGCTCAATATAAATTGTAGAAATGATAGAGTACAGTAGGAATTATGTGGAAACAATTATGAATCTTGTCTTTGACAGTACCCAAGTGAATGATTTGTTTTACTATGCTACCCATCTCACGAAGTTCCGTTAAGTTTTATGTGATTGAAGTTTTCAAGTTTTGGGTGAGATATCGATATGAGGAGAATAAGGAGTGACAATACCCTAAGCTTGGGGATGCCCAAGGCACCCCAAGATAATATTCAAGGAATATACAAGCAACTAAGCTTGGGGATGCCCCGGAAGGCATCCGCTCTTTCGTCTCCAACAATATCGGTAACCTTACTTGGAGCTATATTTTTATTCATCACATGATATGAGTTTTGCTTGGAGCGTCATTTTATTTTATTAGTATTAACTTTCTGTTATTTATATTAATGTTTTGCATCTTTTATTTTAATAAAAATGTCAAGTATAGCCTTTACCATGCTTATTTTGCAAGTCTATATGTGGCTGTTTGAAAAAAGAAAGTTGCACGCTAGTGCGTGAATTCTTGAGAAAAGTCAGAATCTGAAAAAATGTTGAAATTTCCTGAACAATAAGATATGATAAATTTTCTAAAGTGTGGTAAATTTTCAGAATTTTTGGAGTTAGGGAAGTGTGAGTAAAATTGCACTCTTTACAAACTATCCTATTTAGAAAGATTGCTGTTATGTTTGCATTGTTTGCATATGTCTGCTTGTTTAATGATTCTATTTGAGGATAGGAGTATTAATTATGCAGAGGCATTTATTATGCAATGTTAAATAATAATTTTAGTGATTTTCTACAGTAGAGAATAATAAGGTGTTGCATTGATTCATACTAACTTTTCTCACAAGTTCTTGTTTAGTTTTGTGCGGATGAAGTTCTTAAGATTTAGGGAAACCATGATATAAAAGGAATTAAGGAGACACAAAAGCTCAAGCTTGGGGATGCTCAAGGCATCCCTAGTTAATATTTCTAGAAGTCTCAAGCATCTAAGCTTGGGGATGCCCCGGTTGGCATCCCACCTTTCTTCTTCAACAATGATCGGTCAGTTTTGGTTGAGCCTAAGTTTTTTGCTTCTTCACATAATATGTGCTATTTTTAGAATGTCATTTTATTTTGTTTTGCTTGCTGTTTTAATAAAATACTTAGATCTGAAATTTTTAAATGAGAGAGAGTCTTCACATAGCTACTTAATTATTTGACTACTCATTGATCTTCACTTATATCTTTTTGGAGTAGTTTGTCATTTACTCTCGTGCTTCACTTATATCCTATGAGTAAATGGTTGAATGAATTGAATATCATAAATCTGAAATTATATATGTTTCATATGCTTATCCCATGGGGAGTAATGACTTCACATATAAGAAGTATAGGTGGTAAAATTTATTGAAAGTTAGCAAACACATCATTGGTCACTTGAACAATTCATGAAAGAATATTAAAGGAAGAGAGATTCCACATATAAATATACTATCTAGAACATCTTCTATGATTGTGAGCCCCATTAATTATTTTCAAACTTGATCAAATTAGTTGAAGTTGGACAAGGAATACAACATAATGAGTTATGTTTGGGTATATTTGTATAGAAGTTATATTGTTATGGATCCTCCAACATGTGGTGCTTGCTTTTTAGAATCTTTTGCTAGCCAAAATTTCTGTACTAAGTGGGAATACTGCTTGTGCATCCAAAATCCTTGAACCAAGTTTCTTCCATGAGTGTCCACCATACCTACCTATATGCGGTACTTACCTGCCGTTCCAAGTAAATTTGCATGTGCCAAACTCTAAATCTTCAAATAATAATATGTTTTGTATGCCCAAATCGCTCATGAAGCGACAGGGGGCGGTCAATATCTTCCAAGCTAGGTGGGTTATTCTCACGATGAGTGTTTATTCGCTTGTCATTCACAAGAAAGTGGCTGGTAATTGGGATGCCCAGTCCTATGATCAAAATCAAAATCAAAATATAATAATAAAACAAAACTCCCCCAGATTGTTGTCGGTATGGAGGGCACCCGAGGATTCGGCTAGCCATGGCTTGTGTTTATTAGTGGAGGGGGAGAAAAACTTTACCTTTCTGTTTGGGAACCGCCTATAATGTGTCTAGCATGGAAGATATTGGGAACTCTCGGTCGTTACATTGACAATGAAAGCACTACCTCTCAAAATTATATTCATCTCTGTTTTAAAAGCTTCGAGCTCTGGCACCTCTGCAAATCCCTGCTTCCCTCTGCGAAGGGCCTATCTTTTACTTTTATGCAAGAGTCAGTAGTATTCCTTCTCATTTCAACCCCAATTATTCTCTAGTTGGCAAGTATCATGTGGTGGGGAAAGATCCAAGCATATATAGCCATTCAAATATATTTGATCATGAATTATTATTGTTGACAATTATCTATATGATAAATAAGTTGGGAGGCGAACATTAAGTCCCTATCTTTCTCTGTGTTCGATGGATGCTATTTGTTCTAAAAATATGCATTGAGTGTCAGCAATCATGGAAGACTATATGATAGTTGAGTATGTGGAATTTGCTAAATCAAAGCTCTTACATAGACTCTTCATGAAAATAAGATGAATTGCAATTGTTTGATGACCGAGAACATAGTTTGTTAGTTTTCAAGAAAGTTTATGCTTTAACATGTGAATAGCTTGTTACTTGATCATGAGAAGTTTTATGAGATGAGCTACTGTTTATGATATATAATGATGCTAGAAAAAGTGTTTGGAACTATCATTGATCAAATTTATGCACTATGCAAGCATTCACACTTCATAAATTATTTCTTTTATCATTTACCTACTCGAGGATGAGCATGAAATAAGCTTGGGGATGCTGATACGTCTCCAACGTATCTATAATTTATGAAGTATTCATGCCATGTTTACAACAATTTTATATGGTTTTGGTATGATTTGATTAGAACTAACCCGGACTGACGCTGTTTTCAGCAGAACTACCGTGGTGTCATTTTTTGTGCAGAAATAAAAGTTCTCGAAATGGGCTGAAAATTTACGGTGCTTTTTTATGGACCAAAAGAGACCCCCGAAGCACCAGATCTAGGCCAGGAAGTGACCAAGGAGGCCACAAGCCTAGGGGTGCGCCCACCCCCCTAGGGCATGCCCCCCGGCTTGTGGGCCCCTCGGGCACCCCCTTGACGTGTTTTCGATGCCAAAAATTCTTATAAATATGGAAACCCCTGAAAAGAACCCTAGATTGGAAGTTCCGCTAGCTCAAGCCTCCGTAGCCATGAAAAACCAATCGGGAGCCCGTTCCGGCACCCTTTCGGAGGGGGAAACCATCACTGAAGGCCATCTTCATCATCCCGGCTGTCTCCATGACGAGGAGGGAGTAGTTCACCCTCGGGGCTGAGGGTATGTACCAGTAGCTATGTGTTTTTTTTTTCTCTCTCTCTCTCGTGTTCTTGATTTGGCACGATCTTGATGTACCGCAAGCTTTGTTACTATAATTGGATCATATGGTGTTTCTCCCCCTCTACCTTCTTGTGATGAATTGAGTCTTGCTCTTTGAGGTTTCGTTATGTTGGATTGAGTATTGGATTTGAGAACACTTGATGTATGTCTTGTGATGGGATATCTATGGTGACAATGGGATGTTATGTTGATTCAGTTGATGTATGTTTTGGTACTCAACTTGCGGATTCCCGAGGTGACATTGGGGTAATCTATGCATAAGGGTTGATGCACGTTTTCGTCCTATGTTCTCCGATAGAAACTTTGGAGTGATTCTTTTTTGCACGTTGAGGGATTGTTATATGATTCAATTATGTTATCATTGTTGAGAGAATTTGCACTAGTGAAAGTATGAACCCTAGGCCTTGTTTTCAAGCATTGCAATACCATTTTTGCTCCCTTGTTTTCAAGCATTGCAAATGATCTTGCTAACACCCACGTGTATATATATATATACACATTTTTTACTTCCAACAAATCTTGTTTGCAACATTTGATCCTCCAAACACGAATGAAGGTGGAACTGTTGGGCATTATTGTGTAGTTGCCTTGAATCTGAAGAAAAGGCGATTTGCATTTCTTGACTCGCTTAATAAACCTAGCAGCATTGAAGCAAACAGGGTTTTCAGGAGGATGGTTAAAAATATCAAGCATGCATGGAAAGAATGTAATGCAAGTTCTGATGAGCCGCTAAATCCCCTTATGCTTGATGGCTTTACGTTGAAACATGTGATTGTCCCAATTCAGCCAAATGGGTATGTTTGTGATACGTCTCCATCGTATCTACTTTTCCAAATTTTGCCCTTGTTTTGGACTCTAATTTGCATGATTTGAATGAAGTGCAGAAATCAAAGTTCTCGGATTGACCTGAAAATTTATGGAGAATTTTTGTGGAATATATAAAAAACTACTGGCGTAAGAATTAACCAGAGGGGGTCAACCCAGTGGCCACAAGCCCTGGGGGCGCCCCCCCTGGGGCGCGCCTAGCAGGCTTTTGGGCCCCTGGACCTCCTCCGACCCTAACTCCAACTCTATAAGTACCTATTGGGAGAGAATAAATCAGAGAGAAGGATTCATCGCATTTTACGATATGGAGCCGCCGCCGCCTCCTGTTCTTCATCGGGAGGGCTGATCTGGAGTCCCTTCGGGGCTCCGGAGAGGGGGATTCATCGCCATCATCATCACCAACCTTCCTCCATCACCAATTTCATGATGCTCACCGCCGGGAGTGAGTAATTCCATCGGAGGCTTGCTGGATGGTGATGGGTTGGGTATTTATCATGTAATCGAGTTAGTTTTCTTAGGGTTTGATCCCTAGTATCCACTATGTTCTGAGATTGATGTTGCTATGACTTTGCTATGCTTAATGCTTGTCACTAGGGCCCGAGTGCCATGATTTCAGATCTAAACCTATTCTATTTTCATGAATATATGTGAGTTCTTGATCCTATCTTGCAAGTTCTAGACACCTATTACGAGTTATGATGCGCATACCCCAAGGTGAAAATAATTGGGATTCTTTCCGGTGATTACCGTAGTTTTAGGAGTTCATGTATTCACTAAGTGCTAATGCTTTGGTTCGGTTCTCTATTAAAAGGAGGCCTTAATATCCCTTAGTTTTCGTTAGGACCCCGCTGCCACGGGAGGGTAGGACAAAAGATGTCATGCAAGTTCTTTTCCATAAGTACGTATGACTATATACGGAATACATGCCTACATTACATTGATGAATTGGAGCTAGTTCTGTGTCGCCCTAGGTTATAACTGTTGCATGATGAATGCCATCCGACATAATTATCCATTACTGATCCAATGCCTACGAGCTTTTCACATATTGATCTTTGCTAAGTTACTTTCGTTGCTACTGCTGTTACAATCACTACAAAACTGCTACTGTTACTTTTGCCACTATTACCGTTACTTCCATACTACTTTGCTACTAAATACTTTGCTGCAGATATTAAGTCTTTCAGGTGTGGTTGAATTGACAACTCAACTGCTAATACTCGTGAATATTCTTTGGCTCCCCTTGTGTCGAATCAATAAATTTGGGTTAAATACTCTACCCACCACTACAAAAAAAAGACACATCCTTGACATTTTGGGCCGAACAAAAAAAAATCTGTCATGCTTATGACACTTCTATGATGATAATTGTGACAAAAGCAAGTATCATCATAGATGTGGTGGCTCCTACTTCTATGACAAAAAATCATGACAGAAAATGGGCTTTTCGTCCTGGGCGGGCCGGGGACGCACCTGCATGACATTCTTTGGGCCGTCCATGACGGAAAAAATCATGGTAGAAGCGAGGGCGAGGAAAATTTCAGGGAATTCTGGTGACGGTGGGTGGTCGGGGCCGAGCGATCCATGGAGGTTTGCACGTTTCTCTCGTACACGTACGCGTGTGTGTGCGAGGCATTGGGCTCTAACTGAACCTGAGCGAGGCGTTCGCTTACTGAACCCGAGCGACTGCACTAGCTACATTACTGAAGCCGAGCGATCGATCCCAGGCTGTTAACTGAACCCGAGCGATTCCTTCGCTACTGCTGCTAACTGAAGCCGATCGAACCTACTGCCTCTTGATGAACAGTGACCGTTGTTGGGGGTTGGATGAACAGTTCCCGGTGGGGGTTGGATGAACAGGACCCCGTGGTAGTAGTAGTAGGCCGTTGCCGCTGGATGAACAGGACCCCGATCGAGAGGAGGCCGCCACACCCGAGCCGGTTGGGGTGGATGAACAGGACCCCGTGGAGGGCTGGTTGAACAGTAGCCGATGGAGGGTGGATGAACAGGACCCCCGTGGAGGGCTGGTTGAATAGCAGACGGTGGAGGCGACCCCGTGGATGAACTGTAGCTGGTGGAGGCAGGAGGAAGTCGACGGTGGATGAACAGTAGCAGGTGGAGACTAGAGGAAGTCGATGGTGGATGAACAGTAGCTCGTGGAGGCTGGAGCGAGGAAGTAGACGGTGGATCAACAGTAGCCCGTGGAGTCCCGTTTTGCGGTACGCCACACCCCTCCCGATGAACAGGACCCCGTTTCGACCGTAGGCGCTCCAACACAAGTCCGTTTCCTCCGTTTTGCGGAATGCCACACCCCTCCCGATGAACAGGACCCTATTTCGACCGTAGGCGCTCCAACACAAGTCCGTTTCCTCCATTTTGCGGTACGCCACACCCCTCCCGATCAACAGCACCCCGTTTCGACCGTAGGAGCTCGAACACAAGTCCGTTCCTCCGTACTGCGGTATGCTAGACCCCGTTTCAGCTGATCCATTCAAGCCGGTTGGCTCCCGATGAACACGACGCATTCCAACCCAGTCTGTTGCCTCCCGATGAATAGGACGATGCTTCTCCGTTTCGACCCAGCCGGTTGGCTTCCGATGAACAGGATGCCGTTGCTGCCATCCATAGCCTCTCCATGTACATGAGCCCTGGCCTTACGTATGCGTGAGTAGGCATTCGAGACCCCGCCCGTATGTATGTATGTGGCCGTATTTTTTGGCATGTGGTTGTACGTACGTGTACATGGTTTAGAAGGGACTGCCTGAATTGCTACGTCGGGGGCTCTACTACTACACGTGCCGCTGCTTGCTCGGCCACGGTTCATTGTTGCAGAGAGACCGATCGACCAGTATGTACTTAGACGTTCGCGACAACGCTACGTACGCTTCGATCGGGTGGGTCCCAGCTGTCAGGGAGGATAAGGACGCACTTTGCGTGCGAAGATATAGCTGGTGGGTCCCAGCTGTCATGGGGAAGAATCATTTTTTGCCCGTAATATGGACGCACTTCCTTGCGTGCGAAGATGTAGCTGGTGGGTCCATCTGTCAGCCTCACCGCGTAGAGTCCTCTTTCGATGGCTGTCGTTCATTGACCATGTTGACCACGCCGCGCGGACAGCACCCAGGCGGTGGAAGATAGTTAGGCCTAGGAATGGAATGACGTGGAGCCAGCGAAGACAAGGTAGGTGGATGCCCACGCGGAGGGGAGTACAAGGGTTCACTGGTTCGGCTGTGGTGTGAGGCTGCCGTCGCTGGAGAATAACAGGAGGTGTTGGTGAGTAGAGGAATGGCCTGGACGGCGATGGGAGTAGGGTGGGCCGGTGAGTCCTGCGCGGCAGCACAACCGGCCACGGGAGGCGGTAGCAGGCGGTACCGTCGGTGGTGGTTTGGGCAGCTGAAGCAAGAATATCCGAGATTGAAGAAGCACGACATCCGTTGGATGTCACTGCTGCTAGAATCGTGTGTTGACTATAAGTTGACAAAGCCTTGCGTACATGTCAACTTACTAGGCCCACAAGTGTGTGGCAGAGAACATATAGCCCATTTGTGATTTGTAATAATGTACAGCCCATTTTTGAATTCTAATGGAATTTACTACAGCCCATTTACAGTTTGTTAAAATTACATCCCATTTTCTAGCCAGGACAACGATTAACAATTTCAACCAACCACTCAAAACAGAATTCAATAAAATTTCCAACATTTTGATGGGATCCGAAACATTTTTATCCCAAAATTTCAAGTCAGATTAAATATAATTTCAAAATAAATTTGTATTACGTAAAAATCCAATGAAATATTGCGCGCGCAACAAGTAATGAAATTAAAATTTTCAAAATCCAAAAATAATATTTTTTAACTAATTACGTGTTTGGTGCATTTTTTATAGTTACAACCCAGTTTTTATAATTACATCCCATTTATTATTTCTTAAAGCCCATTTTCTTGTTAAGCCTAATGCATCCATCCTAGGAAAGATTTGCAGCCGAGCGGGAGAACAAGTTGACCTAGGCGGGGTATTCCTCAAAAAAAAAGTATAGCTGGGCTAGCCATTTTCACCTTGAAAAAAAATAATATCTGGGCTGGATATTTGGTCAACATAAAATAATAGCCTGGGCTAGATAGGCCACAGCCCGCCCAGTTGATACCCTGCTCCTCTAAACAACAACAAAAACATCGCTCAAGAAAAACTCTGCTCACACCTCAAAAACACAAATACTGCTCGAGCTGTTGGGTCCCAGCTGTCGGCCGCTCCTTGTGCAATTCTCTCGTTTATTGACTATATAGGTTGACAATGGTGTGGGACCGTGATGTCAGGAAACTAGGAGGAAGCAAAAAAAAATATAGTTGTATATATATAATAAGGAGGCACTTGCGTACGTGCGGCTATGGCCCTGGTGGGTCCCCATTGTCATCCTCTCCAAGTTAAGTCATCTCTTGATTCCTCATGTCCGTTGACCATGTTGACAACGCGAGACGGCGGCGCCACGGTGAGCGCAACAACTTGAAGGACGATGGAGAGGGCCTCGGGGGCCCTACGGATGGTCTGATACAGTGTCCGCTGCTCATTCAGGAAGCCAGGATCATAGGGCCACATGTCCGCGATGGCATTGTCGTTCGCTTGTTCGCCGGTGATTCGTCCTTCCGCGAGCCGGTGCTCGTTGAGGAGACAGAGGTTGCAGCACAGGTCCTCCTGCGCTAGTAGCTCTTTCGCCATTAGGGCGTCGAAGTGCGGCCGCACCTGCTCTATGGTGAACAAGGCATGAACCGGCTTGGGTGGTGGCGCTGGCTCCTGGTCGGTCCATCGTCTAATTGTCATCGCTGAGCTCGGCGAGCTCCATGGCGAGCCAGCATGTCCGGCTGCTGGACCGGACCGCTGCCAAGCACGAGTCTAACTGCCCTGGCCCACCCAGACCCCCTCCCTCACCCGCGCGTGCTTTCCGCCCGAAACGGTCAGCGCCACCCGCGCCGCTTCTCGGTGCAGGCGATTGCTCCGTGTTCAAATGACACAAGAGCCGTCCGTCCGTCCATCTACCGCCCACATTAATGATACATGGTTGCCGAGGCGGCTACTCCGGTGCCACCCGTCCGTCCCTCTACCGCCCACCATTGCTATTTAAACTGCTGCGCCGGCCATAGCCGCAATCATCCGCCTTCGTTCCCTTTCTCCTGTCCACACCACTCCCACCATGGCTTCCTCATGCTCCAGCACTCTTCGGGACGGGCAGACGATGGACTAGAAGGAGATGGCAGCCATTGCTGACAACTGGCTGGCCGACAGGCAGCCGGAGGACGACGACGTCTGAATGGAGAACATGGTAGTTGATGATCCGGCGCCAACCCCCTCCGCTGCGCCATCCTCGCCGGTGCATTGCACCATGACCATCGGCGAGGCCCGTGCCCAATACATGGACATGGTGAGGCAGAAGCGTGAGGAGCAGTTCCGATAGGCGCAGGCCGACGCCGCCAACAACCACCATGTCCTCCAGGAGCACCTACAGGTGGAGGAGCAGATCACCGCGGAGCGGGTGAAGCAGCAGGCGCTGCTCGAGTCATACCGCTCCGCCCGCGAGAGCTGCCTCGCGCACTGGCGGTACCGCATGCGGGTGGCGGAGGTTGCGGCTGCCTACAAGGAGGGCGATGAAGCGGGCGAGGCGCTGTTTGGCGAGACCGACGACGAGGCAGAGGACAATGCCGGCTCTGCCGAGGCCCCGCCCCGCCGGCACGGAGGCGGAGGACTTCGCCAGCTTCGGCGAGGCCCTGCTCCACCGATGCCCCGCATGCCAACAATGAGGCAAAGGACATCGCCGGCTCCGCCGAGGCCCCGCCCTACCGGCAATGAGGGGGAGGATTTCCCCCGCTCTTCCGAGGCACCGCCCCGCCGGCAACGAGACAGAGGACATTGCCGGCTCCATCGAGGCCTCGCCCCGCTGCCAACGAGTCCACGCCACACAGAAAACAAGGAAGAGTAGAACACGGTAGGTCGCCACCGCTCGGGTCCAAGTAAGGCCACCACTGCTACCCTCCGATTGGAGCCAAGCTTGGAGGGTTAAACATTGACACGGGAAATGGGCGCCGGAGATCATAGATTAGGTTAATTAAATATACCTCCAGTGGACCCCTTTTTAGTTGAAGAATGTATGGAATGTAATGAAATCCGGCATGTTTATATGAAATCCGGCCATGTATGAACGAATTTAGTTCGATTAGTTCGAATTCTTGTATCACTGGCATTGGATGAACATGCAAAACAATACGTACTAGCATTATTCTCAGGACGCACGGTGATCACCTTGTTTGCAGCCGTTTCACACGTACAAAAAGTTTGAGCAGCTTTTTAGCGTGCCAGTACATTGCAATCAAACTCACATGCCTGGAAATTCAGAGAAAAAATTCAAAATAATCAATGATTATGCATCTCAATGATTCACACATCGGAGCCAATATTTACTTCACAACTAAAGAATAAAGAAAAATCGATCGATGCTGCTGACGGCAAAGGGCATCCCATTCCAAAATATCAAACGCATGTCTTCTTGCTAACATCAATGAGCAAAATTTGAGAAAGTTATCCATTCCAAAATATCAAATCGTGCCTTTTTGCGTACATCAATGAGAAAACTTTGACAAGGTTTTCCCATTCCAAAATATCAAATGTTTTTTGCGTACATCAATGAGCAAACTTTGACAAGGTTTTCCCATTCCAAAATATCAAATGCCTACTATTGTGGAATGGGCCGGGTTTGCCATCAGTTCGGACATTGACATGTCACCTCGTGCTAAATAAACCAGCTGTTCTTTTTGTGCAGTTCCACTAAAATCAACCAACTTCACGCGTAGCTTCTATGATTTCGCCTTTATATGTTGCAAGGCCTTGAACATATTAGCACCTCCTTTCTTGTAGATAATTTTGTGGCTGGAGGTGGAAATAATGATTCGAGAACATTCGATGTATTGTGCATGATGAAGTATAATGGAGGGCACGAACCATCAGAACATTTTGTGCAGTTCCCATTGAAATCAAGCTGAGCATCCCTGTTTGCATAAATACAAAAAAGTGATTAGTACAAAGCAAACTGTATTATGAATTTACAGTTTAAACAGGCAACCTACATGATCCATGCAGAGCACACATTTAAAAAATAGAACTCACCAGAAAGAATCCTAAAACAACATTGTACTGGCCATCATAGCAACAAAGATGAAGATCTGTGAGTCCTTCTGAGCTGAAGTTAGTTTGTTCTTGTGGGCACTAATGTAACCATCCTTCAACTGCTCCTTCTAATAAGAAGAGAAGGGCTTGGCTTCTTCATCCTGGCATATTCTTCTTCAGAGGAGGATCATCCTGTTGTGCAAAGACAAGAGAACAACTAAATGCTAGCATCCCTGTTTGCTCGAAAAGAAGGAAAGGAAATATTTAAAACAGCCATTACATTAACAATGGGAGTAACTAATGAAATGTATAGTCACAAAGAGATGCATCATCATTATCCTCATAGGAAATGATATGATACCAAACACAGCAGCTCAACTTGTACTGTATTATTACTTAATTTTATCAGTGGCTATAACGGTGGCAAACCGGTGCCTCAATTTATTAGCAGCCTTAGATTAACATGCGAAACAATACCACTTTCTCATGACAGTAGCTAAACAGTAGCACAACACCAATAGAGATGACAAAGCTCGATCATATGGATGAAATTCGTGGGCCGGTACCAACCTTTGTCAGGAGGCTTATTGTGTAGAGCATGCAGATGAAGCACTTCTCCAGAACCATCCGTTATTATCTACTGTGGTTGCCATGCTTACCATAAACTCCTTGATTAGTTTAATGTTTCCAACATCTTCTTGTGCAGTTCCACTAAAATATATGTTATCTTCAAACAAGATCCCTGTTTGCACAAGTAGAGATAATTACATATTACATTAAGAGTGGCATCAAATCACAGTGGCAAAACAATTGCTCGTTCCAGCCATAGCAATAAATTAAGATGCAAAACTATATCATTACTTGTGTCATCACAGTTCCAGTGCTTCATTACAGCACCGGGAGTTGATTTTTGTTCTTCTTCCGCTTGTTCTTTCCCTTCATCACTTGGTTCAATAACAGACAAGCTTCGCCTTCAATGTAAGATTTGGCATCTCAATTAGGGAGCACAAGTATAACACTAAACAACAAAATTACTTTTCTGATGACAATAGCAATATACAGGCCAACAGTTGTGAAATATCATTATCTTACCTCAATGGGATATTACGGTGCACATACAGATTGGAAGTCTGGTCTTCTTTTGTGCAGTTCACTAAAATCAAGCAACATTACTGTATAAGTAGTAAAACATATGAAAGCACACTGCATAATCATGGGAAGAAGGCCAGTACTGACCTCTCATGACACGGAATTCAAACAACTCACAAGAAGAAGATCTGAAACAAATTTGCCAACACAGATAGGAAGTCAGATCTCCTCTTGTGTAGTTCCACTAAGATCAAGCAATAAAGCAACATTGTCGGTTTGACATTTTGGTTGAACTGCACAAAACACTCTTAAAACAAAAGTGTTTTGTGTAGTGCAACAAAAGGTCACAATAGCAACGAGGTGAGGTAGATAACCTTGTTTACACAGAGGTGCAAAGGAAACAATTACTGGTTAATAACGGTGGATGACACAGATGCCCACAAAAAGAAGCATCTAACTTGTCTAAATGGGAAAGAAAGCAAGAAAGTAGCATTTCTCAAACAGTGGCATTGATTCATAAATTCGTTAAACATGTAATTTGCTTTTAACTGTGGCATTGCATCAATTTTCCAGTGGCATTATTAGATTAACAACAGCTAAAGAGTTGTACGGCACAGTAGACGCACCAGCACCATGTGCATCTACCGATGTATGAAGGGGTGATGCACAGTCTGTTGCAACAAAGAACAAACAACCAAGGAGCATATTTGTGTTGGTCCCAGTTTTGTTATCTTTAGACACCTTTCCTTATGTGAGGGTAGCAAATCTAGTCCTGCTCAAACTCTACAGCCTTGTCCCCCACCCACAGAAAGATCAGTTCGTTACAGATGTGTGTACTGCGTTTGTCATTGTTTTCCCTTTTCGACCAACGTAGGTGTTGGATAGCCAGTCTGTACTACTTTCCCCCCTTCCTTTCCTCTTTGAACCACGTCCTAGATTCATGCTATACAACTTACCCCACTACTTTCCTGTTTGATCAAACACCTAGATTCGAGTGCAGAAGCGAAAAAAATCCACATGCAGCTAGAGCAATGCATGTGGATTAAGTAAATTACACCTTAAGGTTCTCGGTGTGTGGCTCAGTGGGCGGCCGGAGGCCAATCTGCCCAAACTATGTTCGGCAGTGAGGAAGAAGGGATCAGAGGCCCTCCCGCTCCGCCGCTGGGTGAAAGAGAACAGCGGCGCCGGTAGTGGATTCCCTCCCTCGCCGATGGTGACAGCGTTAAGCCTCCTTCCCTTCCCCGATGGACGGGATGCTGCCGGCTCTTTGACCGGCAGTGAGGGGAGAGAGGCCAATGCAGTCTTGTTTAGATCTGGAGAGGGTGAGAGTGTGAAGAGAGCAACTGCAAGCGCTGAGGCTCCAGTGTGTATACTCTTATAAAAGACCGAGTTGGTGATGATGGTGTGCCTGGCATCGTGTAATATAGACCGTCCGATCTATATCTGACGGATAGAAAGCAAACTATGGCAATTTTGCAAAAAGATACCCGCACCTCTCTCCACACTTGCAGATAAGGACTTCCCTCATTCATCCTTTTCTCTCACAAGATAAACTACTCATACAAATGCATCTTGATGTTCCGTGCAACGCACGGGCATCTTGCTAGTATATATATATATATATATAGTGGAGAGAGTGTGAAGAGAGCAAACCCTAGAAAACAAGCGCTGAGGCTACAGCATATCTCTACTCTCTATATTTATTATCTCTACTCTTATAAACAACAGAGTTGGTGATGATGGTGTGCCTGCCATCCTGCAATATAGGCCGTCCAATTTATATCTGACGGATAGGAAGGAAACTATGGCAATTTTGCAAAAATATACCCACACCCCTCTCCACATTTGCAAATAAGGCCTTCCCTCATTCATCCTTTTCTCTCACAAGATAAACTACTCATACAAATGCATCTTGATGTTCCGTGCAATGCACGGGCATCTTGCTAGTATATACTCCTATATAGTTGGAGTGGTTATATTTTTCTCTCCATAAAAATTGTTTTAAATTGTGCACGAAACGGAACTCTTTATTTAATTTCTCCCTCCGTCATAGTTTATAGGGCACGCATCAACAATCTCTCAGACCAAGGTGATTAGCGATTGGACTGAAAAATAGCATCGGCAGTTATACCATGGCGCCCAATTACTAGAGAAATTAATGCGTACACACATGCATGGAGTGCTTTCAGTCCACGTACACACATGCGTGCATTTATTCCACCCCACATACACACCTGCATGGAGAGAAAATTTTGGGCTTGGTTGCGGTTACGATGCCCTAATTAATTGGGCATTAAACCAAACGTGCCTAAAATCTCTCCGGTGGTGGAAATGCATGAGAATTGAAGCGCTCCTTATAAACTGTGACGGAGGGCAATGCTAATACGCGAAGAAAATTTAACGCTCGAGGAGTAAATTCACAATTAACGCTCCACGCCTCCCGGTCGCACTTACTATCATTCACGTGTGGTACACGACCCTCCGAAGTGAACAACAACTAAATCCGGCAGGCATTGCCATTGTTGTGCGACCCGGTACCCAAACAATCCATGGCAAGGCGAAGTCGCAGGCGGCCGGAATGCTCCAAATCCGGTAGCCGCGTGCTTCAAATCCCGCGGCTGCAGATATAGCGGTTGACCATCGGTGCATGAACCTGTGTGTGCGTGTGTGTGTTTATTTTTAACAGCGTGTGTGTGTTAGAGAGAGCGACACATCGATCTACAGAGAGATTGTGTGTAGTACTACGATTTAGCCGCGAGAGTCGGTGCATCCTCTCATTTCTGGGCATCCGGTCGGGACAGCAGCCACGCCCGCTCCTGACCACCCTGGCCCACCCAAACCCCCTCCATCGGCCGCGCGCGCTTCCCGCCCGAAATGGTCAGCGCCGCTCCAGAGAATCGGTGCCGCATTCATGCCCATGCAGAGCGGACGCGACCTCTCACTGGCGCCTGCGTTGAAGGGAGAAGCGGATTCAACAAAGAGTGATGGTTGCTTTATCCGTCCAACTTACTGCCGGGTCTATGTGATTTGATGTCTCATTGGTCATTATTACTGAGGTGGTACGAGAGTGCTGAGTCTCAGTTGCACTGTACACTTTACTTTGGTGCATGACACATGCACCAGATGCTGGGTGTCCCATGTTTCGGTGAAAGGAGGTAGAGTGTCTCCACTCTTTACAATTTTCTCCACTCTTACAGTGGAGGAGTGCGAAAACAGCGAAAACATGGCAGCTCAGTGATTACTTGGCCCACCTCAGACTATTACCATATTTTCTGGACACCGTGCGACACCTAACTGTTTAGTAGTAGTACATAGTACGTACTGTAATTTCTCAGCGAGATAAATTTGTACAATGCTATGAAGCTTCCAGCTTCTGTTTCATGTATCTTGCCTCCAAGGTTGCCCCGTGGCAACATTCCATCAAATACAAAGGAGACTAACATGCATGCTATTGCATCTCAATGATTCACAGATCATAGCCAATATGTACTCCCTCCATTCCAAAATAAGTGTCTCAACTTTATGCCAACTTTAATACAAAGTTGTACTACTAAAGTTGACACATATTTTGGAACAGAGACAACTAAAGAAAAAAAATGATCCATGCAGTTCCTAGGCCTTGAACCCTAAACCCTAACCGGGCTTTAATTTGATGGCGACGTTGAACCTTCCGAAGAAATGAAGTTTGCAACCCTTTGACCATCGGATCATTTTGTGCAGTTTCACTAAAATCGAGCTGAGCATCCCTGTGACAAAGAAATTGAAGAAGCGTGATTAGAATAAAGACTAGTGGGACTAGTTGATGAGACATAAACTCATCACAAATACAGTAGAAGCCAGTAGAGGTACGTGCGGGGCAAAGAAGTAGAGAAATATCCACATGGAGCGATGTGGGCAGCTGGGGCAGTGGTGCAAGCCAGCTGTAAAGAAAGTTGTACTTGAGGGATGTCAGGTTGTAGCTAGCTTAGAGGAGGGCAGCGGGAGGCGACAACTGCCCACATCGCGGCAGTGAGCAAGGGACGAAGGCAACCGCACCGGCTTTGTGAGAGAGAATGGTGGGGACCCCTGATTGGGACGCGCCGACAGTGGGTTTTCCCTGTCGGCGACGGCGACCACATCTACACAAAGCATCCACCCCTTCCCCCGGCTGACGTGATCTGCTCGCATGTTAAAGATGTGGCCACTGTCGTTTTGTGCGAGAGAGAGAGTGAAGAGAGCAACCCCAACAAGCAACCGTGTAGGCTCCTAGCTATGTATATAGTGGAGCGGTTTCTTTTTCTCTCCATATGAACCTATTTATATTCTGTACGCTCATGCGTGGTTCCCGACCCTCCATTAAGTGAGTAACTACTAGTAGACACATCAAATTATCACGTGGGATGCATCATCGTACAGAAATGAGCTCCACCGTGTCACGTGTGTGGTTGGGGAAGACGCAAAGAGTGCTACTAGTACTACGTGCGTGGGTGCGTGCACCTCTTCTCTTCAACTAGCCACAGTGGGAGTAATTTCAGCAGTTACATCGAGTCCAGCTCAGCAAATTTGCTTATGTGGCAATGAGTTAATGAGGAGAGAGGTAGTTTGAGTAACTTAGCTAGTTACTATAACATCACATGTCCCAATGCAATATGAGTCTATAACCTAATAAATGAAGCTTTGCATGACACTACACTTATGTTACTACCCACTATGATTGAAGGTAGTAACATAGTCTAGGGATATGTGTATGTTACTCTCCACTAGGCTAGTCTTCGAGCATGGTTATTAAAAGTATAGCCCACTACTCAACCACGCGGTTATTATATGGGCAAAGAGTATAGGCAGTAATAATGACTAATAAGCCATCAAATCACGAGGCCCACCTTTCTCTATGTTTGACCAAGGAAGCAGCCATCATTTCACTCCTCGTTGAATATCCATCCACTGCTACCTCCGCAAATAAATAAAAATCCACTGCTACCTCTGCAGCATGGTTAATAATATAGCCATGTCAATCACGACGTAGATATATCATTCACTGATACAATAGGGCTGGCTCTAAGGCTGGTGATTTTTTTTACTTTGTCTCTTTCTCTTTTTGTCTCATTTACTCATTTTACATAGGAGCATGTGTAGAGGATGGCTATTCTTTTTTATGGGACTTCTTCATGGGGTTTAAGACCAAGCAGCTCCGAATTATTCCCGCTGCCCACCACTCTGAATCATGCCATCTATGATAGTACTCCTGTTGCAACAATGAGGTCCACTAGGTCTAGCACGTCCTGTAAGAAGAGACTGTCACGCAAAACATACATTCTTGATGCCTTCTTCCTCATACAGTACGTACTACTACTGCCCGCTCTTAAACCTTGCGCTTGGCATCTCAAAAATATTAACCTTGTGCTTGGCTCTTCGCCTCTTCGGGAAGTCGAGCAATGATGGTACTACAGTATATGGTTCTGGCTATCTAAGACCGAATGAATTGCTGCACGTCCACCACGTGGGCGAGGGTCGAGGGACGAGGGGCGAGGGAGAGTGCGTACTACTACGTCCATTTCAATATGTACTACATACAGAGAAAAATGAGTGAATCTACACTCTAAAATACGTCTATATACATCAGTGCTTGGAGTATGTACTAGTAGTTCATATCAAAATCTGCTAAAAGACATACTCCCTCTGTCCCATAATATAAGAGTGTTTTTGACACTACTTTTATATTATGAGATGGAGGGAGTATATTTCAAACAATATGATAATCTCTCTAACCAAGGTAGGGACGAGGAGTATATACGTCTAATGGAGGGAGTAGTAAAATTTTCTCCTCGTCCTGCGAGCCACCGCGCGCGTGGGCGAGGGAGCGGGCGTAGGCGTAGTAAGCAAGATTCTCCTCGTCCTGCGACTTTGCGAGCCACCGTGCCTGTGGGCGGGGGAGAGGGCGCACTAAGCAAGCTTCTCCTTGTTTTGCGAGTTGACGGGACACATCAAAAGTAATACAGAGCATCTCCAGTGTATAGAGCCTTGCCTCTAAGGTAGACCCCACATGGTTTGCCTCTTTTTAAATAATGTGTCAAGTCGCAATTTGTTTGTTCACCTGTGGTACACGATCCTCCATCAAGTGGACAACCAGTACACGTGTCAAATTACCACGTGGGCTACCTTTTCGTACAGAAATGAGCTCCACCATGTACCCGCGCGGGTGTGGTTGGGAAAGAGATGGGAGTACGTGCGCCGTGCGTGCACCTCTTCTCTTCGTGCATGTCCCCCACCTACGTGGGTGTGTGTGAGAGAGATACAAACCTAGAGAGATGGCGTTTGCGTTCCTGAGTGTTTTTTGTTATGGGGGGGTGATTTCGTGAATGTATTTGTGGGAATATGTGTCGATGATATCTCAAACAAAATTTTGACACATGCAATGTGTGTGAAATAGAAGCCTATCTATATCATATATAGAGGGGGCGATCCACGAGAATAGAGGGAGGGGTCATAGATATCGATAGAGTCGAAGAGAGGATCAAGTGTGTGGGTGCGAGATCGATGAAGAGAGCCATCAAAAGTGTGTGTGCGCACATCAAAGATATAGGGTGACTGACCTACCAGAACGTCAGAGGGCAGAGGGCAAGTTTGTGTGTGGTAGGGAGACATGACTAGAGTGCTCGATGTATCGGTGTGTGTGGGGGAGTGAGGCAGAGGCCTAACTAGAGAGGTAGATCGACTCATATATGTGTTGAGAAGGAGAGACCTAGCTATGTCTTGAGGGAGATCGGTTGACATCCATACATAAGTGAAGGACGGGAAATAGGTTGGGACAGAGAGAGATGGAGAGAGAGAGAGAGAGAGGTAGAGCATCGGAGGGGTGGTGGAGTTGCTTCTCGGAGATGGTGGGAGAGGCCTACTAGACAAACTGAAGGTACAACTGCAATATCAAGAAGACTGGGGATGTGTTTCTGTGTGTGCATGTGCGTGATAGATGTGTCAGGAGGCATGCATGGATGATGAAGGGGGACCATGTGTTTGGTAAGCAGACCTAACTAGATCGCTAGATCAATTGTTGTGTGTCGGAGGAAGGGAGAGACATAACTAATGTGGTAGATCGATAGGCGCGTGGGGAAAACGAGTTATAAATGACCTAGCTAGCTATATGTATAGTGGGAGATTGGTTGGTGTACATCAATTTGTTAGAGGCAAATAAGGCCCAGAGAAATGGATAGAGAGAGAGAGAGATGGAGCTAAGGTGGTGCGAGAGGCCGACTAGCTAGATAGGGGGAGGAGTGTGCGATTGTGAGATCAATGAAAAGAGGGGCGAGAGTTTACACGTGTGTGGGACCGTATGAGAGACACGAGGCATGGACAGAGAAAGGAGGAGATGGAAAGTGTGTGTGTATGTGGTAGGCAGACATCGCTGGAGAGGTTTATCGATCGGTGTGTGTCGGAAAGAAGGAGTTGTGGAGACCGTGGGAGAACGACCTAAAGAAAAAAAATGTGCGCGATGGATAGAATGCTGAGGGAGGGGGGCGAGGAGGGCGTGTGCATGCACAAGAGAAAGTTAGTGCTAGCTACAAAGGTTAGAGGATTGTGTGGGTGTAAGAGATTAACAAAGATCATAATTCGACATGAAAGTGGATTCATATATTTGAATAAGAGATCATAGTGTTATAAACCTATGCATGCAAGAATATAGCGGTGATATGCATGGTGTGGTTTTGGACATGTTATACTATAATGTGATAATGCATGGTGTTTGCAACTCATAGCTAAATATCGAACAATCTAAACCATACTATATATCGAACAATCTCACATTTTATTTGAATATGTGATAATGTGTGGCGTTTGTAGCTCACAACTAAATATCGAACAATCTAAACCATACTATATATCAAACAATCTCACATTTTATTTGAATTTGTGATAATGTGTGGCGTTTGCAACTCATAGCTAAATACTTGTAGGCGTAGGGGGCGGGGCACCATACATTATGTGATAAACACATTATACATATGAGACATGGTTTAGATTATGAAGATCTAGCTAGAGCTTGAAATGTACTGTGATTTGAAATCAACATAAAGTGGATTCAAAAAATCAAGTTTGAGTTCATATCGTACACATAGTTCATATCTTACTCGACAGTAATCATGTGGTGTGCTGTGAAGATAATATACAAATGATGGTTTAACTTGACAATAATGATGATTGTAGATCTTATTAAAATAGAGAACGAATTCAAATGCTTTAACTTGGCAACAGTCATGATTGCAGATCTTATTCAAATAGAGAAACGAATTCAAATTTAGTTCATATTGAAGCGGTAGTATATACGTTTGGAATGCACTAAAATGTTCATTTGAGTATCAGGTTGCAAGCATTATACACGTAGCAAAATATTTTAATTGAACATAACATGGATTCAAAGTTTTGAATGGCATTTGTAGTGCGAATTGATTTGGTACAGTACACGAGACTAGACTCTCTTGTGTGGTGCGAATTGATTTCTTCTTGGTTTTTTCGTCGAGGGAAGTGTGAATTGATTTGATATATTATACACGTTAGGCTTGTCCGGAAATTTCAACCCGCGCATTGTTATCCCAAAATTTTAAGATATCTCTTTGTCTCGTTGTGCTCCTAAAATTTCCTCCATCTCAACCCGCGCCGTGCTATACCAAAATTACAACACGCACGAAAACTCCCACCTCCTGCGAAATCCCGACACGCGAAATTCCCGTGATACCCCTGAACCGAAAGAACCACCTAGTTCAAATCGGTGGGGCTACTTTCGTAACTTACCCCACATTTCGGACAAGCGCGTCCCTAAGCCATGGTTCCCCTCCCCTCCCCTCCGTCCCCCCTTTGTACACCGAGGCCGCGAAAACCCGCGAAGCCCCACACCACCACCCAGCTGGAGCCTCTTCCCCGGCGACATCGTCCAACGCAACAGCTCGACGTCCCTCATCCACCGCACCGGATGAGGATCCATCGTCGATCTCATCGTCACGCCGGTTCAGCCACCCCGTCCTCCACCTCCAAGGAGCTGCCCCAATGTTTGCCTCGTCTTTCGCGCCACCTCCATTCCCACAGCGCCGTCTTCACCTGCACCACCGGAAGATCAGCACCATCACCGATTCCTCGGATGAAGTTGAGGCCTAATCGGTGCCACCAAAGAGGTTCTACACTAATCGCTGCATTTTCTTCTTGATTCGATCTCACGGTGCTGCTGGCGCTTGGTCCCAAGCCGCCATGGCGCGGCTCCATCTACGGCGGCGTCGCCGGCCACTTTCTCACGGCGTCGCTCCCTCGGCGGCGACGTCCACATCAGTCGGACCTGCTGCTGCTGCTCCGGCTCTCACTGGCCCTGCTGCTACTGCTTTGACTCTCGCTCGCACTGCTGCTCTGCTCTTACTCTCGGTCCCCTGCCTGGTCTGCTCTGGCTCTTGCTCGCACTGCTGCTCTTGCTCTTGCTCTCGGTCCCCTGCCTGGTCTGCTCTGGCTCTTTCTCGCGCTGCTGCTCTTCCTCTTGCTCTTGCTTGCGCTGCTAGTCTACTCTTGCTCGCGCTGCTGCTACACGAGTAGTAGCTCCGACTCTTGCTCGAGCTCCTACTGCTGCTACCCGAGATGCTGCTACACGACCAGTTGCCCCGGCTCTCGCACGCGCTGCTGCTCTGGGCGCTGTTGCTGCTCTGCCCCGGCTGCTCTCTGGTAGTACGGTCCCTGCTGGAGCGGCTACCGATTTTAAGATCACTGCTACTCTGCCACTAGTGCTCGAGCGGCCAAAACTATTAGTGCACTGCTTTTCTTCTACTAGTGTGTTCAGTTTCGACAGCAAAATTCAGTTTCAACAGTTAAATACAGTTTCGACAGTTAAGTTTAGAGATGAGCGGCTGATGTATTTTACATCTAGCACTTTTTGGTTATGTATTTTACATCATCTATCGGAGATGCTATTAGGGCATGTACAATGGTGCTATCTTAAGAGTGCCACGTAGGATAAATGATGAGGTGGAGGAGAGAGAACTCATAAGAAAAGGCTTGTCTTCTCTTATTTAAGAGAAGACAAGAGACGATCTCTTAGCACAATATGTCTCATCACGTTTTTAGGAATAGCTAGTTATTGAAGATAAGGCTAAGAGATGACCCATTGTAGACATTTTTTCTGTCATCTCTAAATAACATGCAAGACTTAAGATAAGACTATCTTATCAACCATTGTACATGCCCTTAGAATACCACTTCAGGTTAACGTTGTCTCTCTTGTCCTGCTTTAGCCTCACCGTCGTACACCTCACCGGAGCTGCTCCAACGATGAAATCCTCCATCACAACGGAGCAGTACCCTTGGCTCCATCTCCAGGTGCCTAAGATCTTCTTCCCCACCTCCGACTACCACATCAGCCGCAGGATCCTCAGCGACCAACCCAATCATGCTGAGATCGAACTGGCTTCGCCAAAGAGGTTGTACACTTGCTGCATCGCTTTTTTACTCAACATGTTATATATATTGTCCACTGAGCACACGTAGTAATGTGAAATACGATTAGTTTCTCCTATATAACAAGCAGTGAGGTACCAGGCAACTTAGCTATTCGTGATGGACTCTCTCGAAAGCCATCATTATTTATTTCTGCGTGTTTGAGCTGTGCATGTGTAGATGGGCCTGGGAGTTGAGTTAGTAGGGCAGTGGCCTAGGTCCAAAGTAGTACAAGTAGCACAACAACATTTTTGGAGTGTAGGCTTTTGCCTGCTCAAGCCTGCCTAATAGAATTGCTAGTGGTTGAAAGGAAAAGTGAAGGAAAAACATAGGAATTGGAAAGTTTCCTACGGTACTACTTTTAATGCCTTTGGTTCAAAGGAATGGAGCAAAGGAAAACTGTAGGATCTGTTCCTTTAGTGCCTCTTTCAAAGTAAAACCGTAGGAATTTTAATATCCACTTGGCCCTCCTTTTCAAATTCCTATTCATGAAGAACAAGACTAAGTGATAGTAGCATAATAGCATTATAACTGTACATTTTCTTGTGGTTTGACTTAATTTGACCATGCTTCTTTGCATTCCTATGACCTTCCAATTTGCATGAACCAAACACCCAGATTGATGAAATCATGTGATTTTAAATTCTCTATTTTGCACATGCATTCCTATCCTATTACTGTGTATTTCCTATCCCTGCGTTGTTAGAATCCTCCAATTCAAACGAGCCCTTACAGAATTACTTCTCTTACAGATAGTTGTCAAAGAAAACCTTGTGTGGTTTGTCCCGCTCCTGCTGCGCCATCGTCCACCCCAGCTCAGCTGCTCCAATGACAGAAGGGTCCACCACAGCAGGGATCTGCCCTCCAGACTGTCTTTCGCCGCCTCAGATCTTCTTCCCCGCCGCTGGCAGCCACGACAACTGCATTACCATCATCAACTGAGCAGATGACCTTGAGGACTACACGGGTCCGCAAGAGAGGTCGCACTCTTTCGTGTCACTCTTTCGTGTCTGCTTACATTATGCATCGCTTAATATGACATGCTACTTTATCGTCTTGTTCACCAATTAAACTCTGAGTCAGCTCCAAACTATTGCTCAAACTTGAGTTTTTAGATGGCTGTGGGGTACATATCGGGGCCGCAATCAATAGTATCTGTCTACTATCTGGTTAATCTCTGGTGTCTACTATGAGTTTCATGTTGGGTGGGAAACAAACAGTAAAAAAGCCATTATCTGTATTTTTTTAACTGAAGCCATTATCTGCCTGCTATCATTGGTTTTGGGTCTATCCACAGGTTGCTACCATCACTCTGGATTTCTTCATGCACTCCTTAAATAATCTCACTATGTTTTATTCCTATGCATGTCAGTTATTGTACACAATGGAACTGAACATGTAGAGCAAAAGAGATGAGCCTTGCGTGGCAATAAAATTTCATGCAGACGTCGCTCCATGGTGGGTGCAAAGGCAGCCCCCCCTCCACCCATTTCAGATTGTAATCAAGAGGAAGATAACTGTTCTGAGGGGGATTCAGAAGCAGCAGACCACTCCTATTTTACCCCTGAGGTCTTCGCTCTAACTTGGCATGCTGATGTCGGTCATATCATGCATATGGTGCCTTGCATTGCTTACTTTATACATCAAATATGTCATCTGCTTAGTTTAGACATGCTTTGTGTGAATGCCATCTATTTAGTTTCTGTATCGTATATGTGAATTATGCAACGCCATCTTGTTTAGCCAGGCATCATATATGTGAATTTTGCAATGCCATCCTGCTTAGCCAGTCATCTTATATGTGAATTATATCACGCCATCCTTTTTTTTCATTACGTATTACATTTGTCAACAATGTTAGTACATTCAACTACTCTTCATGTGCATCAGCCATTTGACACGGTGATGGAAAAATCTGGAGTGAAAACAAGGTCTTCAGAGCAGACTATGCTATCTGACGAAGTACATATCTCGCTGGTTACGGATAGCTCCTCAGAGGAGGATTCAGAGACAGATGACCAGTCCTATCCCCCCCCCGAGGTGTATGCTCTAACTTCGCAAGGTTATGTTGCTCATATCGTGCGTATGGTGTCTTGCATTGCTATGTCATTTGCTTAGTTTAGACATGCTTTGTGTGAATGCCACCTGTTTAATGTCTAATTACCATATATGTGAATTATGCAATGCCATCTTGTTGCAAGACATTATATATGTGAATTATGCAATGCTATCTTGTTGCAAGGCATTATATATGTGAATTATGCAATGCCATGCTGTTTAGCCAATCATCATATATGTGAATTATATCATGCTATCCTTTTTTTGTATTACGTGTTCCATTTGTCGACAACATTTGTATATTCAACTACTCTTCCTATGCATCAGCCATTTGAAGCGGTGATGGAAGTATCTGGAGTGAAAACAAGGTCTTCAGAGCAGACAATGCTACCTGCTGAAGCAGACATCTTGCTGGTTACAGATAGCTCCTCAGAGGAGGATCCAGAGACAAATGACCGGTCATATTTCCCCCCTGAGGTCTATGCTCAAACTTGGCAGGGTTATATTACTCATATCATGCATATGTTGTCTTGCATTGCTTAGTTTTTACATCATATATGTGATTGCCATCTGCTTACTTAATTAGTATATAAATCATATATTTGAATTATATCATGCGATCATGTTTACATAGACAACATCTATCTGAATTATGGCATGCCAACCCATTTTGTCGGTGCAACAGACCCTGGGTCCATTGCACGGACTGTGCACAGGCCAGAGACAAGATTACAAGACCAAGATCATACCAAACAAGGAGGATCAATTCCTTTGAAGGATCCAAGTGCAAGTCGAGAAGGCCAAGGTGAGCCAGAGGAACGAGGTATCACCAAGGGAAGGACCTACCTTGTCGGGCAGGCGTGCCTGGTAGGGTTGGGTTTTGCCCCGGAAGCAAGCTCCCAGATCGTCCCGGTAGGCCTGCCGGGCTGGCGGAGGCAAGCCACTCCACCGCTCCACCTCACAAGCGACGCAAGTCAGTAATCAAAGTGGTGTCGAGCTCCAAGGTGACTAAGTGGCTGCTTTCTACCACATGGCAGCCACTTCCTACAGCAAACACCTCCATATGACACCCGTCCTGAGACGTGTCAAGCGAGCAGGTGCGAAGCTGGCAAAACAGCCCGGCAGGGCCTGCCGGGCGAGCTGTGATGTGACACTGAGTGGCGCATTTAATGCGCTCTATCAGCCTGCAGAGTTAGATATGATAGCACTGTTAGCTATCTAATCAGTACGCAAAGACTGATTTGCCACTATGGTGACCCCTTAATCTATAAAAGGAGGCCCAGGGCGACCGTAGAAAGGGTTGGACCCTCGCATATCCATACACATGTAGCCACTCTCGCCCCCAGAGCGACCTTGCCGGGCGAGTGTGCTACGTTCACCACCATTATCCACCATCAATCCACCAAAGCAGGAGTAGGATTTTACGCCTCACGGCGGCCCGAACCTGGGTAAAGACTGCCCGTGTGATCTCTGTCGTGCTGTGCGACGCTTCTCTGCTCTTTGTGCAACGTGCCCATCCCCCCGCCAAACCAAAAGGGGCTCATGGCCCCATAGGTGGCCATGGTTTCCCACGACATCTTTCGCGCGCCAGGTAGGGGGATCACTTGCGCGAAACCGAGAGCGTACGCTGCGGGTCATCTTCATCGACATTTTCGTCGTCGACGGCATCATCGACTATGGCACCCAAGAGGAAGCCCGGAGCTGCAAATCACCCGTCCACCTCGAAGGCTCCGCCGCCCGCGACCTCCGACATCACGGGGAATGCGGGGGCTCGCGAGGGTGTGGAGGCTACGGGGACGTGGTCGGCGCAGGCGGCTCCGTCACTACCTCCCCTACGGCCGAAGCAGGAACGGGAGGTACCGGGGAAGGACAGCTTCAGCAACATCCCGACGGCCATGCTCCACGAGGTACGGATGGAGGGATCGTTCCGCCTGAACCCCTTCTCCTCACCAACGGGCACAGCCGTAGTGATGATGCTCGTTCTGGGGCGAATCGCAACCCTCTGTCCGCCCCCACTGCGGGCACGACCGCAGGGCACGCGCCACCCCCGGGGCGGGCTAACCCAGCTACTGTGCCCAACGGAGCCGCTGGCCCTTAGGCGCCTCCGCCGCGTCATCATGCCGTCCAAACGGCTGGTTCGCAGCAGCAAGGGCGCGGCGCAATCGCCACCGGCAATGTCAGGAGCCGAGCGACACTACGATCTACATCTTCATCACCTATGCCAAGCACTACCTCAGAGGCCATGGCGCGAGCCCAACTGCTATTGAGATTTCCACCGGTGGCAGACCAGATGGATGAGTGGCGAGCCACCATCCAAAGTTTGATTGGTTTCACCGAGGCGGAAGGATCACAGCGGGTCGGACCGCCACGGCCTTCCCAGGCAGCAACGACGGCTCGTGCGGCTGGTCGTGCGGGAGGGGCCACCCTCACGGTGCAATCCCCGCCACGGCAAGCCACCCGGGAGCCGCAAAACCAAGCGCCCGATGACGTCTCGATGGCCTCGTCAGATCCTCGAGCGCGTCAAGGCCGGCAGCGTGCCTCGGAGGACAGGCGAAGGGAAGGCGGTCGCATCATCGACGAGCGGCGCCGCGACAACCCCCGCCAGTCCAATGGGTGTGATGGCCCCGACGTCGACGAGCCCACGCACGGAGATGGCGGGTGCCTGCCTTTCGATGTTGGGTGCCCTGCCTTCACCCGTGTGCTGTGGCAAGTCCGTTGGCCGTCCACTCGCATGTTCAAGCCAGAGATACTCGAGAAGTATGATGGGAGACTAAACCCGGGGGAAGAGATGAGAAGGAGTTCACCAACTACTTCCCTTTGGCCCTCAAGTCAAATGTGAGGTCTTGGCTGATGCACCTGCCGGAGAACTCCATTTTGACCTGGGCTGACCTGTGCCACGAGTTCATTGGTGCCTTCATGGGCGGCCATCAAGAACCAAGGCGGCCTAGCGACTTGCACCTTCTCCGGCAGAAAGAAGGAGAAACTCTGCGGAAGTACTTGCAGAGATTCAGTCGAGTCCACTGAAATATCCCAGATATCCACCCAGCTGCCATGATAGCTGCCTTCCAATCCAACGTGCGCAACCGCAGGATACGTTCCAAGATGAACGTTCGGTTTCCCAAGACTATGAAGGAGCTCTACACTTTGGTGGACAAATGCTCGGGTGGAGGAGGGGAGGAAACTTCCTGGAGAGGAAGATTGCGTCGACATCGACTCAGAAGATGACGATGAAACCATCAGTAAGAAGAAGAAGAACAAGAAGCACAAGGATAAGACAGTGATGGCTGTTGAGGCGTCAGGCACGCCTAGTACCAGCACGAAGGCCAAGGCTGAAGCCCCCGGCAAGGAGGCTACCGCATGCGCTGACTGCCGAGAGGCGGCGGCTGCCGAGAAAGCTGGGAAAATTGAAGGGCCGTACTGTAAGATTCATCGGACCAAGGGCCATGATCTCTAGGAGTGTCATCAGGTTGAGCAGCTCATCAAGAGACAAAAGGCTGAGTATGAGAAGCGCGATAAGGAAAAAGGTCAGAATGGCGCTGGCGGGAAGGGCCGGGGTGGTGAAGCAAATCGCCCCGGCAAGGCTCCTCGGAACCAAGGGAAGCCCACCAAGTGCCGAGAGAAGGAGGATTGCAGTAACGAGAGTGATGGAGGGAATGAAGAGGAAACCTGCGAGCAGGAATTCCAGAAGGCCACTGATGCCCTGTGCATTGACAGACGTGCATCTTTGCACTCCTCTCACCACCAACTTAAACAGTGGGCGCGTGAAGTCAATGCCATGGAGCCAGCGGCAGATTCTCGGAAGCCGCTCAAGTGGTCACGCACGCCCATCATCTTTGATGAAGATGACCACCCCGACCGCATTACTGCGGTAGGGTGCTTGCCGTTGTTGGTCTCACCAACAATTCGCAACCTCAAGGTTACAAAGATGCTGGTTGACAGTGGGGCCGGGTTGAATCTGATTTCCCCAAAGGTTATCAGCAAACTCTAGATAGCAGAGGAAGAACTTAAGGCCACAGGCACATTTCAAGGAGTCAATCCCGACAGGAGCCGTCCTAAGGGAAAGGTTACGTTGCAAGTGACATTTGGAGCAGAGTTGAACTACAGGACTGCGAAAGTTGTGTTTGATGTGGTTGACCTCCCTCTGCCGTACAACGGGATCCTTGGGTGCCCGGCCCTGGCCAAATTCATGGCAGCATCCCACTATGCCTGCAACACCTTGAAGATGCCAGGGCCGATGGGCGTCATTTCCGTTCCGTCGGACAAGAAAGACGCAATTATTTGCGTGGATAAGATGTACCGGGACGCAGTCGCGACAGAGGTCGCGGAAGCCACAGTTCCCGCCAAGGAAAAGCATACCAGAGGCACTGGCAAGGAATCTGAGAAGCGTACCTCTGTGGAATGTGCCGCGCCCGTTGATGACACGCCAGAGAGTTCCAACAGCAAGAGATCCAAGGCTGCTCCACCCCAAGTGAAAAAGGTCGCGGTAGGGCTGGCTGGCATTGATGGTACTGTCACTATCAGCGCCACCCTTGATGACAAATAGGAAAGCGCACTCATTGCCTTCCTGCGAGCAAATATCGATGTGTTTGCCTGGCAACCATCTGATATCCCCAGTGTTCCCAGGGAGGTAATCGAGCACCACCTTGCTGTCTGCCCACATGCCTAGCCCATCAAGCAGAAGGTTCAGAAGCAGGCCTTGGAGCGGCAGCAGTTTATTGCCGAGGAAATCAAGAAACTTGAAGTAGCTGGTTTGGTCAGAGGAGTACTGCATCCAACATGGTTAGCAAACCCAGTGGTTGTACGCAAGGCTAATGGAAAATGGAGGCTTTGCATAGATTTTTACGGATCTGAACAAGGCGTGCCCAAAGGACCCATTTCCCTTGCCGCGCATTGACCAGATCGTGGATTCTACTTCAGGATGTGAGTTGCTCTCTTTTCTGGAGGCATACTCTGGATACCATCAGATTTTTATGTCCAAGGAAGACGAAGAAAAGACCTCATTCATCACCCCATGCGGCACGTACTGCTTTGTGCGCATGCCTTTCAGGTTGAAGAGTGCCGGGTCCACTTTTGCAAGAGCAGTCCAGATTGGCTTTGAACCACAGTTGCACAGGAACATTGAAGCCTATATGGATGATATTGTGGTCAAGACCAAGGACAGATCAACCCTCATCCAGGATTTAGAAGAGACATTTGCTAATCTGCGCAAGATCAATTTGAAACTGAATCCGGAGAAGTGCATGTTTGGCGTTCCCTCTGGCAAGCTACTTGGTTTCTTTGTGTCCCACCATGGGATAGAGGCCAACCCCGATAAGATCAAGGCTATTGAGCAGATACAGGCACCCAAGACAGTTAAGGATGTGAGACGTTTGACAGGATGCGTTACCGCGCTTAGCAGATTCATCTCCAAGTCTACCGAGCGTGCCTTGCCGTTCTTCAAGATTTTGAAGAGGGCAGGACCCATGAAGTGGACCCCGGAAGCAGATGCATCACTTCAGAATTTGAAGGCCTACTTGTCTTCTGTGCCTACTTTGGTCGCACCCAAACCACAAGAGCCGTTATTGCTATATCTGGCAGCAACTAATCAAGTGGTTAGTGCAGCCCTAGTAGCGCAGCAGGAAGTAGAAGAAGTAGCCACCTCAGCAAGTGTCCCGCCCGGGGAAGAGGAAGAGAGCGGCCCGGCAAGGCCAGATACAGATCAGGACAAATAAAAGCACGGCAGCGGAAACAACCCCAAAGGACACGACAAGGAAGAAGGTGGTGCAGCGCCCAGTATACTTCGTCAGCTCCCTGTTATAGGGGGCTAGATCCAGGTACTCTGGCGTGCAAAAATTGATCTTTGGCCTTGTCATGGCCTCAAGGAAACTACGCCACTACTTCCAAGCCCATGAGATCACGGTTGTCACCCACTTCCCGTTGCAAAGGATACTTCGAAACCCAGAGGCCACCGACAGGATAGTGGAGTGGGCATTGGAGTTATCCAGCTTTGGCCTGAAGTTTGAAAGCACGTCAACAATCCAGAGCAGGGCGTTGGCAGAGTTTATTGCAGAATGGACGCCAACCCCTGATGAAGAAGTACAGGAAACAGTTATCCCCGGCAAGGAATCGCCCCAAGAATGGATCATGTATTTCAATGGTGCCTTCTCCCTACAAGGTGCAGGAACTGGCGTGCTTCTCGTGGCTCCCACTGGAGAGCACCTGAGGTACGTCATCTAGATGCACTTTCCCCGGGAGGAGGCGACCAACAATACAACAGAATATGAAGGGCTTCTTGCCGGGCTCAGGATTGCCACATAATTGGGAATCAAGAAGCTGATCATTCGAGGAGATTCACAACTGGTTGTGAGACAAGTCAACAAGGATTACCAAAGCCCATTGATGGAGGCATACATCAAGGAAGTGAGAAGATTGGAGGAGCGCTTTGACGGGTTGCAAACAGAGCACGTACCCCGTGCGAAAAACAGCATTGCTGATCACCTGTCAAAGTGCGCTACGTAGAAGCTTCCTGTGGAACCAGGGACTTTTGTTCTCCATCTTACTCAGCCCTCCGTATCCCCGTCAACAATGGCCTGAAATTGGAGGAAACTGGACTCCGGTAAGCCTCTCCCGGTAGAGCCTTTCGGGGCTCCTGGCAGGGACCCTGCCGGGAACAACTCCCCTTCGCTTGTCGGGCTGCACCCTCCTGCCGGGCCACTGGTCCCCACAGTCAAGGGATGCGCCCCCACGAATGAGGAGGTGCCGCTAGTCCTAGTTGCCGAGTCTCAGGCTCCAACTTGGGCAAGGCACATAGTCCATTTGCTCCAAACCGGAGAACTTCCCAAAGAGCAAGAAGAAGCTGAAAGAGTAGCCCGGAGGGCCAGTATGTATCAGTTTGTCAATGACACACTATACAGAAGAAGGCCCAACGGTGTGAAATTGAAGTGCATTTGCCGGGAAGGAGGAAAGGAACTGCTGGCAGAGATACACAAAGGCATGTGCGGCTCCCACATTGGATCAAGGGCTTTGGTTGGGAAAGCATTCCGGCAAGGATTCTATTGGCCCACAACCCTCCAAGATGCGGTTGAGCTCGTCACCAAGTGTGAAGCCTGTCAGTTCCATTCCAAAAATATCCATCTGCCTGCCCAAGCACTCCAGACAATCCCTTTGTCATGGCTATTTTCGGTCTGGGGGCTCGATATCCTTGGCCCTTTCCCCCGAGCTGTCGGGGGCTTTGAATTCTTGTTCGTTGCAATCAACAAGTTTACAAAGTGGCCGGAAGTAGATGCCATGAGAAAGGTGACTGCTCAGTCAGCTATCAAGTTCTTGAAAGGATTGGTGTGTCGCTTCGGGTCCCTACCCGGATCATCATCGACAACGGCACCCAGTTCACGAGCCGCGCCTTCATGCAATAAGTTCATGCCCTCGGAAGCAAGATCTCATTTGCCTTTGTTGCACATCCCAGAAGCAATGGATAAGCTGAGAGGGCGAACGCTGAAGTGATGCAGGGACTCAAGACAAGAACATTTGATAAGCCGCGGAAGCATGGCAGGTAATGGATCAATGAGATGCCGGTGGTTCTTTGGTCCCTCAGAACGACACCAAACCGAGCTACCGAATAGACTCCCTTCTCCCTAGTCTATGGGGCAGAAGCAGTTATCCCCACAGAACTCATTTATGGGTCACCTCGAGTGCTTGCCTACGATGAAGTAGCACAGGAACAGCACATGCGTGACGACGCCGTGCTTCTCGAGGAGAACCATCTCCGGGCTGCTACGAGTGCTGCACGCTATCAGCAAGCCCTGCGTCGCTATCATAGCCGCAGGGTTCATGCCCGATGTTTTGAGGAAGGCGACCTTGTCCATAGGCGTGTTCAGTCCGCCAAGGGTACAAACAAGCTATCGCTGAAGTGGGAAGGCCCTTACCAGGTAGTACGAGTCACCAGACCTGGCGCAGTCCGTCTGGAGACCGGAGATGGCATTCAATTGCAAAACTCATGGAGTATTGAGCATCTCCGCAAGTTCTACCCGTAAGGCACGGCTGTCGGGCCCTGCCCGGCAGCCACCCTTTTGTACAGGCCTTGCCTCAGCTACATGTATCCCGTTGTACAAAGCCAGGCGCAGACCATGAGCAACAGAGAAATAAATGAAGCGCTGGGGGCCCCCGACAAGTTGCATGCATGCATAAGCATTTCATAAGCATTGCATGATTCATGTAGATAGGTTGCATGATCATGTAGATAGATTGCATCTGGCATCATCTTCATTTGCATGAACTGCAGGCTCCTACCGTGGACTTAGTCCTAGGAAGAGGATGCGAAGACAAGCCAGCACTACGGTCTCCGGCAAGCCAAACAAATAAGTTCCATCTCTTATCCATACATGTTCCGTGAGTAGGACTTGTGCATATGAAAACCTCGTCGCTTCGGAAACAAAGGTGCTCCCATCTACTGTCATGAACGCTGCTTCGGTCAGGATGATCGTAGTGGCCTTTGGCTGGAAGGGGTTGGCGGGGGGCTGGTCTCACCCAATAGGTTCTACGCCCGGCAGGCTCAGCCTCACGGCAGCGGTCCTATGGGGTGCCGGCAAGGTAGCTTACCGGGATCTACTTGTTTACATGAAAGTATGGAGGCGTTTCACCTCTGCATGGATATCATACATGCACAAGTGCCCGGGAAAGCTTATCTTTTTCATTAATATGCTGATCAACAAGTACAAATCTCACGGAACATAAACATGGATACAAGAGATTACATTATTTGAACTAAAATTTGGCAAGTGCCTACAGATTTAAGACTGAAAAAAGATAAGTTCCCCTTAATGCCTTTGCCCTTGTCCATCTCCTTCAGGAAATCACAGGAAGGAGCGGAGAAGGCGGAAGGCAGACCTGGCTAGGATTTGGCGCCTCCCCAGGATCAGGAGAACACCGCTGACGGGCTAACAGGAAGAAACCGGAGGGCAGGCGCAGGCGATGGCATTGCCGGGGACCCAGACGGAGTCACCGGCAAACACAACTCATCGGAACGGTCGCCCCGTTCTTGATGCATCGTGGGTTGCCGCCACTTTTTGCACCACCGTCGCCCAAGGCTCTCGCCACGCCCATCAATGCGAACGCCACGCACCCTAGGAGACCCCACAGAGAGCATGGATGTCCCCGACGGCCTGGCGATACGAAGACCCCGCCCATTAAGGAAGCGTGCGCAAGGACTAGAGGCTCTCCCATGCTCCGGACGGGCGGAGTACGAAGAGATAAGGTCCGCCTTCACCAATGGCGAACCATTTTTGCAACCTCCCTCCAACACCACAGGAAAAGGGGGGATAGGCCACAATCGACTACCACACCTTCTGCCTATTATGGGCCTCGACATGGTGTCATTTGCGCCGCCTCTCACTAAAGTTGAAGCCACGGGCGACCTGGCGACGAGCACACCAGAGTCACCACCTCCAATGCTACCGCTGCGCCGCCCGAGCGCCCCCATGGGTCTCACACGAAACTCCAAGCTAAGGCACGGGGCCCGGCCCGGGGCTCTCCCTTTCAGCATACCCAAAATAAGCAGAAGGCGGAGGAGGAGAAGTATGTGGATGAATGCCTCCACTCCTCCCCGCTCCTCCTTTTATAGACAAGCTGGGGGTGGGGCCTGATTCCCCGATGAGTACCCGCCATCCTCCTCCGCCAATCCAAGAAGATTACGCCCCTGCCTTGATGCTCTCCTGCACCACGCACCTCCATTACCTACCCCACTCAATGCATGCGGCATACGTGGCTAAGGATAAGGGCGCTGTGGGAAGAGTGAATTGGCAGTTACCTGCCCGTGCATTAAAGTCATTCCCGGGCCATTACAAGAATAGCTCCACCACAATTGGCGTTGCACGACGCGCGGGAAAACCGAAAACTGACCCAAGCTCAGGTTAATGAAGAAGCAAAGAAGATCTCAAGGGGCAGAGTCGCCCTTACATTTTTGCCTATGCACTGGTTAGGGCCTACCCCGACGATGCCCAGCGGCGCGTCCGTGCCAGGCCCCGGGGCTCCTGTCGGTGCAATAGACCCTGGGTCCATTGCACGGATTGTGCATAGGCCAGAGACAAGATTACAAGACCAAGATCATACCAAACAAGGAGGATCAATTCCTTTGAAGGATCCAAGTGCAAGTCGAGAAGGCCAAGGTGAGCCAGAGGAACGAGGCATCGCCAAGGGAAGGACCTACCTTGCCGGGAAGGCGAGCCTGGTAGGATTGGGTTTTGCCCCGGAAGTAAGCTCCCAGATCGTCCCGGCAGGCCTGCCGGGGCTAGCGGAGGCAAGCCACTCCACCGCTCCACCTCACAAGCGACGCAAGTCAGTAATCAAAGCGGTGTCGAGCTCCAAGGTGACTAAGTGGCTGCTTTCTGCCATATGGCAGCCACTTCCTACAGCAAACACCTCCATATGACACCCGTCCTGAGACGTGTCAAGCGAGCAGGCACGAAGCTGGCAAAACAGCCCGGCAGGGCCTGCCGGGCGAGCTGTGATGTGACACTGAGCGGTGCATTTAATGCGCTCTGTCAGCCTGCAGAGTTAGATATGAAAGCACTGTTAGCTATCTAATCAGTATGCAGAGACTGATTTGCCACTGTGGTGACCCCTTAACCTATAAAAGGAGGCCCATGGCGACCGTAGAAAGGGTTGGACCCTCGCATATCCATACGCGTGTGGCCACTCTCGCCCCCAAAGCGACCTTGCCGGGCGAGTGTTCTACGTTCACCACCATTATCCACCATCAATCCACCAAAGCAGGAGTAGAGTTTTACGCCTCACGGCGGCCCAAACCTGGGTAAAGACTGCCCGTGTGATCTCTGCCGTGCTGCGCGACGCTTCTCCGCTCTTTGTGCAACATGCCCATCCCCCCGCCGAACCAAAAGGGGCTCATGGCCCCATAGGTGGCCGTGGTTTCCCACGACACATTTAATAAAGACATCATATAGTTATATCATCTCAACCTGTTTAGTGTTTACAGTCATCATATTTTGAATTATGTCATTCTATCCATGAATTATGTCATTCTATCCATGAATTATATCATGCTATCATGTTTCCATAGGCGGCATGTATGTGAATTATGGCATGCCAACCTATTTAATAAACACATCATATAGTTATATCATGTCATCCTGTTCACATAGTCATCATATTTTGAATTATGTTTTTCTATCCTGTTTAGTTAGCCATCATATATGTGAAATTGTGTCATGCTATCCTGTTTGGTTAGACAACATAAATGTGAATTATTGCATGCCCTCTTTTATTCCCCACTATCCATTGCACCTGTCTATCATACAATGTCTGTACATTCAATTAATTTTCTTGTTTATCAGCCATTTGAATTGGAGGGGGTGATGGCAGTATCTAAGGGAGTAACAACACGGTCTTCAGAAAAGATAGTGCTACCAGTCGATGCAGATAGAACCACGGTTGTACTTGCCCAAGAACCAGCCCCACCACACATAACCCAGACTGTCGCAGATTGTACCCCTACCCAGTTGGACAGATAACCAGCTACACCCCATCTAATCCCAACCCCAGCAGATAGTAATATAGTTCCAGTTGACACAGCATTGTCTCCACCATAGAGCACCCAAACACGAGCAGTTAGTAAGGCAACTGCAGTGCCCAAAGCACGAGGACCAAAACTCTGAACCCCAACTCAACGCTTAAAGCAGAAGAAGAATTGTTCTCAGGTCAGGTTCTGTAGCTATGGTTCATACTCCTTTGCTCTTGCATCACTGTATTTACTCATACCAGCTATTTTCAAATTTGAAGGATGGAATTGAAACTCCAATGGTGCAACGGGTATGTTTTAAACCTGTTTCTTTAACTGGTTTTCTTTTGTAACTTGCTCTATGTTGATTTCAATTTCAATTGAATAAACAGTTATGTTCTCATGTCATGCACATTACAAGTTTTGTTATTGCTGTGTAGTTTCCCACACTTATATTCTGTCTATGCTGCTTTGTCTTAAACATATATTATTTGAACTGTGTCTCTATCTTGATTTGGCAACAAAAACTAGAATGATATAGACCATACAGTGACTATGGTACATAGATATATGTTTGTTTCATGCTGTTATCCTGTCCACTTTACTACTGAACTGATTTACCAAAATGAGTTTCATATACAACATGGTAAACCTGTGATGTGTCTGCTTGTTTCTCTTTTAGAATGCGGACAAAATATTGGAGAAGAGTACCCTGTTATGCAATGGTAAAGGAAGTAATGTAGATAAGGTTCAAGATAGTGAGACATCCCTGTTGGTCTCCAAGAAAGCTGATAAAAACTATCTTGATGAAAGTGAGACAACCCCAAAGTCCTGTCTTGCTGTAGTGTTCGAGTTACTGGTCACTACTGCTGGCACAAGCTCTTTGAACTCGCTACCTGAATCGGTTCATCTTCTTGAATCTCAACTTCAAGTTGAAAGACATCAATCAGATGTGCTGCAACACAAAGCCGAAGGACTGAGGAAGTCCCTGCAGAATTCAGATGCATACTTTCTGGTGCAACAGCAAGCGCTGGAGGATTTAAGCGCCAAACAAGAGAAAGTTAATAAGCTTGCTAAGCATCTTGCCAGCATGTTGGGTACCCAGGATATTGTTTCTTGAGCTCTTCTGAAGTGGTTTCGGTTCTGGACTTGTTTTGCTGCAGCGTTTATTTGCACTGGCTGCCAACTTTGACAACCAGTGTATGTGATATGCTGCTTTGTTCCCTATATTTGCACTGGTGGCGAACTTTGATGTCTAGTGGATGTAATATGTGTAATAGCCGTAATAGCCTATGTTAGTTGCTTGCTTATTTATTTCCTTATTGTCTTGCTTAGTTGTTTGCTTGTAGTCACAACAGTTCTTTTTCCGCGTTTTTCTAGTGGCCACAATAACCATGGGCAACATACGGACCGTTGTAACCATGGTCCAGCTACCTGCTGTAGTGACCATGGGCCTCCTACGGGTCGTAGGATCCATGGGCCCTCGACGGGCCGTATAATCGATAATGGTCCACAAAATGGGTCGTAAACGGGCTAGAGAGGAAATTGTGTGTTTATGGCCCGACCATAATGGGTCGTTAATAGACCGAAATGTATAACGTGCTTAATTCTATCGACAGGCATCATGGGTCATTAATGGGTCGTATTTGATGCCGCTATGAAAACAGCCCAACGGGTTAACAGGCCACAAACGGGCCGACTGTAACCACGGGCTGAATTTGGCCCACAAGCGGAACAAGCCAGTAACGGAGCGTAAGTAACCGAATGCTGGAAATTAGCCCAAGAATAAATGGGACCTTAGAAGGCCGAAAGGTAACACGGGCTGGAAACGGCCCAACGGAATAATGGGTCGTTAATGGGTGTAAAGCGATACACTGTTCATCATGGGCCAGTTTCACCACGGGCCTTTAATGGGCCCAGAGTTACAAAGGGCCTCGTATGGGCCGAAAGACGTCATGGGCCATACATGGGCCGGAAGTTACAATGGGTTGGAATCATATTGGGCGGCCCAGATGACGCTACTGGGCCCAATTCGGATAGGCCATAACGGGCCGTGAGTTAGCGGCCTGTCAATGGGCTATATGCGAACACGCCGTTAACAGGCTTTCCGTGGGCCGGCCCGCTACCTTTTGACCAAGTCAAACGGGCCGGCCTTTTCACCTGAATGGGCCTCTGTTGGGCTGTGCCATGTGTCGACCTATCATAGGCGCCTCCCGTCCAATGAGTGGATGACATCTGTCCCAACGCTGAGCCGACACGTGGTTCCTCTGGCCATTGAGAATTTTACACGTCCAAAATCCCCAGTGGTCCGGGCTGTTAACGGGTTATCGGATCCAAACTGGAACCCGATATCTTAACGGCAACCCGTTATGGTGGATGCCATGTGTCGGTTACCCTTGACGAAAGCACTTCCATGACGCGCCATTTATCGTCATGGAAGTGGACACTTCCGTGATGATAATTTTGGTATTGTCATGGAACACTTCTACGACAGCACAAGTATGACTATCTTGATTCTGTCATAAAATCATCATGGATGTACATGCATGACAGAAAACGTGACCTACTGTGACAAACATGTATCATCACGGAAGTGTATTTTTTTGTAGTGCTCGAAAACTGTTGTGATCCCCTATACTTGTGGGTTATCAAGACCTTTTTCTGGCGCCGTTGCCGAGGAGCAAAGCTCTATTCTCTTAGTCACTTGGGATTTATATCTATTGGTCACTATGAAGAATTTGAAAGATACCAAAACCAAGATTTTTTCCTCTAGGACGAGGGGAGGTAAGGAACTGCCATCTAGCTCTGCACTTGATTCACCTTCTATTTTGAGTAAGCTTGCGACACCTACACCTGCTATTGATTCTGATATGTCACAAGTAATTGATGATGCTACTTCTGCTATGCATGATGCTTATGATGATACTACTACTTTGCTTGATAATACTGTGCCACTTGGTGAATTTCTTGATTAACAACTTGCTAGAGCTAAAGATATTGAGAATGCTGAAACTGATGAAATTATTGAAACTGAAAACTTTGAAACACCACTAGACCTAGCTCTCCTAGATATGAATTGCCTATTATACCTGAAGGTTATGTTATGGATGGAGAGGTAGCTAGGGACTTTCTTGCTTGTAAGGATAGAGATGATCTTAAGAAATTATTATGCAAGTGGAAAGAAAAATCTTTGAATGCTAGAATGCAATATGATCCTAAGTTTGCTACTTCACCTATCTTTGTTAGTGATAAGGATTATGAATTCTCTGTCGATCCTGAGTTAATTACTTTGGTTGAATCTGATCCTTTCCATGGTTATGAATCTGAAACTGTTGTGGCACATCTTACTAAACTGAATGATATAGCAACCCAATTTGCTCATGAGGAAAAAATTCGCTATTACTATATTCTCAAGTTGTTTCCTTTCTCGCTAAAGGGTGATGCTAAGATATGGTTTAATTCTCTTGCTCCTGGTTGTGTGCGTAGTCCCCAGGATATGATCTAGTACTTCTCAGAAAAATATATTCCTGCTCATAAAAACAAGCTGCTTTAAAGGAAATATTTTACTTTGTGCAAACTGAAGAAGAGAGTCTCCCACAAGCTTGGGGGAGGCTTCTCCAATTACTTAATGCTTTGCCTGATCATCCTCTCAAGAAAAATGAAATACTTGATATCTTTTATAATGGACTAACTGGTGCTTCTAGGGACCACCTAGATAGTTATGCTGGTTGTGTTTTCAGGGAAGGAACTGTTGAACAAGCTGAAGTAGTATTGAATAATATATTGAGTAATGATAATGATTGGACCCTTCCTGAACCATCTCCTAAGCCAACTCCAAAGAAGAAAGGTATTCTATTTCTCATTCCTGAAGATATGCAAGAGGCAAAGAAATCTATGAAAGAAAAAGGTATTAAAGCTGAAGATGTTAAGAATTTACCGCCTATTGAGGAAAGTACACGGTCTTGATAACCCGACACAGGTAGTAGAGGTAAATTCTCTCTATAGATCTGATGAAGGTGATATCCCTTATAATAAATCTGCTAGTCAATGCTTGGATGAATTTGACAACTTTATTGTTAAACAAGAAAACTTCAATGTGGACAATTGAAATGTAATGCCTATATGCTTGAACACTTGAGTGACTATATGTGTAGAACTGTTAATGATCTCAAGTTTGTTAGTAAACATGCTTCCATGGTAAAAACCCAAGTAGAACAAGTTCTTAAGGCACAAAATGATTTGCCTAATGAGATGAATAATAAGATGAATGATAATGTTGTTAGAGTTATGACTAGAGGTGGTAAAATGATGGAGGAACCTTTGTATCCTGAGGGCCATCCTAAGAGAGTAGAACAAGACTCTCAGAGAATTAACACTGATGCACCTAGTCCTTGTAAAAGGAAAAAGAAAGATGATAGGAATTTGCATGCTTCTAGTGAACCTGTTATAGACACACCTGAGAACCCAAATGATATTTCTATTTATGATGCTGAGACATAATCATGTGATGAACATGAACCTAGTAATAATGTTAATGATGATGTTCATGTTGATGCTCAACCTAGTAATGACAATGATGTGGAGATAGAACCTGCTGTTGATCTTGATAACCCACAACCTAAGAATAAAAGATATGATAAGAGAGACTTCATTGCTAGGAAACATGGCAAAGAAAGAGAGCCATGGGTTCATAAACCGATGCCCTTTCCTCCTAAACCATCCAAGAAAAAGGATGATGAAGACTTTGAGTGCTTTGTTGAAATGCTTAGACCTGTCTTTTTGCGTATGCGTTTGACTGATATTCTGAAAATGTCTCCTTATGCTAAGTATATGAAAGATATTGTTACAAATAAAAGAAAGATACCGGAAGCTGAAATTTCCATCATGCTTACTAATTATACATTTAAGGGTGGAATACCAAAGAAACTAGGAGATCCAGGAATACCGACTATACCATGCTCCATTAAAAGAAACTATGTTAAAACTGCTTTATGTGATTTGGGAGCCGGTGTTAGTGTTATGCCTTTCTCTTTGTATCGTAGACTTGAATTGAGTAAGTTGACACCCACCAAGATCTCTTTGCAAATGGCTGATAAATCAACTGCTATACCCATCGGTATTTGTGAGGATGTGCTTGTCGTAGTTGCAAATGTTACTATCTTAACGGACTTTGTTATTCTTGATATACCCGAGGACGACAGTATGTCGATCATCCTTGGTAGACCCTTTTTGAATACTGCAGGGGCTGTTATTGATTGCAACAAGGGCAATGTCACTTTACATGTTAATGGTAATGAGCATACGGTACACTTTCCGAAGAAACAACCTCGAGTGAATAGTATCAATTCTATTGGAAAATTTTCAACAATTACTATTGGAGGTTTTGAATTCCCTCTTCCTAATATTAAAAAGAAATATGATATTCTTATTGTTGGGGACATGCATATCTCAAGACACTTTTATTTTGAGTCACTAAGAAATTTCAGAATTTTTTCAGAGGAAGAAAAATGTTTAGGAAAATATACCAAGGTGGTTCCTCGAGGAAGAAAGCCCCAAGGCTCGCGATACGTGAGCCAAACCTTGAACCACCGAGGGAAGCTCTAGTACGGCCTTGTGAATGGCCGTCAGATCATTTCATGGTTCATGCAGGTTTTAAGGAGGAATTTGATGCGTTGGTACAAAACTCTGGCCTTGAAGACTTCATGTCAAATAAGTGCCGGCAATACTATCACCTCACTGATTCCTTTGTGCGGAGATTTGATTTTACATCCAAGCGTGATGCATCTTGAACTACGTCGGTATTTCCCCAAAGAGGAAGGGATGATGCAGCACAGCTACGGTAGGTATTTCCCTCAGTGATGAGACAAAGGTTATCGAACCAGTAGGAGAACCAAGCAACACTACGTAAATGGTACCTGCACACAAAGAACAAATACTTGCAACCCGACGTGTTAAAGGGGTTGCCAATCCCTTTCGGGTAACGGTGCCAGAAATTGTCACGTAGACAGGAGAAAAATTATGATAGATTGGATAAATAGATCTCAAAAGAACGCAAATAAAATAAAGTGCAGCAAGGTATTTTTGGGTTTTTGGAAATATAGATCTGAAAACAAAAGAAAATAAAAATAGATCTTGAAGGCAAATATGATAAAAAAGAGACCCGGGGGCCGTAGATTTCACTAGTGGCTTCTCTCGAGAAAAATAGCATACGGTGGGTAAACAAATTACTGTTGGGCAATTGATAGAACTTCAAATAATCATGACGATATCCAGGCAATGATCATTATATAGGCATCACGTCCAAGATTAGTAAACTGACTCCTGCCTGCATCTACTACTATTACTCCACACATCGACCGCTATCCAGCATGCATCTAGTGTATTAAGTTCATGGAGAAATGGAGTAATGCAATAAGAATGATGACATGATGTAGAAAAGATCTATTCATGTAGGAATAGACCCCATCTTGTTATCCTTAATAGCAACGATACATACGTGTCATTTCCTCTTATGTCACTAGGATTGAGCACCGTAAGATCGAACCCATCACAAAGCACCTCTTCCCATGGCAAGAAAAATCGATCTAGTCGGCCTAACTAAACCAAAGATTCGAAGAAGAAATACGAGGCTATAAGTAATCATGCATATAAGAGATCAAAAGACTCAAATAACTTCCATGGATAAAAAACATAGATCAGATCATAAACGCAAAGTTCATCGGATCCCAACAAACACACCGCAAAAAGAGTTACATCAAATAGATCTCCAAGAGACCATTGTATTAAGAATCAAAAGAGAGAGAAAAAGCCATCTAGCTACTAACTACGGACCCGTAGGTCTACAATGAAATACTCACGCTTCATCGAAGAGGCACCAATGAGGATGATGAACCCCTCCGTGATGGTGTATAGATTGGATCTGTGGTTTCTGGAACTTGCGGCGGCTGGAATTGTGTTTCGTCGACTCCCCTAGGGTTTTTGGAATATTGGGGTATTTATAGAGCAAAGAGGCGGTGCGGGAGGCCACCGAGGTGGGCATAACCCACCAGGGCGCGCCTGGGCCCCCAGGCGCACCCAGGTGAGTTGTGCCCCCCTCAGGGCACCCCTCTGGTACTTCTTCGGCCCAAGTTGTTCATTCTGTTCCATAAAAATCTCCAAAAAGTTTCGCGGTGTTTGGACTCCCTTTGGTATTGATTTTTTGCTAAGTAAAAAACAAGGAAAAAACAGGAACTGGCACTGGGCACTATGTCTATAGGTTAGCCCAAAAAATGATATAAAGTTGCTATAAAATGATTGTAAAACATCCAAGAATGATAATATAACAGCATGGAACAATCAAAAAATATAGATACGTTGGAGACGTATCAGCATCCCCAAGCTTAATTCCTGCTCGTCCTCGAGTAGGTAAATGATAAAAACAGAATTTTTGATGTGGAATGTTGCCTAACATGTTCATCACATATTCTTTTCTTTGTAGCATGGACATTTGGACTTTTATATGATTCAAAGCAATAGTCTAGTTTTGACATGAAGATTTCAATACTCAAGCATATCAACAAGCAACCATGTCTTTCAAAATATCAACACTAAAGCAAGTTATCCCTAGCCCATTATGCTCAATCATTGATCCATTCATGAAACATATTCGCATATTAGCTACACCCAATGCTCAAGTATGATCATAGTGCCCCTTAGTTGGTGCTTTATAAGAGAAGATGGAGACTCAAAAAATAAAAATTGCATAAAGTAAATAGAAAGGCCCTTCGCAGAGGGAAGTAGGGATTTGTAGAGGTGCCAGAGCTCAAAGCGAAAAAGATAGAGATAAAACATTTTGGGTGGCATGCTTTTCCTGTCAACGAAAACGATCGAGTAGTTCCCAATACTTGCCATGCTAGATATATCATAGGCGGTTCCCAAACAGAAAATAAATTTTATTCCATTTTCCACCATACTTTCACATTCCACGGCTGACCGAATCCACGGGTGCCGTCCATACCAACACTTTCCAAGGAATTTATTATTTGACAACATAAAGTAAATTCATTTTTCATTTCGGTACTGGGCATCCCTAATACCTTTGCCGTACTCTCATGTAATGACAAGTGAATAAACACTCATCTTGAGAATAACACATCTAGCATGGAAAAATATCAGCCACCCCCTACCATTTCATGAGCGGTACGAGCACACAAAAAGGAAATTTATTTTGAAAATTAGAGATGGCACATACAAATTTTCTTAGAAAGGCAAAAGAATACCACATATAGGTAGGTATAGTGGACTCATGTGGCAAAATTGGTTTAAGGATTTTGGATGCACAAGTAGTAATCATACTTAGTGCAAATGAAGGCTAGCAAAAGATTGAGAAGCATCCAACAAAGAAATGAAAAATCTCATAAGCGAGCATTAAGCATAACTAACACCGAATAATGCACCATAAGTAGGATGTAATTTCATTACATAACTATTGACTTACGTGCTTGCATAGGGAATCACAAACCTTAACATCAATATTCTTACTAAACCATAATTACTCATCAACATGACTCACATATTATATCATCATATCACAAAACTATTACAATGAATCAAGTTTATTTTATCCAATGATCTTCATGAAAGTTTTTATTATATCCTTCTTGAATATCTATCACTTTGGGACTAGTTTCATATGTTGCTTTTGAAAAATCAAACAAATCTAAGTGAAGAGCATGAGCATAAAATTTTCTTCTCTCAAAATAGTATAAGTGAAGCATGAGGGAATTTCTTCAAAATTTTACTAACTCTCAAATAAATCTAAGTGAAGCATGAGAGCATTTCTTCAAAAATATTAAAGCACACCGTGCTCAAAAAGATATAAGTGAAGCACTAGAGCAATTCCATAGCTCAAAAAGATTTAAGTGAAGCATAGAGAGCAATTCTAACAAATCATAGCATAATTTTGGCTCACTCAAATAGGTGTGTCCAGCAAGGATAGATGACACAAAATAAAAAGCAAAACAAGCAAAGACTCATATCATACAAGACGCTCCAAGCAAAACTCGTGATATGTGACGAATAAAAATATAGCTCCAAGTAAAATACCGATGGTCGTTAGAAGAAAGAGGGGATGCCACTCGGGCATCCCCAAGCTTAGTTGCTTGCTTCTCTTTGGATAATGGCTTGGGGTGCCATGGGCATCCCCAAGCTTAGGCTCTTCTTACTTCTTATTCCTTCATCCATCGTGATCTCACTCGAAACTTGAAAACTTCAATCACACAAAACTCAACAAAACCTTCGTGAGATCCGTTAGTATAAGAAAACTAATCTCTACTTTAAGTATTGTAGAAAACCCATTCAAATTTTATTATTGCATTATATCTACTATATTCTAACTTTACCACGGCTTATAACTCCAATACGAACCATAGATTCATCAAAATAAGCACACAATGCAAAGAAAATAGAATCTGTCAAAAACAGAATAGTCTGTAAAGATGCGAATTGTTCTCATACTTCTGTCACTCCAAAATTCTGAAAAATTAGGAAAACAGAGGCAATTTGTATATCAATCTTGTGTAAAAGAATTCAGAATTTTTCGTCACTTGTGTGATTTTAGACAATTGTTTTTCTGGACGCAAAAGTATCTGTTTTCCAACAAGATCAAATCAACTATCACCAAAGCTATCCCAAAGTCTTTACTTGGCACAAACACTAATTAAAACATAAAAAACACAATCATAACAGTATCATAATTGTGCAAACACTCAAGAACAGAAAGTAAAATACAAAAATAAATTTTATTCATTGGGTTGCCACCCAACAAGCGCTATCGTTTTATGCCCCTAGCTAGGCATAATGCAAATATCTAAGCATGGTCATCTTTATTTCTAGATCCATAGGATGCCCTCATGATTGATTCATATGGTGGCTTAATTTTTGTTCTAGGGAAGTGTTCCATATCCTTCCTTAGTGGAAACTGAAATTTAATATTGCCTTCTTTCATATCAATCACGGCACTAATAGTACGTAAAAACGGTCTACCAAGAATAACTGGACAAGACGGATAGCAATCAATATCAAGAACAATAAAATCTATGGGCACATAATTCCTATTTGAAAGAATAAGAACATCATTAATTCTTCCCATAGGCTTTTTAATAGTAGAATCCGCCAAGTGTAAATTTAAGGAACACTCTTCAATGTCGGTAAGACCAAGCACATCACATAAGGACTTCAGAATTGTGGAAACACTAGCACCCAAATCACATAAAGCAAAACATTCATAATTTTTAATCTTGACTTTGATGGTAGGTTCCCATTCATCATGTAATTTCCTAGGAATTGAGATCTCTAATTCCAATTTTACTTCCAAAGATTTCATCATAGCATCAACGATATGTTTAGTAAAAGCTTTATTTTGTTCATAAGCATGGGGTGAATTTATCATGGATTGCAACAAAGAGATAGAATCAATCAAAGAGCAACTATCATAATTAAAGTCTTTGTAATCCAAAAGAGTGGGCACATCACTAGTTAAAGGTTTGACCTCTCCAAACCCACTTTTATCAATTTTCTCAACAAGATTTTCACCCTCCGAATTATCGGGACGCCTTCTAGCTAAAGTTGACTCTTCTTCAGTCCCTTTATCATCAATTTTAATTTTACTAAACAAGGAATCAATGGAAGAAACACCAATCACTTTAAGATCTTCATCACTTTTATGAAAGCAATCACTAGAAAACGCTTTTTCTAAAAATTCTCTTTCAGCTCTAAGCATAGCGGTTCTTTTCTTACTTTCATCCATAGAAACATATAAGGCTTTAATTGATTCTTCAACCTTAGGCACAAAAATTTGCATCTTGAGATTTTCTACAACATGAGAAATTCTATCAATACTTCTAGACATATCATCAATCTTACTCAACTTTTCTTCTATCGTATTGTTGAAAACTTTTTGAGCACTGATAAATAATTTAATATTGTTCTCAAGATCAGAGGTATTCCTATTATTATTATAAGAAGGATTACCATAGGAATTACCATAATTATTAGAGGAATTGCTAGGAAAAGGCCTAGGATTAAAATTACCTCTATAAGCATTGTTATTGAAATTGTTTCGCGAGACAAAATTCACATCTACGGCATCACTATTTTTCTCAATCAACGTAGACAAAGGAACATCATTAAGATAAATAGGAGAACTTTTATTAGCAACCAACTTCATAAGAGCGTCAACTTTTTCACCCAAAGTAGAGATTTCTTCAACTGAATTAACTTTTTTACTAGTAGGTGCCCTTTTGTTATGCCATTGTGAATAATTTGCCATAATATTATCAAGCAATTTAGTAGCTTCACCCAAAGTAATCTCCATAAAAGTACCCCCCGCGGCGGAATCTAAAAGATTTCTAGAGACAAAATTCAGTCCCGCATAAAAAATTTGTATGATCATCCAAAGATTTAAACCATGAGTAGGGCAATTCCTTAGCATCTATTTTGTTCTTTCCCAAGATTGTGCAACATGTTCATGCTCAAGTTGCTTAAAATTCATGATTTGTATCCTAAGGGAAATAATTTTCGCGGGCAGGAAATATTTAGTAATAAAAGCGTCTTTGCACTTATCCCAAGAATCGATACTATTGCGAGGCAAAGAAGAAAACCAAATTTTTGCATGATCTCGCAAAGAAAACATGAATAATTTCAACTTCACAATATCATTGTCCACATCTTTTTTCTTTTGCATATCGCATAGTTCCATGAATGTGTTAAGATGGGACGCTGCATCCTCACTTGGAGTACCAAAAAATTGATCTTTCATGACAAGCTTCAACAAAGCGGCATTAATATCACAAGACTCCGCACTAGTGGCGGGAGGAGCAATCGGAGTGCTAATAAAATCATTGTTGTTGGTATTGGAGAAATCACACAACTAGGTGTTCTCTTGAGTCATCGTGACTATGCAACAAGATTGCACTCAAAAACAGATCTAATGAGAAAACGACGAACGAAAAAGAGGGCGAATAAAATGGCAAATTTTTGTGAAGTGGGGGAGATGAAAATGAGAGGCAAATGGCAAATAATGTAAATTGCAAGAAGATGAGATTTGTGATTAGGAACTTGGTAGATATTGACGATGTCTCCCCGGCAACGGCGCCAGAAATTCCTTTTGATGCGGCTTGAACTACGTCGGTATTTCCCCAAAGAGGAAGGGATGATGCAGCACAGCTACGGTAGGTACTTCTCTCAGTGATGAGACCAAGTTTATCGAACTAGTAGGAGAACCAAGCAACACTACGTAAACAGTACCTGCACACAAAGAACAAATACTTGCAACCCGACGTGTTAAAGGGGTTGTCAATCCCTTTCGGGTGACGGTGCCAGAAATTGTCACGTAGACAGGAGAAAAATTATGATAGATTGGATAAATAGATCACGAAAGAACGAAAATAAAATAAAGTGCAGCAAGGTATTTTTGGGTTTTTGGAAATATAGATCTGAAAACAAAAGAAAATAAAAATAGATCTTGAAGGCAAATATGATAAAGAAGAGACCCTGGGGCCATACATTTCACTAGTGGCTTCTCTCGAGAAAAATAGCATACGGTGGGTAAACAAATTACTATTGGGCAATTGATAGAACTTCAAATAATCATGACAATATCCAGGCAATGATCATTATATAGGCATCATGTCCAAGATTAGTAGACCGACTCCTGCCTGCATCTACTACTATTACTCCACACATCGACCGCTATCCAGTGTGCATCTAGTGTATTAAGTTCATGGAGAAATGGAGTAATGCAATAAGAACGATGACATGATGTAGACAAGATCTATTCATGTAGGAATAGACCCCATCTTGTTATCCTTAATAGCAACGATACATATGTGTCATTTCCCCTTCTGTCACTAGGATTGAGCACCGTAAGATCAAACCCATCACAAAGCACCTCTTCCCATGGCAAGAAAAATCGATCTAGTCGGCCTAACTAAACCAAAGATTCAAAGAAGAAATACGAGGCTATAAGTAATCATGCATATAAGAGATCAAAAGACTCAAATAACTTTCATGGATAAAAACATAGATCTGATCATAAACTCAAAGTTCATCGGATCCCAACAAACACACCGCAAAAACAGTTACATCAAATAGATCTCCAAGAGACCATTGTATTGAGAATCAAAAAAGAGAGAGAAAGCCATCTAGCTACTAACTACCGACCCGTAGGTCTACAATTAACTACTCACGCATCATCGGAGAGGCACCAATGAGGATGATGAACCCCTCCGTGATGGTGTCTAGATTGGATCTGTGGTTTCTGGAACTTGCGGTGGCTGGAATTGTGTTTCATCGACTCCCCTAGGGTTTTTGGAATATTGGGGTATTTATAGAGCAAAGAGGCGGTGCGGGAGGCCACCGAGGTGGGCACAACCCACCAGGGCGCGCCTGGGCCCCCAGGCGCGCCCAGGTTGGTTGTGCCCCCCTCGGGGCACCCCTCTGGTACTTCTTTGGCCCAAGTTGTTCCTTCTGGTCCATAAAAAATCTCCAAAAAGTTTCGCTGCGCTTGGACTCTGTTTGGTATTGATTTTCTGCGAAGTAAAAAACAAGAAAAAAAAACAGGAACTGCACTGGGCACTATGTCAATAGGTTAGTCCCAAAAAATGATATAAAGTTGCTATAAAATGATTGTAAAACATCCAAGAATGATAATATAACAGAATGGAACAATCAAAAATTATAGATCCTGTCGGTGTAATGAGAACCAGGGTCTCATCAACCTTCTTAGCATGGGTCATACCCGTCTAGGACCGTTGCCCAACAACCCCGGCAAAGGCCAAGTTTCCTGGCAAGCAAGACGTCCGGCAAACATCTTGACGCAGAGCACGAAGAAGGAACCAGGCCAAGCTACGAAGAAGAGCACGGCTTGGGATACGAGACGAAGACCCCCGGCAAGATCCTTGCCGGGGATGGCCACAAGACCCCCGGCAAGATCCTTGCCGGGGACGGCCACAAGACCCCCGGCAAGATCCTTGCCGGGGACGGAGGCGAGACCCGGTAAGACCCTTGCCGGGAGCATCAGCGGGGCCGCGGCCAGGCCCGCACCTGCCAACGTTTTGCTGCCCCACGGCCGTTCCGATGCGATGACCAGCCCGCCAACTAGGCGAGCACCTGCGTGGCAACATGCAGCTTCTAAGCCAACTAGCCAAGCACTTGCGTGGTGGCAGGCAGATCTTCGTGAAGGCCCTGTCACCGCACCAGCACAGCAGCCAGCCAGCATGGCGCTGCATGCCTCGTCAGCTTGGACGCGCGTCGAAGCAAGGCGAGGCGGCGACGGACAGGACGGGCTCTGTTGCCGTCCCTGATAAAGCAAGAGGGCACATAGGCAGTGCATTAAATGTGTTTGTCCTATGATGTCAGGCGATAAACTTGTACACTGTAGATACTTTCCACCTCCTGTGTGCCACTGTGGCGACCCCTTTGACATATAAAAGGAGGCCCGAGGCGTACTATGGAAGGATTCAGACTTTTTGGACTGGACACGCATAGTAGCTAGTCCAAGAGCAGAAGAACACAAGATAAACACAGGCAAGCAGGACTAGGGTTTTACGCTTCTCAGCGGCCCGAACCTGGGTAAAAATCCATCGTGTTGATCGTTAGATCTGCTCTTTGCGCACTCCTCATCCCTGCCGAACCGTAAAGGGGTCCACGCGATCCCATAGGTGTCGTTCACACCGACAGATATGTTGGAGAGGTATCAAAGCGCAATACACATTCTGCTTTATTTAATCTATATGATAAATCTTTCCAAATGGACCTTGAAGATTTTAATGAAGTATGTAAAATCCCGCTATGGGGCATGCATAGTGAACCTCGTAAATCTGACTGCATTGATTTCCTTGCTAGCCTAACTGTGGGAGAAACCAGAAATATCACACAAGCTACTATAGGGAGCATTCACTTTCCTGCTATACATTATTTTGCTCTCTTTATAGGTAGATGCATTAATGGTATACATGATCATAGCCACCTTTGTGCATCAGATCTTAGTGTCCTCAAGAGTGCGGTAATAGGTGATAAACGATATAACTTGGCGGCTATTATTGCAAGGAGGTTACATAATAATGCTAAATATGGAGCTTTCTTTGGTGGGATTTATGCCACCCGGTTAGTTAATTATCTTGGGGTTCCCATAAGAGAAAATGACATTGAGTTACCACCTACTTACCTTGATAATGATGCTATGATACGCTACCAGTTTCTTGAAAGGAGCGAACAGCCCCTCCAGTACCGACTAATCTTTGACAGGGAGTGTGTCTTCTATATTACGCTTCCCGCTCCTCCCTTCTTTAACTTTCAGGTAAAACGGAGATACTTCATAACCAGAGAGGAAGCAGATGAGTATAAGAGAGCAGGGGAGGCCGCTCGCCTTCACGCTGCAGCCCTCCAAGCGGTAGCGGCCGCAACTCAGTACAACCCCAACTATGACTTTGGATATCCGCCAGGCCAGCCGTGGCCCTAGACCAACTTAGGCCAAAAGCCTAAGCTTGGGGGAGTACGTATTTCTCACCGACATTACATTCATGTTCACACACTCATTTAGTTTTTCAAACACATAAGAAGAAAGAAAGAAAAATAAACTAACATGGATAATATAATGAAAAAGTATGAACACCGACATTACATTCATGTTCACACACTCATTTCAGTTGTCGGTGTTCATACTTTTTCATTGTATTATCCATGTTAGTTTATTTTTCTTGCTTTCTTCTTGTGTGTTTGAAAAACTTTCAGGAAATCCAAAAAAATTAGTTCTTGCTTCTTTTTAGTTTTCCTTTCTAGTTTATTTAGTAGTAGTATTAAAAGAAAACCCAAAAAGATTTTTTGTTCTTCTTTTGCTTGTTGGGAGCTTTCCCGTGTAAATAGTTTTTCTCGTTTTGATTTTACTTTCTTTAGAAAAAACACAAACTTCAAAAATATTTTAGTGTGTTTCTTTGAAATTATTTTCCTTTTCTTTGGGTCGTAAGGAGAAGACCACGATGAAAATGTTGAGTGGCTCTCATATGCATTATTGTTGATCTAATAAAGAGCCCATGTTACCTTGTCTTCTTTGAATAAATGTTTGCAGATTCCAGCTTAGTCCAATGCACGTGCACTCTTATTATTATCCACATCGTTCGGTCGTGCAAGTGAAAGGCAATAATGATGATATATGATGAAATGATTGAGATGAAGAAAAGCTGGTATGAACTCGACCTACTTTGTTTTTGTAAATATGACTAGCTCATCATTCCTGATTCAGCCAATTATGAATGAAACATGTTTGCAATGACAATTAGATATTATAGTTACTCATGCCATGCTTAATTATCTAGGAGTGTATAATGGTTTGTCTTGAGTGCCAACATGCATTTTAAAATGGTTATGATGTAGTATGATAGGATGGTATCCTCCTTTGAATGATTCAAGTGGCTTCACTTGGCACATGTTCACGCATGTAGTTGAATCAAAAACAACATAGCCTCCACGATATTTATGTTCATGGTGATTTATATCCTACTCATGCTTGCATTCAATGTTTATTAATCTCAATGCATGTTTATGACCGTTGTCGCTCTCTAGTTGGTCGCTCCCTAATCTATTTGCTATCCTTCACTTGTACTAAGCGGGAATACTGCTTGTGCATCCACTTCCTTAAACCCAAAGTTGTTCCATATGAGTCCACCATACCTACCTATATGTGGTATTTACCTGCCGTTCCAAGTAAATTTGCATGTGCCAAACTCTAAACCTTCAAATGATAATCTGTTTTGTATGCCCAAATCGCTCATGTAGCGACTGGGGGCTGTGAGTATCTTCCATGTTAGGTGGGTTATTCTCATGATGAGTGTTTATTCGTTTGTCCTTCATGAAATGTGGCTGGTAATCGGGATGCCCAGTTCCATGCTCAAAATCAAATCAAAATATAATAATTAAAGAAAACTCCTCCAGGACTGTTGTTGGTATGGACGGTACCCGTGGATTTGACTAGCCGTGGAGTGTGATTGTTGGTGGAGGGGGAGTAAAAACTTTACCATTCTGTTTGGGAACCGCCTATAATGTATCTAGCATGGAAAATAGTGAGATCTCTTGGTTGTTATGTTGACAATGAAAGCATACCGCTCAAAATTATATTCATCTCTGTTTTAAAAGCTTCGAGCTCTGGCACCTCTACAAATCCCCGCTTCCCTCTGCGAAGGGCCTATCTATTTACTTTTATTGTTGAGTCATCATCTTCTTATAAAAAGCACCAGCTGGAGAGCACCACTGTCATTTATATGCTTTGTTATTAATTGATGTTGAGTATGACTGTGACTGGATCTCTTTTGCCATGAATTATAATGTCTAGTAAGTCCTTGATCTTCAGGGGTGCTCTGCATTTATGTTTTGCAGTCTCAGAAAGGGCTAGCGAGATACCATTTTGTCATATTATATCATGATTGTTTTGAGAAAAGTGTTGTCATCCGAGATTTATTATTATTACTCGCTAGTTGATTATGCCATTGATATGAGTAAATATGAGACCTAAATGTTATTGTGAGTATGGTTAGTTCATAATCTTTACTAAAAACCTGAATATTGGCTATACATATTTGAAACAACAAGATCAAACAGAGTTTGTAAAAGTTTTTCTTTGTCACTTTCAGTTTGTCAACTGAATTGCTTGAGGACAAGCAATGGGTTAAGATTGGGGGAGTTGATACGTCTTCATCGTATCTACTTTTCCAAACTCTTTTGCCCTTGTTTTGGACTCTAATTTGCATGATTTGAATGAAACTAATCCGGACTGACGCTGTTTTCAGCAGAATTGCCATGGTGTTGTTTTTGTGCAAAAATCAAAGTTCTCGGATTGACCTGAAAATTTACGGAGAATTTTTGTGGAATGTATAAAAAATACTAGCGCAAGAATTAACCAGAGGGGTCCACCCAGTGGCCACAAGCCCTGGGGGCACCCCCCTGGGGCGCGCCTAGCAGGCTTGTGGGCCCCCTGGACCTCCTCCGACCCTAACTCCAACTCTATAAGTACCTATTCGGGGAGAAAAAATCAGAGAGGAGGATTCATCGCATTTTATGATACGGAGCCGCCGCCGCCTCCTGTTCTTCATTGGGAGGGCTGATCTGGAGTCCGTTCGGGGCTCCGGAGAGGGGGATTTGTCGCCAACATCGTCACCAACCTTCCTCCATCACCAATTTCATGATGCTCACCGCTGGGAGTGAGTAATTCCATCGTAGGCTTGCTGGACGGTGATGGGTTGGATGAGATTTATCATGTAATCGAGTTAGTTTTGTTAGGGTTTGATCCCTACACTGGTACAATGAGGTGCTATACAAACGGTTTCTAACCCCTTTCCGCGATGGCATTTGGAACCGTCGCCAAGTGAGTGACTGCGATAGGGGGGTCCTTCCCACACGACCCAGAAACCATCGGGGATATGGAGCCATGATCCAGATGCCTTGCAAAAATGTAATCGTGTGCGATGCAGCACACACTAAATTCTTTCGCACGTGTGGGATTGGTGATTAAACATTTCTAATGACGCAGTGAAACCAAACGGTGTGTCGTAATGAACTGTTTGGGAAACAGTATGTAAGGCACACGGGCCAACATATGAACTATGTGCGATATGTGCCCCATCGCACACGAGTTTTCCGCGGAACCCGTCTGCCATGCAAGACTCCATCGCACACGTTTCCCAACAATTACCGTGTGCGATAATGTTCTATCACAAACGGTTCAGGAGCCCCTTCGCACACATACAAGTGCTGCAGACCATTTGTGATTTGTTGTGTATCACCAGCGGTTGCGGCAAGAGCTACGTGTGCTTTTCGTTTGGGATCCCACACGTTTCCTGAAAAATTTACGACTGGGATTGTATTTTACATTGGGCGCGGTTTACTCCGAGCTCTCGTGTGCGATAACGTGATATCACAAATGGTTCTGGAGCCCCTACACACACGTAGTAGTGCTGCAAATCGTTTGCGATCTGTTGTGTATCGCCGACGGTTCCGCTATGATTGACGTATGCTTTCCGATGTGGATCGCACACACTCATTTAGTTGAACCGTGTGCGGAACAATTTCCAGGTCAAAACAAAAATATCCCATTTTGAATCGGCATGCAAAAAGCAAATTTGATACAATATTCAATTGAACAAATAGTGTCCACAGGAAGAACATTCATCAGATTTCGCAACAATTGCAATTGAACATATGGTAGCTAAATTCCAATGATTTGTCGACACATATATGCAATACATAATTAATCATAGTGTATGAAATACGAAGACCTCATCAGATGGAAAACAATGGATCCATGCGTATATGTTTAGCGGCTAACTCTTACTCAATGTTTCAGGAGAAGGCATGCTGAAATCTTCATTATCACCAGTGGGATTGATGTAGTGATTCAGGAAGAAGTCGCTGATAAATCTCAGAACCATCAGCAATTCACCAGCGGGGAGCGGTTCAGGGGTCCTCGGTTCTAAGATGAGCTGCAGTATTTTTAAGATCAGAATGTGCCATATGAGTGGAGTAGAAGATATTAATTAAGATAGACTTACTGGTACTAATTCGCGAGCATCTTCACAACTATCAGCAGATTTGCAGATGGAGATCATGTGTCTACAAACATAGTATCCACAAAGGTTGGTCCTTGCTTGTTGCTGAGGACACTAAAATTTTTTGTACAGAATTAGTCATGTATTTGTCCTGTTAGGAACAACCTAACCGGTGTTAGATATTTTTTTTATTTGGACAGAAATAGAAAGAGGTTTATTTAGAATCTTGAACATTTGACTAAGGTAAGAAAAGGTATTTGCAGACTATTGGATAAATTTTCTGAAAATAACAGATTTTGGTGTGTTATCGGAGAAACAATCTCGTGCTGCAGAGGTAGTTCCCTATTGAACAGGTTCCCTGGTTTAGTTTTCCACAATGCGAGCACACTGCAAATGAAGATGAATTTTGACAACATCAATTATTGAACCAGATATGAATGCAAATTAATTTCAACATCATAGAATACAATACCTATCCATGAATTGCTGAAGATGCATTAGATCCTGAGCGTTTGTTGACTCTCTGAGAGAATCCATGTAGTAAATTGTGTTCTTGTTTGGAACAATGAATACCAATATCCAGTGATTGCTACATATTAAGAAAGCCATGAACTTACAAATTATGTCGAAATCTAAAAGACAATCAGTGTATGCGTGGTTGTTTACTTGACTTACTGTTCATGATATGGCCAGAGAAATGATTCTGCATGGGACGTGTTTTCGAAGATACGGACGACCGTGCTAATGGCCCAGTCCCGTAGGTCCTTACGATCTAATGTTTTGCCATTTGCTAATGCAGGATCTATGAAATACACACTCTCCCTTTTTCTTCTCTGCGCGTTCAATCCCCTGAGAGGAATAAAATGCAGTTAGATGTTTATCATTTACAGCCTTGTATGGAGAAGTTGATCAGAGTTTGTTAAGTACTTACAAAATCAGGCATCTAAAAAGAGTGACATCGAGCTCGTTGAAGTTGAAGAAGAGATGTAAGTCCTCAAAACTCACATTGATGGAACCAGCATCGTGTCGGAAATGATCTTTGTTGTAGTGGACTAGCAGAACATGATGACCTGCTGACATTTGATCCATGCAATAATTATGTAACTCGCGACAACTGGAGCTGCACTCATCAAAGTATTCGCCAACAAGAAATGGCTGGCCATGGACATAATTGCATGCTTCAAGTACGTCTGCTTTATTTTTAGCAAGCTGCAAATCTATTTCTTCATCATCCATGCCGTCAGAAATAATATTACTCCCCGATTCGAACAACCTGATGTTAATTTGGTTCTGGGCGATGAGTGCTTTAAGTAAGAGGCAATCATTCTCTTTCCTCTTCGCTCTCCTGGCGAACTTCCTCGTGGGTGCAGCCTTTTCGGCTGCTTCCTACTTGGTACTTGAAGCATTTCTAGTAGAATGTCTGGTTAGCTGAAAGGTAGACTGCCGAGCAGACGGTGAAGCTTCGACGGACTGCTTAGCAGATGGTTTAGCTATGCCGGACCGCGAAGCTGGCGGTGCTGCTGTGACGGACTGCTGGGCTGTAGTAGCAAAGGCATCTGACTGTTGACCATGCATTGAAGCTATGTTGTGTTTCTGTGCTGGTGGGGCCAACTTGTCGGTGTGCTAAGGAGGCCGTGCCAACGCGTTGGTTTGCTGAGCAGGAAGTGCTGACGCATTGGTATGCTGATCACGCGGCTACGGACCGATGGACTGATGAGCAGTCGGTTCTGGACCTACAGACTGCTTAGCAGGCGGTTCCGAAGCATCAGACTGCTTAGCAGTTCATTCCACCAGGTTGGTCTGCTGAGCATGTGCTGCAGCTGGGTCTTCCCCCGCTGCTTCAGCGGTCAGCATCTGAACCGATGGTGCGTCTTCAGCAGTTGTAGGCCTTGCCACTGGCTGCTCGGGGGCGGACGATGACATGGCCTGTACGGCACAAAGTCGGGCCGGCTGATCACAGGTTGATGCATCAGCCGTCGGATTACGAGTATTAGGTTCTTTAGGGGAAGCACGCGAGAGCTGCTGTGGCAAGGAGAGCGTCACCGGTTGAGAGGCGACATTGGTTGCTCTTGGTGGGGCTTCAGGGATCTCATCCATGAAATCTATTTCCTTCCGTGGCCACTGGATGTGATGTAACAATGTTTCTCCCAAGGTCCTTTGCTCATCAAAGTCTCCTAGGACATTCTTCAGGGCAAATTCACTGAATCCAGGCTTTACTTCAGTCACGTAGCACTTCACACAGCCTGGCTTCAATGGCACATTGTCCAACAAGAGGCCCTCTTCAAAGAAGGGTGGGCAAACCCAGGCTGTTGCACATTTTCATGTACCTTCATAATGTGTAAGCACACCCTTCAGTCTGTCTTTCATTCCAGATAGATCAGATATAGCATCATCATGAGCAGCTGCAGTCTCAGTGTCACTGGGGTCAGCTGATGCACAGCTACTCTTGTGCGGTGTTGTCGCGCAATAACCAGCATCCTCCATGCCCGCCTCCCCTCCCATCTGCTGGCTATCTGTTAGTGTTAGAGTCTTCTGCATCATCATTGAATCCTCAATATCCTTTCGAATAGCCGGATACATGTCCTTCCTCAACCTTTCATACAATTCATTCTGCTTCATTTCACTCCTCGCTTTTTTCATGCTGAGCCTCTCTTCTTTGCTGAGTGTGAAAGCCCTCTTGTGCGGGACATTAACACCTATACCCCTTGCACGGCCAGGGGGCTCTCTTGTTTCCAGAGCATCGGACAGAATGTCACATGGCCCTGAGTTCCTGTAGAACCTTCCAGGGATCTTGGAAGCCTTTAACATCACGCGATACAGTTCTTCGTCATGTGAATTCTCAAAGTAATAAGTTCCGTCATCACGCCTCCTTGCACGTTCCCGCAAGTAGTCTCTAGCGCGCTCACCCCTAATTTCACTAAAGGCTGGTTTCCCACCCGCCACTACTGCTTCTTTGTCCTCCTGGTCCCATATCGGTTTCATGCCGTAGTATCCTGCCACACACATACGATGGGGGTGTGTGTTCCTCTTTTGAAGTTCCTATTGCTTGGCACTCTTCTCAGCAAACTCTGTAGTTGCCCTGACCCTTCTAAATTCTGCCCAGTCTGCCTTTGTAATTTGGGGGTATGCGGGGATTAGGTCCTTGCCTTCACTCAAGTACTTCTTGTACAACACGTGCTTCCAGTTTCTCCAAGCATCCCTAGCCTTCTTCAGTGCAGCGTGTTCCACCTGCGTTCTCCACTGCTCTGGAACGTTGAAGTGATCCATGATCTCCCAGACTATCCTTTGCCGTGTTTCTGTGTCAGCCTTCTGAAACCCCGGCAGATTAATCTTGAGCCTTGCCATGCCAACAAATCCACACACACTCTTGAACCTCGTGCGTGCTCTATATGGTTTAGTTGGCGCCCAAGACTTTAAATCGATCTCGGTTACTTCATATACACCTTTAGGCTAGTGTGTGAGCTTCCTTGGAGCGTTCCTTCGCGTCCTGACCGAAAGGGTAATTGCTGCAGCTCTATCCCGTTCAAGATTACTTGATCCCTCACCATCTGCTGAAGACCTAGGGTTGTCAGAATCAGATGAAGATACATCGCCTGAAGCATGAGTGTTGTCGCTGCTACTCGGCATCTACAGAGAACACATGCGAAACTCAGAAAAGGAGGATAAGCATAAAACTATCAACTTGGTATCAAGCTGTCTAAACATGTCATGCAATAATTTAGAAAATGTACAGCTTATTTGTTAAGTTTGTGTGACTCGGGCGCCCGCGATCTGTAAATCGGCAGTAACTTATTGGAACAAATATAGCTTATATGTACTAGTTAGGAAGGTAGATAATGAACATATATATATGCTCTTCGTTATTTTATAGCCAATTTGGGAACATACAGAACGAAATAGGAAGAGGGATTGCGAGGAAATATGCCTCACCGCGATGGAGAGCAGTAACCAACAGGTTTCTTAATGCAAACCCGGCCGGACCACAGGAGAGGCGAGGGTTATAGGATCGATATGCTCGAGGGTGGCTGGTGAGCAAACGAAGACGACGAGGCGCGGGCAGCCGCGTGTTGGGAACGGCAGTGGAGGTAGGGTTGACGCCGAAGAGTGGGCACACGGCCGGGGTGAGCACGCCGGCGCCGGAGAGGGTTCTGCTGTGGATCTGGGGGAGTGGGAGCTAGTGATGGAGATTGGGTGGACTAGTTGAGTGAAACGCGGGCAGGCGGTGGGGGGGTGTTGGCGGCCTAGGTGAAAAGGGTGAAAAAATAGCCCCGGTCACCGCGCGGAAAGGCCTTTGCAAACGGTTGCCTCTAAGCGCTCGTGTGCACAAAGAGAATAATTTCGTTTGAAATGAAGACGTACTAATTTTGAAATGAAAACGTGAGTTCATAATTTTGCCTCTAAATTTTTCCCACGTTAAGCAATCACCATTATACCATGGGTTTGATTTGCTAGCGCATTTCAGGTCTCGTGTGCTATATTTAAGAAATTTTTTGGCATTTACCATGCATTTTGGCATATAAATCAAATCCTAGCCGGACTGCATTTGCTGTCGAAAGGGATGAGGATTGCCGTTCGATCTGGGAGCATCCAACGGTGCAGACGTACGATCCGTGGGGTTTGGGTTCTAGCCAATCAGAACGCACGACTAAGATCACGCGCGCAGCAAGGGGGGGCTTCGGCCACAGTTTGGTAGGCACACGGCTTTCGTGAGTGAACCGTGTGCTATTTGAAAACATTTACATGAACTAACAGCATATTTTCGTTTGAATGAAAGCAAGAGTTCATCGTTTTGCCTCCAAATTGTTTTCCACGGTAAGAAATCACCATTGTACCCTATGCTTCGATTTTCTCGTGCATTTGAGGTATCGTTTGCTATATTTGAGTCATTTGCTATAGTCGCAACTACACATGGGTGCTTAGCTAGCAAGATCATTTGTGTGTCACTTTGGGAGTTTTCATTCATTGTTCGAGAAACGGGAAAAAAATTCAAACAGTTCGGCCACAGGGTGCGGCCAGAGGTGTAAGTATTCTAATTACAGGAAATGCATATAGAGTCCGGAAATAATGAAAATTGGTGTGTCACCGTGGAGTGCTCCCAGGATCCCATGGAAAATTTTTGGTAAAGATGGCACAAGTTTTGATGCTCACACCTTCCAAATCGGAGCATCTCACAAGAAGGATCATAGTTTCCAAAAGGAGACGCGGCACTTCGGACTCCAATCGTCAATGACTACATTGTTTCGCCTCGAGTTTTTTTCACGGTAAACAATCACGTATATACCCTAGGTTTGATTTTCTGGCCCATTTCAGGTCTCGTCTGCTATATTTAAGTCATTTTTTGCACTTACCTTGCATTTAGTGCATATAAATTCAAAACTGTTCTACAACTACATCTGGGTGTTAGTTAGCAAAGAAGGTGTACAAATCATTTGTGTGTCGCTTTGCGAGTTTTCATCCATTGTCTGAGAAAAGGGGAGAAGTTTCAAACATTTTGGCTGCGAGGTGCAGCCACCGGCGTAGGCCTAGTTGGTATTTTAATTATAGGGAATTTAGATGGAGTCCAGACATCATCAAAATCGGTGTGTGCCTGTGGTGTGCTCTCACGACCCCGGGGGAAAATTTTGGTAAAGTTTGGCCCAAGTTTTGATGATCGCTCCTTCCAAACCGGAGCATCTCACATGAAGGACCATGGTTTCCAAAACGAGACGTGTCAATTCAAACTCCAGTGGCCGGTGACTTCATCGTTTGGCCTCATAAAAATTTCACGGTACGCAATCACCATTATACAACGGGTTTGATTTTCTAACGCATTTCAGGTATCGTTTGCTATATTTAAGACATTTTTTGAATTTAACGTGCAATTTGATGATATAAATAAAATCACAACCGGAACTGCATGTGCTGTCGAAAGGGATGAGGATCACCGTTCGATCAAGGAGAATCCAATGGTGCAGACGTACGATCCGTGGGGTTTGGGTTGTGGCCAATCAGAACGCACGACTCAGATCACACGCGTGGCAGGGGGGCATCGGCCACGGTTTAGTAGGCACACGGCTTTTGTGAGTGAACTGTGTGCTATTTGAAAACATTTGCATTAACTAACAACATATTTTCGTTTGAATGAAAACATGAGTTCATCGTTTCGCCTCCAATTTTTTTCCACGATAAGAAATCACGATTGTACCCTATGGTTCAACTTTCTGGTGCATTTTACCAGGCGGCAGGCCTGGCTAGCAATCTCAAACTTTGAATATGAAAAAAAAGATCTCGTTTGCTATATTTGAGTCATTTTTTGCACATATATATATAGTCACAACTACATGTGGGTGTTAGCAAGATCATTTGTGTGTCGCTTTGTGAGTTATCATTCATTGTCCGAGAAACAGGAAAAAAACTTCAAACAGTTCGGCCGTAGGGTGCGGCCAGAGGCGTAGGCCTTGTTGGTATTTTAATTTCAGGAAATGCATATAGAGTCCAAAAATAACGAAAATCATTGTGTCACTGTGGCGTGCTCTCATGATCGCATGGAAAAAATTTGGTAAAGTTTGGCACAAGTTTTGGTGCTCGCACCTTCCATACCGGAGCATCTCACAAGAAGGATCATCGTTTCCAAAAGGAAACGCGGCACTTCGGACTCCAAATCGTCAATTACTACATCGTTCTGGCTCGAAAAAATCATGGTAAACAATCATGGATATACCCTTTGTTTGATTTTCTGGCCCATTTCAGGTCTCGTCTGCTATGTTTAAGTCATTTTTTGCACTTACCTTGCATTTAGTGCATATAAAGTCAAAATCGTACTACAATAACATGTGGGTGTTTTAGTTAGGCTATACTTAGGCTACTCATAGTGGAGAGTATCATATACTAGTATCATGCATATATATGATACTAGTGTATGATACTACCTTTAATTATAGTGCATAGTATAATAGAGTAGTATCATAGATGATCATATTTATTGCCATGCATGACACAAATTAGCATTGCATTTAACATGATACAATATCTACCTATATGTTACTCTAACCCTCTCTATCTTCTTTAATTCTTTGCCACATCAGGATACTTGCTATTTCCGAGTGCATGATACCGGCTATGATACCACCACTATGGCCAGCCTTATAGTGGGGAGTATCATATACTAGTATCATGCACATGATGCTAGTGTATGATACTACGTACCTTCATAGTGCATAGTATCATAGAGTAGTATCATAGATGACCGTATTTATGGCCATGCATGACACAAAGTAGTATAGCATTTATTATGTTACGGTATCTACCTATGTTACTCTAACCCACTCTCCCTTCTTTAATTCCTTGCCACATCATCATATTTGCTATTCCTGAGTGCATGTTACCAGCTATGATACCCCCACTATGGCCACCCTTAGCAAAGAAGGTGTACAAATCATTTGTGCATCGCTTTGCGAGTTTTCATCCGTTTGTCCGAGGAGTGGGGAGAAGTTTCAAACATTTTGGCCACGAGGTGCGGCCACTGGCGTAGGCCTAGTTGGTATTTTAATTACAGGAAATTCAGATGGAGTCCGGACATCATCAAAATCGATGTGTGCCCGTGGCGTGCTCTCATGACCCCGTGGAAAATTTTTGGTAAAGTTTGGCACAAGTTTTGATGATCGCTCCTTCCAAACCGGAGCATCTCACATGAAGGATCATGGTTTCCAAAAGGAGATGTGTCAATTCAAACTCCAGTGGCCGGTGACTTCATCGTTTGGACTCATAAAAATTTCCATGGTACGCAATCACCATTATACCACGGGTTTGATTTTCTGACGCATTTCAGGTATCGTTAGCTATATTTAAGATATTTTTTGAGTTTAATGTGCATTTTGTGCATAAAAAAATTACAACCAGAACTGCATTTGCTGTTGAAAGGGATGAGGATTGCCGTTCGATCTGGGAGAATCAAACGGTGCAGACGTACAATCCGTGGGGTTTGGGTTCTGGCCAATCAGAAAGCACGACTCAGAACGTGCGCGGGGTTTGGTGGGCACACGGCTTTCATGAACGAACCGTGTGCTATTCGCAAACCAGATTACATATCTTTTGTTCACACATACTGTAGTGAGATCAATTAAGTGTGCTACCTCTATGATATAATAATAATAATAATAAACAGTTCATATTCATTGCCTGAGCTGACAGCATATCAAGGTCAACATATTAATGGTTCTTACATCAACAGAAAACCGGGCATAACTCACAAATTTAGTACACGCGACAATTCTAAATTGAACGAATTAAGTTACAGGGTAGGCATAAAGACTAGTCTTACGGCTTAATTCCCATGTACATGGGGGAACTGGGATCATTACGTTGACCCCGAATGAACTTGGGCTTTCTGATGATTTTACGCTTCTCTGGTACATGGGTGCGTGATCCCTTGGCTGGTAACTCAGCAAATTCATCGTACTCGTCCTCATCGGCAACATCCTCGACACCTAGTACCCTCCTCTTCCCATGCATCACTACATGGCAGTTCTTATGCAAGGGGTCTTCTGCATAGAAAATCTGGGTAGCATCGCTGGCAAGAATGAATGGGTCCGCGTGATATGCCATCATTGTCCTGTTAACATAGGTCCTCCTGTAATCATCAACCTTTACATGACCAAGAGGGATCCATGCGCACCTGAATAATGCCACCTTAACTTTCACATAGTCCAGCTCCCAAATCTCTTTCATGGTTCCATAGTATACCCTTTTATCAGCTTCATCTACAGTCATGCATTCTATTCGAACAGAGTTGTTCTAATATGAGGTCTTCTCATCACGTTCCTCAGTGTAGAACGTGTATCCATTTATGTCATATGCTTGGTATGTCAACACCATAGGTGATGGCTTTTGTGCTAACCATGTAGCAATGTCATCGATGGATCCTTGTGCCAAACGATTCTTCAGCCATTCGGCGTAGTTCTTAGTGTGCTCCTTCATCTCCACATCTGATGAAGGCACCGTTGGTAAGAAGCTTTGGCATATCTCCGCCAAGTGTTCTTCGGCATAAGCGCTGAGAACTGGGTTGTTAAGCAGTACCGTCAAATGGGCTTTCTCTGCCAATTCTCCAGGTGCAGCCATTTGCGTGCCAGCAAGGACCGGCTTACCTTTCAGCCTTCCCTCGTGGCGAGAGAGGGGCAAGCCTATAGGTCTTTGTTTCATGTATTCGGTGCAAAACTCAACCACCTCCTCCGTGGTATAACCTTGTAGGATGCTTGCCTCTGGATGGTTTCGATTCCGACAATAGCGCTTCAGTATTCCCATGAACCGCTCGAAGGGATACATGTTGCGAAGAAACACAGGACCACAATACTTTATCTCATCGACAAGGTGCACAGTGAGATGGACCATGACATCAAAGAAAGACGGTGGGAAAAACATCTCTAGGTTGGACAATATTCTTGCAAAATCATCTTGCATATGATCCAACTCTTTAGGATCTACAACTTTCTGCCATAGTTGGTTGAAGAAATCACAGAGCTCAATGAGTGTGTTTCTTATATCTTTGTCCATCAGATTCCTGATGGCCACCGAGAGGATTTGTGTCAACATTACGTGGCAATCATGTGACTTCATGTGTCCCAACTTCATTTTACCTGAGCTCACATCCACGAGACTTCTAATGTTTGCAGAGTAGGAAGACGGTGTCTTAACTGACAACAAATAGGTGAAGAACTGTGTTGCTTCTTTTGTACTGAAATTGTAACTCTGGCGAGCTTTGATGAATTTGTCATCATCTTCTGCTTCACTCTTGCGTTTTGATTAATCAGCAAGCATATCGAGCCGTGCACCATCACCATCCTTTGTTTTACCTTTAATCTTGAGCAGAGTACCAAGGATGCTTTCACATATGTTCTTCTCTACATGCATGACATCGATGCAGTGACATACACGTAGAATCTCCCAGTAAGGTAATTTCCAGAACACCGATTTCTTCTTAAACACTTGACCCTTGGGTGTTTGTTTCACCGTCAAAGTGTGCTTCTTGCCAAGTGAGGGAGTCCTGGATTAAGGGGTCCTCGGGCGTCCGGGCTATGTAATGTGGGCCAGACTGATGGGCCATGAAGATACAAGACAGAAGACCCTCTCCCGTGTCCGGATGGGACTCTCCTTGGCGTGGATGGCAAGCATGGCGTTCGGATATGAAGATTCCTTTCTCTGTAACCGACTTTGTACAACCCTAGTCCCCTCCGGTGTCGATATAAACCGGAGGGTTTAGTCCGTAGAGGCAATCAGAATCACAATCATAATCAGACAGGCTAGACTTCTAGGGTTTTAGCCATTACGATCTCATGGTAGATCAATTCTTGTAATACTCATATTCATCAAGATCGATCAAGCAGGACGTAGGGTATTACCTCCATAGGGAGGGCCCGAACCTGGGTAAACATCGTGTCCCCCGTCTCCTGTTACCATCGACCTCAGATGCACAGTTCGGGACCCCCTACCTGAGATCCGCCGGTTTTGACACCGACATTGGTGCTTTCATTGAGAGTTCCGCTGTGTCGTCGCTAGAAGACTCGATGGCTCCATCAATCATCCACAACGATGCTGCCTTGAGGGAGGTCTTTCTCCCTGGTCAGATCTTCGTATTCGGCGACTTCGTAGTGCGGGCCAACTCGCTTGGCCATCTAGAGCAGATCGACAGCTACGCCCCTGGCCATCAGGTCAGGTTTGGAAGTTTAAACTACGTTGCTGATATCCGCGGAGACTTGATCTTTGACGGATTCGAGCCCATGGCAGCCGCTCCCTGCCACCGCGATGAACATGACCTAAATCTGTCATCGGACCATACTCGGGAGATAGCTCCTGTAACCGCTCTGGCCCTAGATCTGGAGCAGGTTGCGCCATCCGAGGACGGGAAGCTCAACCCCGCCACAGAAGCCGCAGACTCAGCGGCGTTGGAGCCGCACACAGACCCAACTTCAAATGAGATCTGTGTCACCGGAACCTCGGACTCCTCTCCGGCCACTGGTTCCGAACTGCATGTATCCGCGCCCATCGAGCTCGATCCGGCGCCGATCATCGAGTTCAGCTCCGCGGACATCTTCCAACACTCACCTTTGGGTGAAGTGCTAAACTCATTAAAAACCCTCTCCCTAGCGGGGGACTCATCGCCGAACTATATCCGGTTTGAACTGGAGGCTGGTGATGGAGAATTTCGCTTCCCACCCACCGCCCACTTCATTGCCACTGTAGAAGACTTAACCGACATGCTCGATTACGACTCCGAAGACATCGACGGTATGGACGACGATGCCGGAGAGGAGCAGGCCCAAAGCCCGCCGTTTACTGGGCGCTGGACAGCCACCTCCTCGTGTGATGTGTACATGGTGGATACCCCCAAAGAGAATAACGGCGATAACAAGAAAGATCCAGTCGAGGATAAACCCCCCAAGACACAGCCAAAGCGCCGACGTCAGCGGCACCGCTCTAAATCACGCCGTGGAGAAGATAGCAATACCGGCACGAGAGAAGACAATACTCCGGATGAGGCCGAACACAAAGAAGATCCCGTCGAGCTGACTTTCGAACAAGACGATAGGGAAGATGGGCAAGCCAGCCCTAATGAATAGGCCATAAATGAAGACTCGGAGGACAACAACTATCTTCCACCCTCCGAAGATGAGGTGAGCCTCGGCGACGAAGACTTTATCGTGCCTGAGGAACCCGTCGAGCAAGAGCACTTTAAGCGCCGGCTAATAGCCACTGCGAGGAGCCTGAAAAAGAAACAGCAGCAGCTTCAAGCTGATCAAGATCTACTCAACGACAGATGGACTAATGTCCTGGCAGGCGAGGAATACGGATTCGAGCACCACATTAAAAGTTACCCGAAGCGTAAACTGCTACCCCAATCGACGAGGAGGCACTTGAGCCCATGCCATCAACACGTAATGCGGCTGACCGACCATCACGTGGCCGGGAGAAAGCGGCGACTCAAGTCAAACACCAGCCCATACTACCTCGTCGCAAAAGCAGAGACATAACAGCCCGGGGTCATACATATAACCTGCGGCAGGACCTAGACAATAGAGCAGGTCAGTCCAGATCGATCTACGAATTGCGGGGGCATGCCCTGGCGCGCGACGACGGCTATCAAGCCAGACATGACAAACATAACCACGCCTGGGCCGAAAACTGCCGACGAACTCCATCCGAGCTCCGCCGCGACTTGGCCCGATATAGAGGCGCCGCACACCCCCTTTGCTTCACTGATGAAGTAATGAAACACGAATTCCCGGAAGGGTTTAAACCCATGAATATCAAATCATATGATGGGACAACAGATCCCGCAGTATGGATTGAAGATTTCTTTCTCCATATCCACATGGCCCGCGGTGATGACCTCCACGCCATCAAATACCTCCCACTAAAATTAAAGGGACCGACGCGGCACTGGCTGAACGGCCTCCCAGAGAGCTCCATTGGCAGCTGGGAAGACTTGGAAGATGCCTTCCGCGATAACTTTCAAGGTACATATGCCCGGCCTCTGGATGCCGACGACCTAAGTCACATCATCCAGCAGCCCGGGGAGTCAGCCAGGCAGCTCTGGAATAGGTTCCTAATTAAAAAGAACCAAATTGTCGATTGTCCGGACGCCGAAGCCCTCGCGGCCTTTAAACATAGCGTCCGAGATGAATGGCTTGCCTGCCACCTTGGTCAAGAAAAACCAAAATCCATGGCAGCCTTTACCGCTCTGATGACCCGCTTTTGTGCAGGAGAAGATAGCTGGCTCGCTCGTAGAAACAACAGCACCAGTGATCCGAGCACTTCCGAAGTTCGAGACGGCAACGGCAAGCCACGACGCAATAAACACAAGCGTCGAAATAATAATGAAGGAGCGCAAGACACGGCGGTAAACGCCGGATTCAGCGGCTCCAAAACTGGTCAACGGAAAAAGCCATTCAAGGCAAACAGAGACGAACCATCCAATTTAGACAAGATACTAGATCGGCCCTGCCAAATTCATGGCACCCCCGGTAAACCAGCCAATCACACCAACAGAAGATGTTGGGTCTTCAAACAAGCCGGCAAGCTTAACGCCGAACACAAGGGGAAGGGGCCGCCCAGTGATAGCGATGACGAAGAGACTCGCCAGCCGAACACCGGGGGTCAGAAGCAATTTCCCCCTGAAGTAAAAACAGTCAACATGGTATACGTGACGCACATCCCTACAGAGGAGCACAAGCGCACACTACAGGACGCCAATGCCATAGAGCCAGGCACCCCAAAGTTAAGCCAATGGGCGGCCTGCCCGATCACTTTTGATCGCAAGGACCACCCAGCCAGTATCCGTCGCGATAGTTCGGCAGCTTTGATCCTCGATCCAATTATCGATGGGTTCCATCTCACGAAAGTCCGTATGGACAGCGGCAGTAGTCTTAATCTACTCTACCAAGACACTGTCCGCAAACTGGGCATTGAGCCTTCATGAATCAAGCCCAGCACAGCTACCTTCAAGGGAGCAGTGCCAGGTGTAGAAGCTCGCTGCACGGGCTCAATTACATTGGAAGTCGTTTTCGGCTCACCGAACAACTTTAGAAGCGAAGGCTTGACCTTCGATATCGTCCCGTTCCGTAGCAGCTACCACGCACTACTCGGGCGTACCGCTTTTACTCATTTTAATGCGGTCCCACATTACGCTTATTCCAATCTTAAGATGCCCGGTCCACGCGGCGTCATCACGATAAACGGAAATACGGAATGCTCCCTCCGTACAGAGGAGCGTACCATGGCTACTGCCGCCGAAGTACAAAGTGGCCTTATCAAGCCGCATACCTCATTGGCCGTCAAGCCGCCGGTCTCTACTAAACAGGACCGATCAATCTCAGAGCTGGATTAGCAGTTCGGCCACCATCGTCCGCCCCATGTAGCCGCGAAGTTTATACCGCGCACACATTATTATGCACTTAAAATACCATGGTCATCGGTGGAGGCACAGTACGGACTGGCCTACAATGCGGTCCGCACCCTCATAGTCTTTTTACTTTTTCTAACTATTTTTTATCTTTTACAACAGGTGATTCAAAGCCTGGTCGTCTTCCGGACTCTTTCTAAAGTTCGGCTTCGTATAAATAACCAAAGGCTATTCTTACCAAGGAGTCCTTTAACTGAGGCAAGGCAGTGCAGCCGTGCGACAGGAGGTCCTAACAATTTTAGTAAGACCGCACTCTTTATTTTAAACCTGTAAAGTGCCTTTTTCCTCAGCCCTCGGCCCCCGGCATGTTAAATAATCCGGGTAGGGGCGTTATAATCTGTAAAATTGCGTTTGACGTGTCAATCAGATTCCAGTGAACATAACCCGTATTCAGTATTCGCTTTTTCTATGTACTGAATTTTGCTTCTTTGGTTGTTTCACGAACGCACCTCGGCACAAATTGCCAGGGGCTCGATACGGCAACACATGAGTTGCCAAAAAGTCCGAACAGCTTTTCAGCACACTTCGGCGTCACGAGGTTTGGCCTTATATGCATCAGCTCCGAATCATGTCTTTGGTCAATAGTTGGGTTGCCCGGCTCCTGTGCTTACTACCTTACGTTCCGCTATATCGGCTAGGGTAGTAAAGGGAGAACTACTGCGATTGTGTCCTGGCTTATCCTGATGAGCACCTCAGTAGAGAAAGCCGAAAACTGACTGTCATGATGCGGCGAGAGCTGGTCAACCACTCGATGACTCATCAGAATCTTTAGCGATTCTTTCCGTATTACACGAAGGACCGTTCTTCTGGTCACCTATGTAACGCACCGTATTCGGGTAAACGCGTACATACCAGGGGCTATATCGTAGACCCGCCGTCAAACTCCTATGGCTAAGTGAAAGTGTTAAAGCCCTATAGTCCGATTGCCTAGGTCGCCGCATTGACACCTCCTTCATGGACCAAGACGTTGGGTCAAGAGTGATCAATTGCTTTTTCGAACACCCCCGTATTATATGCGAGGGGGCTGAAGCCGACGACTGGCAAACTTTCAGATTATACTAAGAACGGCCGCACAGGAGGCACCAAAACTTTCAGGCAAAAGTATAAAATATGGCCTTAATATATCATAATATTGTTTTTACAAATTTGGTATACTCACTCGAACATCATATTTTTCGAGCACTGACCCTCTATCAAGCGGGCACCCTCTAGGACGTCCTTAAAATAATGCTCTGGCGTGTGATGGTCCTTGCCCTCGGGTGGGCTCTTCGCTGTAATATCGGTGGCCTTCATCTTCGCCCAGTACGTCTTGACGCGGGCAAAGGCCATCCGTGCACCCTCAATGCATGTTGACCGCTTCACAGCGTCGATACGCGGCACCACATCAACAAGTCGCTGAACCAAACCGAAATAACTATTCAGAATTGGCGAAGTCGGCCACAGCCGGACCACGACGTCCTTCATAGCTGATCCGGATATCTTGTGGAGCTCGGCCCACTGGGCCATTTGTTTGTTCAGCAACAGCGGACGATTCGGCATGCTGAATTGCGACCAAAAAAGCTTCTCTGTTGCACGTCCTTCTTGCGCTTGGTAAAACTGCGCCACATCGGAGACACTCTTCGGCAGGTCCAAGAATGCGTCTGGAGAACTCCACATTTGATTAAGGGGGGCATACTTCGGATCGCCGAATTTAGTCTGTAATAAGAAAGGCTTACCAGCCGCTATCTCCCCAGCTTGCCGGATCTCTTCCCGAGCCGCTCTAGACTCGGACCGTGCTTCTCTTGCCTCTTGTAAGGCTTGTCGAGATTGACCGTTCTGGCTTTGTTATCCTTCTCGAGGAATTCGCATCGAACATTGGCATCCTTTAGCTCGCGCGTCATGGTAGATATTCTCTCCTCGCACTGGCGCCGAGCAGCCTGTTCGGCCTTTAACTCAGCAGCTGCCTTCTTGGCAGCCGCCTCACTCGTCCTGGCTTGCTCCTTGGCCCGGGCAAGCTCAGCCCGTAGGGCCTCAACTGTGGCAGCATTATCTGCAGTTATGCACATCTTAGTATACAATTTTTAGCGTTATGCTCATATTATCATACTTACATATACTGACTGCCCTAAAAACATACCTTGCGCCTTGTCGAGCCGCCTGTTAATAAGTGTGAGGTCGTCATCCGCCACATCAAGTTTCTGCTTCAGCCTTGCAACCTCTGTAGCTGGGGCAGTCGTGATGGATGAAACAGCCTGTGTGCCAATTCATAAGATTATTTCCTGGGAATATCATTTTGATCCTCTGATCGCCTCCCTTCGGAAGCCAATCAGAGTCTCAAGGGCTACTATCTATACACAGGTGCATTTTGCACATAAAAGTGCAATTGAGGATATTACATTACATACCTCAAAGCCTCCTAGCAGGCTCATGAAGGATTCATTCAATCCACTTTTCGTGGACAGAATCCTCTCAACTACCGTACCCATTAAGGTACGATGTTCCTCTGAAACGGACGCACGTTGCAGCATGCCCGTCAATGTATCCGGCGCCCCCGGATCCCTGGGAGCGGCCGTGGGAGTACGGGCTTCCTTCGGAAGAACATGTTTACCCGACTCTAGAGTCGTCCCCGGCTGTAAACCGGATAGCCCGGGCCCTTTATTGTTGGTCCCCATAGGGTCCGCATGCCCCGGACTCTAGACGGCCGAAGTATCACCTTCGGGCGTAGTTTTCATTATCCCTCGCACCGCTTGTTGATCAGGAGAGATCCTCCGGGACGACACCTTGGCGTCGTCCGCCCTGTCGGGCGAGAAGGTCTGTGGAGGCATCTCGCTTTCCATCATCTCCGGAAGAAGATCCCCCGAGGAGGAGGACTGTTGAGGAAGACTGCGTGCCGGACTGCAAACACATATATTTTAAATGTTAGACTGGTAACTGGAAAGCAATGGGATATGTTTCGGACACCCCTGTTCACTTACAATTCGGCTAAGGGCTTGTCCTTACGGAGGAACTGCGAACCCGAGCCACCTGACAGGGACATCTTCCCTCGCTTAAGAGCCTTTGCTTCCAAATCTTCGGAGGCGGCCCTCTTCTTCCCATCGAGAGAGGGGATGTTAGTTTCTTCTTCTATTTTGTCTTCGGAAGAGGGAGTTTCAATCTCCACGGACATAGCACCTCTGGAATAGAGGCCGCCTTTGGCCTTCTTGCTCTCCTCTTTGTCCCCCTTTGCCGACACTTGGTACGGCACCGGAGCCAACATCCTTGTTAACACAGGATCTGCTGAGTCTTCGGGAAGAGGGGCCGAACACCTAATTCTTTCCGCCTTCTTGATCCAGCCCTGGTCGAAGATGGTTTTCTCAGTATATTGTTACAAGATATTTAACTAAGCTGTGTTCAGAGGGTTGAGGGCCTACCGAGGTATCCGGATGGTTGCAGTCGAGGCCGATGTCCTTGGTAGTATCCGGCCACTGTTTTCGTGTCCCGAAGAATAACTTCCACATTCCTTTGTGCGTCATGCCAAAGAAGTGCTAAAGAGTCCGTGGTCCTTCCGGATTGAACTCCCACATGCGGAGGGGCCGTCGCTGGCACGGCAGGACCCGGCGAACGAGCATTACCTGGATTACGTTGATGAGGCTGGTGTCCTTCTCGAGGAGGCTCCGGATGCGGCTTTGTAGTGTCTGCACTTCGTCCGTTGATCCCCAGTCCAGCCCCTTATTAATCCATGATGCGAGCCGTAATGGAGGGCCCGACCGGAACGCAGGTGTAGCTGCCCACTTGGTACCACGGGGTTCAGTGATGTAAAACCACTCCCGCTGCCATAGGTTGGAGGTTTCCGTGAAAGAGCCTTTTGGCCAAGGTGTATGGATGAGTTTGCTCACCGTAGCACTGCCGCACTCCGCTTGCTTCCCATCGACTACCTTCGGCGTCATATTGAAGGTCTTGAGCCATAAGCCGAAGTGTGGGGGAATCCGGAGAAAGGCCTCGCACATGACGATGAACACCGAGATGTGAAGAAAGGATTCCGGAGCCAGATCATGAAAATCTAGCCCGTAATAGAACATGAGTCCGCGAACGAAGGGATGGAGAGCGAACCCTAGCCCTCGGAGGAAGTGAGAGATGAATACGACCCTCTCGCCAGATCTGGGAGTAGGAATGACCTGCCCTTGAGCAGGGAGCCTGTGGGGGATTTCCGCGGTCAGGTATCTTGTCGCCCGGAGCTTCATGATATCGCCACCCACCGGCCTTGAAGGTTGGGTCCGGACATGGCTAGGAGGCTCGGAACAAATAAATTGAACCTTGGGTGCTAGAACTCGAGGTTGGAAAAGATGAGGAAGGGGAAAGCACGGAGGAGAGAGACGGGTCTGTGCCCCTTTATAAAGGCGATGAATATCAAAATGCCTCCTCCTAGGCCTCAAAACCTGCCTATTTCCAAGGAATCATACCAACAGGATGGTTGGGTTACCCATGCCCGTATTGATGAGAATCCCATAATAACGGGACACGATCTCTGCTTCGACAAGACGTGCCAATAAAACCACTTCTCGAAACGTGGAGTGGGAGGCTAAAGAAAAAAAACGGTTCGAAATAATGACCGTGCAGGAACATGGTGTCGCGTTACAAAAAGTTGTCAGCAGATTGGACTCGTGAAATATTATACTCTCTGCAGTTGTGTGTGGTACTTGTTTTGCAGAGCCGGACACGTTTTCTGTGCCCGAAGTCTGTTTTAGGAGTATTCGGAGGAGGAACCCGCCTTGCAATGCCGAAGACAATCTGCGCGCCGGACACATCGTCATTGAAGCCTGGTTCAGGGGCTACTGAGGGAGTCCTGGATTAAGGGGTCCTCAGGCGTCCGGGCTACGTAATGTGGGCCGGACTGATGGGCCATGAAGATACAAGACAGAAGACTCTCTCCCGTGTCCGGATGGGACTCTCCTTGGCGTGGATGGCAAGCATGGCGTTCGGATATGAAGATTCCTTTCTCCGTAACCGACTTTGTACAACCCTAGTCCCCTTCGGTGTCTATATAAACCGGAGGGTTTAGTCCGTAGAGGCAATCAGAATCACAATCATAATCAGACAGGCTAGACTTCTAGGGTTTTAGCCATTACGATCTTGTGGTAGATCAACTCTTGTAATACTCATATTCATCAAGATCGATCAAGCAGGACATAGGGTATTACCTCCATAGAGAGGGCCCGAACCTGGGTAAACATCGTGTCCCCCGTCTCCTATTACCATCGACCTCAGACGCACAGTTCGGGACCCCCTACCCGAGATTAGCCGGTTTTGACACCGACACCAAGCACAACATTAATTTGTTTAGCCATGTTGTGGACCACCTCCCCATCATAGGGTCTTGGGCCAACATCTACCTCTGCGTACCATCAAATTTAGCTTTCATCTTTCGGTATGGGTGATTTCTTCGTAAGAACCTACGATGACGCAAATACATGGTTTTGCGCGAGTTGGGAAGAAATCTGCTAGTTGTCCTATCCATGCATGTGACACACCCTACATCTCCCTTTGTTGTCTGTCCCGATGTGTGCACCAGCATCGCATGTAGATCGAAAATCTACTTTCTGTAGGCATCATAACATTTTACAGCAGGCGCATCTATCCACACTGTCAGCAGTTCTTCTACCAGTAGTTGAAAGTAAATGTCGATCTCATTTCCAGGTTGCTTCGGGCCTTGGATAATCATTGACATCATAATGTATTTTTTCTTCATACACAACCAAGGAGCTAGGTTATATATGCACAGAAGCACCGGCCATGTGTTGTGATTGGTGCTCATATCGCCAAAAGGATTCATCCTGTCAGTACACTCACTGAGCCTTATACTTCTAGGATCCTCGGCAAAGTCTTCAAACTTGTTGTCCATTAATTCCCACTGAGCCCCATCTTTCGGGTGCCTCATATATTTATCCGCAGTTCGCTCATCATGATGCCACCGCAACCTCTTTGCCTCTCTAGGGTTTGCAAACAAACGCCTCAACCTTGGAATTAAAGGCAAGTACCAAACAACCTTGAACAGGATTCCTGTCTTGATCTCGTCATCCAATTTGTACTTGTCCTTTGATCTCCTGCGCTTGTATCATGCATGCTTGCATGTGGGACATGCACGCAAATCTTTGTACTCACCACGGTACAATACACAATCATTCACACAAGCATGTATCTTCTGTACTTCAAGTTCCAATGGGCAAACAATTTTCTTCGCTTCGTTCATGCTTCTGGGGAGCACATTATCTTCCGGAAGAATTTCTTTGAAAAGACCTAACATCTCTGTGAAGCCCTTGTTTGATAGACCATTTGCTGCTTTAAATCTGAGAAGCGCCAAGGTGGCACTCAACTTGGAATATTTCTTTTTGCAACCTAGATACAATTATTTCTTGGAGTCCGCATAAATGGTTGGTAGATCCTTGTACCCAATCATATCCTTTGTTGGGCCCTTGAAATCTGCAATCATAGCAGCAAAATCTGGCATATCAACATCGTCGTCATCTCAGTCGACGTCTTGGTTTTCCAGTGGGTGTTTTAGCTTTCCGGTGTTCCATTGGTAGCTTGGCGCCTCTGTCCCGATGTTAGATTCAACATCCATGTGACACTGATCGGGGTTTGGCATCTCGCAGCCCTGAGTATATTCATCCATGACCTGCTCTTCACCGTGTCTGGTCCAACGTGTATATCCATCCATGAATCCCCGAGAGACTAAGTGCCACTGGACATCTGCAACTTCACGTGACTCTGTATTGGAACAATCAGTACATGGACACAGGATGTAATCCGCATCACCAATTCTCCTCTTTGTACTTTCAGCCAAATTCATGAACTCTGTCATGCCACTGGTAAAATCTGCTGTTCTCCGATTCTTCATCCATTCAGATCGTTCCATCTACACCACCCGAATGGTAATTAAAAACAAAACAACAACATTAATACACGGATTAACTGCTGCCCAAAGATGCGTGCATAAATCACAAGGTTTTATTTTCATAATTACTGAGGGTGCTCCATATTGTTATCCAGACGTGCAATGACAAAAATTAATGGCCAGTCAATCTACAAGCAGAGTACTAGTACAACACTACCCTTAGGAATTGAATACCTTAATTAAGCCACTCATGAAAAGAAGACCTTAATTAATTAGCCGCGCGGCGGCCTCCACCTAGCAGACAAAGAAGTGCAATGCGGCGGCACGCCGAGACAGCAGGGTCGAGTAGCAAAGCTTAGTGCGGCTGCCGCCTGAAGTTTAACCTCCACTATCCCGCCATCGACCGCGATGGATGTGCTTGAATCACACCACCGCTGACCTCAATGGTTGAGCTCCTCCTATCTCCCGCTGCAGACCGAGGATTGACCTCCTATGACGCCGCCACCGCCCATCGACCGAGGATTGACCTCTTCTCTGGTAGACGCTGCCTAGGCCGCCACCGCCATCTCTATATGCAGAGCGGCTATTTTATTTTTTGATGGATATCCGCAGAGCGGCTGTTTACACAGTATCACTGTAACTCAATTATATGTACAGGGTAGTACATCACATACGCTTATGTAACAGCAACCATGTCTCACCTACATTGTCTTCTCACACAGTTTGGTGCGGAAATCATGTGTGAAGTTGTAATACCTAACACAAATGACATGTATAAACAGTGTGTCGTATACAACATATAGTGCCATAAGTAGTTCCCAACCGTTAGCTTATCCCCACAGTTTCCCCATTTCCCCCAAATCCCTAGATAGCCTCCAAATTCCCTCGCGTGGCGCTGACATTGGGGGAATGCGGACGAGTGGTGCTGATGGTTTCGGTGCGGCTACTCCTGCTCGTATCGCCGCCACGACGGCAGTCGTCGCCGAGCACTTGCCTAAGGTCATCAGAAGGTAGGTGTACTATGGATCCGAATCGTCCTGTCAGGTTCCAATCTATCCCGATCTTTTTTAGCATGTCCAAAGTAGCTCCTTGCTGAATCCATCCTGAATGACCCCCCCCCCCCACCAGGAAAGTGATCTGCCGCCGGATCCGGAGCATGACTCCAGACTCCCGCAACATGAGTTTGACTCCGAGTTTTGTGCCACCGAGAAGTACCAAAAACTGAGTTGTGTGCACGAGCACACTCCCACTCGACGTGTATGCACGGAGGGATTCGATATTGGCATGCGGTTTCTCAGTTGCCCCTCAGAGGTTAGTGCTAAGTTCATCATTTTATTTGAGTTAATGCCACCGCTCATCCTGAATACTATTTAACATTGGCAGGGATATAAGGCTTGTGCCTTTGTTAACTGGCTGGATGAAGAATGGCATGGCAGGGCTCGGAGTGTTATCACCAAGCTCGCAGAAGATAACGTAAAGCTGAAGAAGAAACTGGCTGATCTGAAATGTACAATCAGTACGATGAAGCAAGAAAGAATCAATCACAGGCCATAGATGAAAGCAAGAGACAAGAAGGGACTAGCATGTGTAGTTGTGGTTGTTGCATTAGCCATGTTCTATGCGCTGTTTGCAATGATGATTAGGGTTTTTGTTTGACAGTATTGCTAAAGCACATCTTGATGTTACGCGAAGATTCATGCAGATATTTTCCTTTGTCTTTTTTTCTTTTCCTTTGTAGTTTGATTATTACTGGCTTCATCAATAAGAAGAGCTCAATGTATTGCTTGCCAACTGTCCTACTCCGTTCATACCGGTACCGGTGCATAATCCCAAAACTCGTTCCTTGTTTTCGTCATGAAAAAAGAAATCAGCCAATAGGAGTCCTGCGCAACCCCGGGAATTTGGAGCGACTGGGTACAAATAATTGCGGTTGATTATATCAGCGATTAGATAATACGTCACCCCCCGCTTCAATTGGCATTTCCTCTTCTTTGCATACCCCGCTTAAGTGTCCACCATCTTCATCGTCCCCGGCAGGCCGCGCTACACACTTGCACACACTCTGTAATCTCGCCTTCGCGCGGTTTTTATACGACCGCAGCCATGTCGAGCGACAGCGAGGATGACAGTTCGGCCAACAGTCTGGTGCCCAATGATAGGTCAACATCGGAATCATCCCGCTCTTCTTCAATGAGTTCGACGTCGAGACCAGACCTCGATTATATCTGGATCATGGAAGGGACGCCGCCTCCGGAGTCGTCAGACGACAACCAGACGAACGAGGAGCCATCGGAGGACGAAGAAGAGGACGACGATGATGATGAGGAGGAATGGTCGAACAAGGAGGAGGACGATGACGACAGCAACGACGATGATGACGGCAACGGCGATGAAAAGCCAACGGTCAGCAGCAAGAAGCGTCCTCGCCAAGACGATGTCGCGGGGCCATCCAACAACAACAACAACAAGGACTAAATTAAGTAGACTGTATATATCTCTATTTCTGTTCGCTCATATTAATTTGTTATCTCTGTTTATCCTGTCAATCTCCTCGCAGATAGTTAGTAATACATATTCGACAGAGAACTTCTACA